>CM076577.1:1346429033-1346556191 GCA_034641835.2 Pinus albicaulis | reverse complement strand
TGAATCATCATCGGATAGGGTGTTTGGCTCCCATTCAATTTTATTTACATATCTTTCAATATGGGGCTTAGGATCATGCAAGTAAACAGGCAACTTACATTTTACCCTTATTGCACTCAAAATACCTTGTGGGTCATACTTCCATGTAAAACTACATGGGAGCTTATACTCTTTAAGTTTGACATTTATCTCATTGGCAGCTTCTCTGTTATTCACAATGAATGGCCCAATTTGATTTTTCAGCTTAAATTGGGTCTTTTTCTTGAAAGCTATGAAGTGGATTTCATCTACATTCAATAGTTGTCTCAGATATTCTAAAGCAAATATTCTTGTAGTTACAAATCTGGGTAACTTATATGGGGCCGGGGATGAGCCATACACTCTGATTTCTGTATGATTTTTATATAAATACCAATATCCAGTTTTGTAGCTCTCTGATAACTGCAGAATTCTTCTTGTCTCATCATTGATCCTAGGGATCTCCTCTTTTTCCAAGAGATACATAGCAGGGGCTATAAATGAGTCATTGAAATATGTAAAACTATACTCTTTGTTCCATTTCCTTAGAATAGATGACCAAAATATTAGTGATAGAACTTTTCCTTCTGCATCCACTTTCTGACATTCAATTGGAAACTTATCTGTTTGATAATATAGGAAGAGGTGTAGTAGATAAGAGGAGTATCTGAAAACTCCTTCTTCTGATAATTTGGATAACTGATAATGCATATTATCAGCAATACATCTAGCAAAATTGAACTGAATGGATGGTGATTGACGAGGGTTTAGAGTTGACAGAAAACCTAGGATAGCCACATCAGTGAATTCATCACTGGCGTATCCTAGTATGAAGGAGAGCATTGAGACAATCTGTCTAGTTTCATCTGGGAAATCAATGGTGTCGAAAGGAGGATATAACTTAGGAATATCAACTTGATTTGGACAAAAAGTCTGGTATATTTTGAATCTAGCATTGAAATCCAAGTCAAGATATAGTTGGGTTAAATCTTCTCTTGTTAGGGAAACAGAATTGGGGTCATGATTCATTTGCAGCATGGAATTTATTGACTCTTCAGTGATGTAAAACAGGGTTTCTTTTTCTTTGTTTACAATACATCTTTTTTCTGGCATATAATAGGCTTCGCATAATCTGATAAAGTTAGGAACAGAATGAGTGAGAGGGACAATATATCTAGGCAGATTGGATTCCCAAATTGGAATATCTTTGTCACCCTTTTCCACTGATTTGCCATAGCACCAATTATAGACATCAAGCGGGTTAAAATCTACATTAGGGTCTAGTATTAGACAGTCCAGATCAACTAAAGGGCTCTTCTCTGGAGAAATGACTGGAGGCTGGACTGGTCTGACCACTTCTGTAGAATCAGCCGTGAGTGCAGGAGTTGGTTTGTCGATTTTGAAGGACATAAGCTGAGGAATCTTTGCAGAAGACTTCTTTTGAGATTTTGGGCCTCCATTATTGGGGGTTACCTATTTCTTGGTCATTTTTAATAATGAACGAAGCAATCTTAAATGGTTTGCTAAGTTCCTTTACGAGAAACAGGGGTTTCTTGGCGAATATCTACTAAAAATGGGGTTTATGAGCAGGGTTTTTAGGAAATGCAAGGAATTTAAAGCTCAGAACGTGTATTTAAAATTGATTTCAATAGAAAAACGGACCAGGGTATGGAAAAAACTGTGAGAAAGAGAAATTAGGGATTCCAGGGAAATTTTGACAGAGTTTTCCCTGAAAATTGGACACTTTTTTGCAGTAACTTTGGTAATTATTTGAAATCGATAGGAATTTTGAAATCTCAGAGGGAAAATTCAAATAAAAGTACCTGGAGGACCAGCGGAATTTGGTTGAAGACGTTGCAGAGGTGCTCAGTCTTCAATTTTTTGAAAATGGCTTCGCAGAGGACAATGTAGTACTTTGTAATGGAAATTCAGGGCAATGGGCGTCGAAAAATGGTACTGGTAGGTTGAAAATGGCTCTGCAAAGTTTCTCAGGGTTCAAACGGCGTGATTTTGAGGAAAAACGGTTCTGCAATGTTTTTACAGGTTTAAAGCGAAAAGGTGAAAATTTGAATGCAAATAATAATTTTAATGTTATCCTTTGATGGTATAACCATAGTTAAATGACATTAAACTCGGGTTAAACGGGTGAGGTTTAGGGAATACCGCCAGTGGTATTCGTGAGGGTAAATGGTGGTAAGCGGAAACTAGCTTTTCGAACGCGATACAACGTGGTGGCGACACGTAAGCGCGGGTGGTTTGGAAAAACCACCCATTTCGCGCGGCTTTGCCAAAACATCAAACGATTACTTTATGAGCGTGGAAATGTATTAGCGCCGTCGGATCTGGATTCAACGAGCGAACGGCCACAATGAAAAGGAAAGGTGCGGGGAAAAGGTAAGTTATCGGGTTCAGTGCGATACTATTGCAAAAGTGTCACAAGACTGACGAAAATGGAAATCGTTCAAAACGTCAGAAGAGCGACGCTTACCGAAAAGGTAAAAGGTAAGTTATCGGGTTCACTTTGGGTCATTGATCTTGGGAAACCGTCGCTATACCGACATTTAGAGAAATGTGTCGCAATACCAACACTTAGAAAAAGTGTCGCAATTGCGACACTATGCCCCAAAGCGTCGTTAGACGGCTTCCTCCAAACGTCGCTATTATATGTTTTACGAAGATATGGTAAGTAACTCTCTCTTGTTCTTCTTAGAAATAATTATATATAATTTTTATTTTTATTTTCAAAATAGATTAAAAAAATTATATGAGAAAAATTATTAATTCATCAATATGTGTGTGTTGTGAGGAATAATTTCATAGTTCAACTTAATGGTTCATTATATAATCATGTGGGCATCACCAATGATATATCTTAAAAAGCAACTGAAAAGCCATGTGTACAAAATCGATGTATACTCTAGAGAGTGGTTCTCATATCACTATGTAAATTGTTGTATGCTACTTCAACAAAATTATAAGATAAGCTGTAATACACATTATATATGCACCATAACAATTGCCATACAACTAATTTGTTTTAGGATACATGTGGCATTCTAGGGGTAAATTCTATATGATGTGTATATCAATATATTAGGTGTTGGTAAGTTTTGAGTATCTAAGAAATGATAAGAAATATCCATACATCATGATCTTGTAATGTGATTATAAATTGTGTCTATAATTTCCATAAAATGTATAAATGATTTGTTTAAAAAAAATCAACACAATCACCCCTAAACAATGCTCATGATGTGGAATGTCATTGGCGAAACCAAAATGATGGTCACATGTCCCATTTCTATGGTAATGGTGATCATATATATGTTGTAGCGACACTTGATGAGTAATTAAATAAATCTAAGAGTGTGACTCATTGTGCCATATTTTTTAAAGCATGATTTGTTTTCCTAGTTTTTACTAATTTGTTAACATATTTTATTCATTTGGAAAGCTAATTAATGATGCTTTAAGTAATTAGGACTTAATGAGAGATCATCTTCACATCTTCAATAAAATATATTGGTAATTGTAGTCACTATATGGACCGCACATGCATGCTAGAAAAATTGAAATATAAACTATAATACACATCTTATATCTGCCATAACAATTGTCATACAACTTATTTACTTCTAGATACATATGAAATACTTTAGGTAAATGCCATATTATGTGTATACCATTATAGTAGGTGTTGGTAAGTTATGAGGATCTAAGAAATGATAGGGTATCTACACATTAGTAGTGCCCTGGTGAATTTTTTGCATAATTTTCTATTTGTTGTAATTTTGTTGCCTGGATTTGTTATAGATTTCAAATAATATATACAATTATCTACCAATTGTTCTTTATAAAGAAGAAGTACAATAATTAGTCACCTAAAAATGAGCCATGTGAAAATATTGGTAACATGAGTAACCTGGTAAGTTGTAAATGAAAAGTGAATAACCTCCACTCACCAACAAGTGGCAGGCAGGGTTGGAATTTGGATTTCTCTTTACCCGTCACACAATTTTTTTTGACGTTTTGGTAATTATTTTTCTAGTCAATAAACGTTACATTTAAATTTTTTCACTTCATTAATGACGTTCTCGTAATAAATTAACCCTTCACCAATAAAATTTTGATTAAAAAAATTGAACGCTCTTCCATTTTCTTTGGATTTTGGAGTGTGATATATCTATGTCATGGACTTTTAATACCTAAAGTTTCAAGAGAAATAACTGATTCTTGTCAAACTAATATTTCTTCAATATATGCTATGTGTTGAAATTACTTACAGCTGATGTACAGGCAGCCGCCTTCCATTTCCAGCGATCAGTCAAGATCGCAGTATAAAAAAAACGTTGCAGAGAGCCGCTTGCCATTTTTGATTGATCAGAGTTTAAAAAATTGAAGGACAGTGGTCCCAGAACTGAAATTTCCGGATTTGAAATCTCACTGAGGCGGATTTAATAGAAATTTCGCATCACACTCAGCCGTCCGTACGAGTGCCCAAAATCGGACGCGAAAAATTTATAAAGCAGATTGAATAGAAATTTCGCGTCACATTTTTGATGACGTCAACAAATTTTATTGGCACCCGAAATTGAAATTTCCGGATTTGAAATCTCACTGAGGCGGATTTAATAGAAATTTCGCATCACACTCAGCCGTCCGTACGAGTGCCCAAAATCGGACGCAAAAAATTCATAAAGCAGATTGAATAGAAATTTCGCGTCACATTTTTGATGACGTCAGCAAATTTTTTTGGCACCCGAAATTGATTGAAGGAGAGTTTAATTTTTGGTTGACGTCCGCTGGTCAAAGTTCTTTAATGTTTGTTTTAAAAATGTCGTGCGTACAGGTCCATATATATATATATATATATGTTTTACATATATACATCATATGCACAATTCAAAGCAGTGAGTTGTAAATGCACAGATAGAGTGAAATTTTAGAGTGTGAGTTAGAGTGAAATTTTAGAGTGTGAGTTTTGTGTTGAACTGTGTTTTGAAGCAGTCAAAGTTTTTTTATTCCCTCAGTCAGAGGAGATTTTGTAACCAAAGTTTTGAAGTTTAATGAAATAGTTTTTACAGTGAAAACTCTGTTTCCAGTGAAGAATTTTTTTTTTATATTTTCTCTATATTGAAGAGGGGAGTTTTATTCTCCATTGTTGTTCTGGAATTTTAAATATTCCAACACTATGATCTACTAAAAATTACTTCAAAAATCAAGTAAACCTTCCAATATAAAGAAAAAAACATGAACGAGCTTTCCCTAAATTGCAATAAATTTATGTTTATTATTAATATTTCATAATCTGTCTTATAAAAATTGCATAATCGGACTAAGAACAAATCCTCGGTGCATTTTTTATTGTTGTTGTGATTAAAAAAATGAGCCAAAGAATGCTAAGGCACTCAGAGAAATCAATCTATGTATTATTTCTCACAAAACATGTTGAGTAGTGGAGACTAAGCCCTAGATTTTTTTCTATCCTCAATCTCTCTATTAATTATGTCTATGTAGTTATAAGAATAACAAGCCAAAGAAATCTGAGGCTTCCAGAGAAATTAGTCTCTGTGTGCAGAAATTGATGATTATTGTTGACTAAATGTTATACCATTTGAAATTGCTAAGCGAAATTAATCAGGCCATGATGTACCATTTGTCAGTATCTATTTTCTCATGTATGAAAGTTTTTTTTTTCTAAGTAAAAGTAATTATATTAACAAAAGGAGTACAGTACAGCGGGCCGAAGCCTGATCATTGCCGAGTGCTGTGGCATTTGAAACAAAAAACCATAGTTTGAAGACTGCCCTACAAGAGGGAAACCAGTCTGAAACAGTTCATTTGAAAAATCCCGCGCAGGGGAACCAGAGAATTGTAGTACTGGAGACCATATCGAAGCAAAAAAAACAAATGCATTTTCAGAAACAGCAGGAAACACATGAACAGGCCCGTGAGAATGGGCAGAAATAGAGCAAAAAACCAGAGTGAAGAGGAGGAACTATTCATCGGGATCAGGTTCGTAGACAACTCTACACCAGAATTCATCTGGTTCCCCGTCAGAATTATACAGGTCAGCAACAGAAGGGATCACCTTCCCGCGAGGAGGAGGAGTAATCTGCGCCTCGCAAGCTTGCACTGCGTCCTGCCTCTCAGTAGGTTGACCCACCGCTTCCTTGTTCGCCTGGTCCTGCGTGGCCTTGCCCATCTGACCCTGCACGTTCGCACTATCAGGTTGCTTCAGCCCAACAAACTGCGCCGAATCCTGAGCCGCCGAGAGGCTGCATTCCGCCGGGTGAGAACTGGGAACAATTTCCTGAGGCTCTTCACGAAAGACGACCGTAATTGAGGCAATCACCCTGGGTTGATTGAGAGTGTTGTTAAAGGAAAAATGCGCGGTGTGGGTTTGAGCAGGAGGAGCGGAAGGAGTGGGGGAAGCAAGGCGACGGCCCGAGCGGAGAAGGCGCCCTCTAGGTTGACTGTCAGAGTGGGAGATAGACGCAGAGGAGGTGCCAGAGGTGGAGGGAGAGCATCGAATTTGGCGCCTCGTGGAGCCTCTTCGGTAGCGCATTCTCTGCCTGAGGCGCGGCATAGTCGCACTCGAGACAGCAGGGCAGGGAGGCAAAAGATGGACAAAAGACTGAGGCGAGAGGGGCAACAGGGAAATAGAAGCAAGCTTGCAGGAACCAGCGTGGGAGAAGTGGAGATTTTCTCCAAAATCCAAACAACAATTGAGACAGCTCCTCTTACCAGTTACAGTGCGAACATTAGAAAGCCCTGCTCCTGGAGCGCAGCACAGATTCACAGGCGGGGGAATTCTGTTCAGACCAGAGGGACGTTCCATAATAACAACCCAGTCTACCGTGCAACTGTGAATCGAATGCAATAAACCACCATAAGTATGAACTGGAGGCTGAGTCATGTCGCGGCATGCGAATGTGTATCGAGGAGCGGGACTACGGTTTATTCGAGCGAGTAAATGGCATTAAACGCCGATCAGTCGACATTAAGAACTGAATGACAACACTCTTGCGGGTGGGCCAGTGGCTTCCCCTCCCCCATCCCATCACGTTAAACACTACCAACTTCACCCGCATCCGGGTTCTCATGTATGAAAGTTGATGTACCATTGATATTATTTTTTTTATATTTTTGCATGGCCATTGGAAAATGATTTACTATGGTTTTCCTACTAAATTCCAATGGATGATTATTCAAAAATATTGAGAATTAGTTTAGTCTCAAGGCATAGCTAAGAGTCTTACTGGATAATTATAGATTACCTCTCCAATGGATGATTGTACATTTTTCATGTACTTTTTCACGTGAATTTTAGTTGATGCTAGATCTTACATTAATAACTATACTTGCATGAATATCCATGCTTTTATACTTCCCCACTATGGTCAATGTTGATGTATGGCCTTGGCCCATTGATCTTACAATTAACTCACTATTCATATTCAATTTTATCCAGTTCAGCCCAATAAAATAAGGAAAACAAAAAATTCAAATGCGGGCTACATAAAAATGATTTTTTAAAAAACTACATTAATGTCTGATATCACGCGCGCATTCGCCCTCAGCTCGCGCATTCGCCCTCAGCTCTTGCAGAACAGCATTCGCTCTCAGCATTCGCCCTCAGCTCTTGCAGAGCAGCATTCGCCCTCGATTCTTGCAAAATGGTAAGTTCTTACTGCAGGCCCTTCCTCCTGTAGTAGGGTTGACCCTATTTGGGTTTTTTTGGAGAATACAAAGGTTGTGATTGATTACGGGGCACTGCCTATATTTGTGGAACTTCTTGCCTCTGGGAATGATAATGTTCGAGAACAGGTAGCACGTTCATTTTAGAGGCATAAAATTATTCTTCCCAACTATCTTTATACGTATGTAATTTTGGAATTTGATTTAAAAAACTACTACCCAACTTTGAGTTCAACTGGTGTTCGTGTAAGGCTGTTTGGGCAACTTTGAGTTCAACTGGTGTTCGTGTAAGGCTATTTGGGCTTTGGGAAATATTGCTGGAGACTCTGCATCATTTAGGGATCTTGCCCTCAGTCATGGAGCTCCGAGGCAGGTGCTTGCCCAGTTGAATGATACTGCCAGAATTTCAATGATACGAAATTGTACATGGGCTCTGTCAAATTTCTGTCGTGGTAAACCCAAACCACTATTCGAACAGGTAAGCAGAACACATTTTCTGCCTCTTCTTCTTAGTTCGCAGATACTGTGGATTTTTTTTTATAGATCTTGGTGCTTGGTAGATTTGGACGTAATATGGACCTAGGTGCTTGTTCATTACAATGTCTCCGTCATCAGGTTTTAGAAAATGCTCAGAAATTTGGGTTTCACAAGGGGATTACCCTTGCTTGCAATTATCGATTATCAATCACATTCAAAAAAAGTCTTTCGTAGCATTGTTGAGCTCTTTGTAGGTGAATTTCCGAGGCAATTTCACAATATCTAAACTAAATTTGTATGTCCTTTTCAATACTCTGCACTTGTAACAGAACCAGACAAACAATCTAGTGGCCAATGCAACAAGAACAACACCTCCTGTTGCAATGCCTGCAATTCACCCTCTCTGCACGCATGAATGACTATGGCACCCTCTTTTGTGAACAGGTACTGGAGCTGAAGGTATTGGTTTCCATTAGGATCGTGGAATTCAACATCCAAAATAGTATCAAATTCCACTGCAATAGTATTCCCCAGTGAGGGCAACAGTTCATTGAGACCTATTGGACTCATCACCCCCAAATAGCCTCCGGGGCTACCCAGAGTGTGATCATCTGGAGCAATAACAAATGCTCATCCATCCCCAATTGAAACAAGAACAGGACCCACATTGGTTACAGAAAAAGAGAAAAACGTTTTGAAAGAAGAAGAAACTTTTGTATTAGGGTCCAGAAATCTAACTGGTCTATTGTAAAATGCCCTACCTGCACTTCAAATTGATACTCCCAACTCCATGCTAAGGCTCACTGTGCCATTCTTCAGATGAGCATCTTAACCTGAAGTTTGATTCCAAAAAACCCAAGTCCCCTGTTCTATGCCCAAGACCTCTGTTACAACGAGTAGAGTTCTGAGTGAAATACTTCACAATAGGAAGCAAAAGAAACATCGCAAAATTGCTTCGCTTTAGACTGATAATTTTCTGTGCGAAAATTCAACTGCGGACAGTAAAAACATAATATCAAACACAACCAATCGACAATGGAATTTGAACATGAGGATTTATAACCACAGAAAACCCTCTCCGGGTTAAAAGAATTCCGGAATGGCTTTAAGATTCTACTAATGAGCGCTTACAACACCATAGCAATTACTGTCACAATGAAATCTGCTGGAAGCAAAGCCCTTGTACAGGTTCTACATTTCCACAGTGGAAGCAAGAATCTTGCTATCTCTCATGATCTGGTTCTGTGGTCAAATCCTTTGCTATGGTTGTCTTGTTCTACTAAACGTGGATTTGTCTTAGCTTTGGCTCTGGTTCTCATTTAGGATCGTGGCTATCTGATCTTGCTGTGGCTTTGACTATACAAACTTGTTCAATAGGAAAATGTTGACTCTGCTATATATAGGAGTTTCAATGGGTGCTCTCAAACACTTTTTTGGGCAGCTTTGTTTTGTCTCTGATTCAAGGCAGAACTATGTTGGCCTTGGTTTTTTAGTCCTTGGAACTTAGTTCTCTCATATTTGCCATCCTATCCCCAGTTTGCTACCGAGAAAGACATAACTTCACTATATCAAAATTGACTATTTTTGGCCATTTATCTTTAGTAAAGGTACAACCTTAATTTGGCGCATTCGTACAGTATCTGAAGAGCACTCTCAAGCTGTTATTCAGTATTTTAGCATAACTACTATATTTAACTGCCATGCTCTAATATTTATATCAACCATAAGCATTCTTAAGGTAGTTCCACGTTTGTGAAGCAGAAGGAATGCTTCTGACAGCTTCTTATCATAGTGGTACAATTATGTTCGCAGTTTATCTTTTATAAACCTCCAATTTTCCAAATGTAGTAGAGACTACAGTTTGCATCTGAAATTTTGGACAAATATGTTTAGTATTCTACAGAAAATGCATTAAGAATAAAAAAATCCGACAATTTGTAAAAGGCCCACATTTTTGTAAAAAGCCCACATTTTGTAAAAAGCTCACAATTTGTAAAATGCCCACTTTTATTTTCTTTTTGCTTATATATTGAGCTCCCATTGAGTTCAACAAGTCTTGGGTTTTCTACACCATTGAGAGAGATTTATTGTTTTCTTTATAGGATAATTTGCATCGATGGAAGAAAACATTGGAGCTGGAAAAACAATTCAAAAGGGTGAAAGGGGTGATGGCAGAGTTTATTGCCCTTGTAAAAAATGTTGTATGAGAAATAATGTTAGATTTTTAATAGCAACAGCAGCAGTGCATTGTAGGAAATATGGGCACATTGATGGTGGATCGAATGAATATCGTCCCATGGTAATTAATTATCTATCTTCATTTTGATTATATCGTAAAATTTTATATTATTTTAAATTTTTAATATTTTTATATGCGCACTAATGTTTAATTATTAATGTTTGTAATTTTCATAAAGGCACAGTTGCCCCCCAACTTTTTGCAGATGATCAACCAGCTTCCACAGCAAAATAGTAGTAGATTAGATGATGTTGCACCAGTACAAGAGAATATTGTAGCAAATATTAGTATTGGAAATGATGTTGTACAAGGTGAAGAACATGAAGCGAATGATGAAGGTAATTTTAATGATCCCATGGAGGTAGATCATGATGACAGTAATGAGATAGTTCACATTAATGATGGGACAAATCAAATGCTCCAAGACTTGTATGGTGAGTCAGATGATGATGGTGGAGATAACAGTGATGGTATTTATGATGTACCTCTGATTGAAAGGTCAAGTGAACGACTTTTTGAACACTCAAATGCAACTCTTCTCTCTGCTACATTATTGTTGGTGAACTTAAAGGTTATGAATAATTTGTCGAACAGATGTATGACACAACTCCTAAGGTATGAAATATGTATATATGATCACATATATGTAAATGTTGATTATTTTCCATTTTTTTAGTTGTAATAAATGTGTAAAATAATAACTTATATATAGGTTATTATTTTACACATTTATTACAACTAAAAAAAGGGAAAATAATCAACATTTACATATATGTGATCATATATACATATTGCATACCTTAGGAGTTGTGTCATACATCTGTTCGACAAATTATTCATAACCTTTAAGTTCACCAGCTCTCTGCTATTGTTGCTAGTGAACTTAAAGGTTATGAATAATTTGTCGAACAGATGTATGACACAACTCCTAAGATATGCAATATGTATATATGATCACATATATGTAAATGTTGATTATTTTCCCTTTTTTTTAATTGTAATAAATGTGTAAAATAATAAGTTATATATATATATATCATAGTTATCAAAACCGGCCAGTCAGGACAGCTTCCAGTTGGAACCGGTCTTGCAACCCGGTCAATAGCCTATTCTCACCTGTTTTGGCCGGTTAACCGGACCTAACCGGCCGGTTAAGTAAGGAACCAACCAGTTTATGCATAAACCGGTCAGTTCCGTACTTAACTGGCTGGTTAGGTGCTCCTCCATGAGTTGCAAATTCCTCAGTGTCTCCTCCATGAGCTGCAAATTCCTCTATTATACTAGCAACAAACTTCTCTAATAACTCATACTCAACACCTTATAGTAGCAACAATACACATGATGACTAATAAATACAAGGCTGGCTAGCATAAAATCCCTGGCAGCATGCAACTCATCAAGTGTACTTGATGAAAATTTATGTTCTCAAAACAATCAGCAACAACCTTATTTCACACTTAGCTAGGAACTGTTAGACCCTCTCTCTCTGCTCACACATAGCAGCAACATAAATACAAAACCTTTCACACAACATACAAGCAATTTGATCATGGCATCAAGACTGATGCAAATGGTCTGACGCCACTCAAGGGACAACAACATACAACCTAATGAAAATGTGACTGGCAATAATAAATTGACCACTAGAAAATTCCCGCTTGGAAATGCACTAAACTGGCTACTGAGTTTTCTGGGTTTTAATGAATCTTTTTAGTGATAAATTTTGTCAAACACATTGTGAGAAGACTGCTGAAGTTGTAATGCTCTCTCGACTTGTTACAAATAGCACTAATAGTGGGTTTCATAAACCAATTCAATACCTCTAAGTGTTGTAGATGTTTTTCTAGAAATTTATTGGCAAGCAAACATAGATAATGAAGAATACAAGATCTTCAAAATGCTGGTCTGATATATATATATATATATATATATATATATATATATACTGAACCCAGAATTGTCTTTAAGGCTGATACAATGAATTGACAATAGATCTGAGCAGGGACATATTGTATATTATAATATTAACTCAGCAATAAAACACAGTGAATAATATAAGAGAAACCTGATACATTACTTCAACAAGTTTGCTTATGTATTTTCCGATGATATGTATTGCATTTGGTGCCATTTTGATATATTCACCTTTGCATGGTATATAAATGAGCAAAATTTTCATATTTTGTCTCTATTGGCTTGGAATCATGGTTGCAAATCTTAAAAATAGTTTTTATTTATTTATTTATTTTTCATTTTATTAAAAAAAATTATTTAATGTATTTTTTTTAAAACCGGTTCATTGAGATCTGATCGCTACCGGTTAGATCGGTTCCGGTTCGAAACCCGGTTCATTAGCTCCACCGATCCGGTCATCGGTTCCGGTTTTAATAACTATTATATATATATATATATATATATGATTAATAATCTTTACAAGACACTACTTTTTGTTTCTGTTGTAGATTGTTGGGTGAATATTTGTTACCATCGCCAAATACTTTACCTCGAACATATCGAGATCTATGTGCTATTATGAAACACTTTGGAATGGAATATAACACTATAGATGCATGTCCTAAAGATCATATTATATATTATGGAGAACATGCGTTGAAAACAGAATGTCCGAAATGTGGTACTAGTAGATATCGAACAGATCAACTAACCAAAAAGGTGCCTCAAAAGGTTCTTCGTCATATTCCCATAATTCCATGTTTGCAGCGAATGTTCAGGTGTAACAGCATAGCACAGTTTATGAATTTCCATGCAAAGAATAGAAGTGGAGATGGTGTTCTTCGAATGCCTGCAGATGGTTCTGCATTTAGAGAAATCGAGGAAAAATATGTAGATTTTAAAAATGAACCTCGTAATGTCAGGCTTTCATTGGCAGCCGATGGTGTTAATCCATTTGGAGAGCTTAGATCTACTTACTCAATGTGGCCTATTTTCGTTATCAACAATAACATTCCTCCTTGGATTTCAATAAATAGGGAGCACATAATGTTGACTATGATTATTCCAGGTATTTGATACATTATTTCTTTGAATGTAACATTTTCATTTCTCTCGTTGTTTGAATAAATATATATTTTATTTATTTACTTATATATACATATATCATGGGAGTAATTATTATGTTCCGTAATTTTGAACAATTAGGTAAGTACCAGGTCAAATATATGAATGTATATATTGAGCCTCTTATCGATGAGCTAATACAGTTATGGCATGGCATCACTATGTATGACATCACTAAGCCAATCAAGTAGAAGAGATTTCAATGTCGTGGAATGCTTGTATGGACAATTCATGATGCCCCAAGACTAACACATGTTTGTGGTATGTAATATTTCATTGCACTTTAATATGATACATAATTATCTAAATTAGATATACCATATTGCATGTTTTAAAAATGATCTCATAGTATATTAATTGTTATTGATCCATCTATTGCAGGTCTTCAAACAAAGGGTAGATTTGCATGTCTAGTTTGTGGCCCTAAGATGAAGTATCGTCATTCAGAAGACTTAAAAAGATGGTGTTTGATGAGTTTAGGCACTTCCTCCCTAGGAACCATAAGTATCGTACTACTGAAAAACATATTTTCAATGATAAAGAAGAAACTAGATTAAAACCACGAAGAATGACACCTCAGTTGTGGATGTTGGAATATAACAGAATTAATAATCGTCGAGCAGCTGGTACGTAATGTGTGTGTATATATATATATATATATATCTATATTATTTGTTTATGTAATGTTTGGAATTTTTGTTTTAACTAATGAATTTATTTTATTGTATTTTATAATTAATATTGTTTTGATTTATTTTATTCTTTGATATCAAGGTCATCGTCGCCGTGAAGGTACTAATATTGTACTTCCACCTGGAATGAAATGTTATCCTTCTCAATTCGCGAGGTTTCCCCACTATGAGGACCTAAAAATAGCTCATTTGTTTGATACAATGCATGTCGGGAAGAATGTGACAGAAATGTTATGGCGAACCATAGATGGTGCACATGATAGAGATAAAATTGACAAAATTTGTGCTGACATTGAGAAATCGAATCATGCAATGAAAAGTGTGATCAGCGGATCAAATAACAATGGAGGTCGAAATTATAATAATATTCCATGGTTATTAACAGAACAACAAAGCAATGATGTAAAAGAGGTCGTTAGAAGAATTAAATTTCCAACAGGTTTTGCTTCAAACATAAATACTATCTTAACGAAGAAAGGTGACTTCAGTGGGGTGAAAACACATGATTGGCATACCTTTATTAAGGTAATTTTTTTGGTATACGTTTTTGTTTGTTATTGATTGAATACATATTTTAAATTTTCCTTTTTTCTGTTTAATTTGGAAACCAATAATGATTCATTTTTTATTGTTATAGTATGTTCTACCTGTATCTCTCCCAAACGACTTCGACAACAATGTCAAACAATTTATATATGGTCTTAGTAAATACATGAGGTAAGTAGTTTTGATTTATACGCAAAATCTAATTGCTACAATTTATTTTTGTACTTGATGAAATGATGTATTAATTTACTTGTAATAAAATATATATTATGTTTCATTGAAATAACCTTGCGTAATGATTTGCAGATGGTTGTCATTGAAAGAAAACCATCAAGATGAAATAAAGTATTGGAAGAGAGAAATTCCTCGGCTAATGTGTGAAATGCAAAAGTATCTACCTCCAACATTTTTCAATGCACAAGAACACTACTTGATACACCAAGTTGAGGAGATTGAAATGTGTGGACTAGTACACAAAAGGTCAATGTGGATGGTCGAGAGGCACCTGAAATCCTTGAAGGCTTTGGTTAAACAAAGAGCACGACCTGAGGGTTCTATGGTGGAGGGATATGTGGTATATCAATCCATGGTGTATATTAGTCATTATCTTCCTAAATTAGCTGTGCCAGTCATGAAGGCATTGGATTGCATTTGGGATGTGAACTCCATCAAAAAATTTGAAGAGGAGCACCTGTTGGGAAAAGGTAGAATGAAGAAAGTGAGAGGTAAAAGATTTATTATGTATAATACATATAATGTTTCATTTTTTACATCATGTATATGATCATTATATTCATTTAGGTCTTATTCTTTCATAGTTTATTAATTAATATAATTTACCATGGTTATAAGTAATATTTATTAATATTGGTGAATTATTTTTTTTTTATTCAGGTGCTCAAGATTATGAGGCACTACTTTTATACATTGCAAACAATCTTGAGTGGATGAGTGAATGGATTGAAACATGTAAAGCACATAACGATGGTAGGTTATCATGGCAACTACTGTCTGAATTGATTAGAGAAGCGTATCGTAGTGGAGATGGGAACGTTACGGACAGGGAAATTGATTTAGCATATGGTTTGAAAGATAGAAAGGTAAGCAATTAATTCACCTATTTATAATGTGACAAGAAGTTTGATTTTTCAGTTAATTTTCATGTTGTGTAAATTATATGTTTAATTATTAATTGAGAATGCATCTTTTTCATGTTTGGCATATTGCAGTTGAAACACCACAAGGCTATGTGGTGCAATGGTCGTCAATTTCGCGTTAAGCAGTTGGATGATAACAGGAAAACTTCTGATAGTGGGATAACTGCAGTATTCCAGGTCACTAATGTTTCCTCCAGGAGTGACAGACATCCTCGAGAATCTGAAAATAGATATTATGGGTTCTTAGATGATATAGTTGAGTGTGACTTTAATTCCTTCAAAATAGTTTTGTTCGATGTCAAATGGTATAGGCTACGAATGAATGTTCGTGATGATGATAGAACAGTTATTCAACATGACAATGGATTTCCAATGGTTAAAACATCGCAGTTTGAAGCAGGAAAAGATCGCTATGTTTTTCCAAGCCAATGCGAACAAGTCTTTTACTCAGAGGTTCCAGGTGAGAAGGAATGGTCATTTGCTATTAGATATGTTCCAAGAGGAAGGCCAGTAGAGTATACTGTAGAGGAAGCAGATGATATTGATCAAGAAGAAGATGATGCAGTGGCAGATGAGCAGGAAGATGCATGGAAAGATGAAGAAGATATCTTAGAAGATGAACCAGGCATAGGAGATGAGGCAACAATTATTGATGATGATGTCGATGAGGATATTATTGAAAATGACATAATTGATGATGATGATGACATGGTCGATCATTTCAACACCGTTTCTGAATCAGATGTTGATATAGATGTCGATCAGTTGGATGAAGATCAAGAAGATACAGAAGAATATTGATACGGATGTTATGTTCGAGTATGAGCTGGTATGTTATAACTTTATATTTTAATATGTAGGAATTATTGTCTGTTGGGAAAAATACTGAGAGGGGGGGTGAATCAATATTTAGGGCTGACTGAAAAATTTTCAGCAGAGATCTTATTATGCTGTTAATTCTTTACTTAGATTATTGCACGGTCACGGTTCCGCTCTTCCACGCAGGGTTCCGTCGCGCTTCCGTTTGTTATGTTCCACCTCTTTCCTTCCAGGTTCCGTTCATGATTCCAAAGGGTTAGTCCGTGTTCCACCGAAAGTTCAATGCCAAATACTTTGTTTTAGTTCTTTTGCGTTATAACTAGTTTGCTCTCGCTCCTCGTTCCTTTCTCCATGAAATCCAGTCAGCTCCTTACTAATAGAGTAGACCCTTCCATCATATATTTAACGAATATATATAACTCCACTGTCTACCAGTTTGGATACACTGTCAACCGTATTAACATCGGTTCCTCGATCAACATACAGAGCACAGGGTTTCTTACGGATGTCAATTATCCTTCATCAGGATGCATACATATGTTCACACATGAATTAAATCATCCTTATTTATATCGATTCTCCATTAAAAACAGAGCTTGCCATCAAGGAAAATCATATAATAGGATACAGGAAACATATTGCCAACATTGTCTTTAAATAATTTACTAATTATGCGGGTTTGTTGCATGTTGTTTATTATTTCAAACCAATAAATAATGGCCTTACTATTGTTTATTATTTCACAGGATTCATTTGATTCTATGGTCAGGTCTCTGAAAAAACCAATTAAACACTTAAATAGTCAAGATCTGGAAGACAGGCTTTACCCCCACCATAAATTTCTGAAAAACCAGCCTTCAGTTCAGCTTGCTGTGCTGAAGACGAGGGTGGATTTGCATGATCAGTTGAATGAAAATGAATCAGATATTCGGGATGCTTTTGAGGGTAGATCCATAAGCCCCATAGATGAATATCCCATTGCTGCAGAATTTCTATCTGCGTTGAAGCACAAGTATAGTGTTGTATCGGAATACAAATTAGAGGACAACTATACCAAGTCTAAATCAACTGAATCCAGTTCTAGTGCTCTTGAACTTACCGAATTAAAGCCAAAAACAGGATTTACAATCTCTAATGGGAACGGGTATGGTAGTTCCAATATTGGATTAGATGTCTGGAGCTCTGCAATAGGCACTGGACCTGATCGTAATGAACCCCAACTAATTCAATGTGATGAAAATATGGACTTTGATGATGATCAGGAAAACAAGCCAGAGCATTTTGTCAATATTGAAGAAACTGAAGAGGTTTTCTGTGATCGATTGAATCAACTCAGCCATAAGACATCTACTGTAGGCTGGTTTGTATTAGAAGGAGAATCGGTTTTGCTTTCCCATGATGATGGATGCTGCTCTTTTCACGATATAGCAAATTCAGAGGTGTGGAGGTTTTAATTATTGTACTTAATTTTGGGGTTTATGGGTGTTATAATTTATACATTTTTGGATTTTCTATTAGAAATAGGGAAAAGCCTAGGGGTTAGATTATTCTCATGGTTTAAATTTCTATATTTGAAATAAAATTCACCAATTTCTGTTTAAAAAAATGATTTGCCTAAATATTTGATGTAGTTTAAATAGGATGTAGTTCATTTCAAAGGCTGTTGAAATTTTCTAGAAACTATGATTGGCATTTCAAGAATATTTATGCACTCTTTAAATTTTCCCTTAACATAAAGGGCAGTTGATGTATGAGTAATACTCAGTATTGTTATTTTCCAATATCCAGGAGAAGGTTGAATATAAAGCTCCATATGGGCTTACCCCAAACATGTGGGGTGATTGTTGGTTGATCAGAGCAGCTGGTTCAGATGGTCGCTCTGGTAAATATGTTGTGGCAGCATCTGCAGGTTGTACATTGGACTCGGGTTTCTGTTCATGGGACTTTTATAATAAAGAAATTATGGCATTCCATACTGAATCAGAGGCCTTCACTTCAACGTCCAGTACCATCTCTCCAGTTTTGGCAGAGAGGGATGTCTTGGGGAGAAATTTTGGCTTTGCAAATGTTGTGCCAGAGAATCAACATTGGTGGTACAGGCCATGTGGGCCTCTTATGGTATCTACTGCCAGTGCCCAAAAGACAGTTAATATTTATGATATTCGTGATGGAGATCCCGTGATTTCAATGTGTTTGTTTTGAAAGTTTAGGTTTCATAGTAAATCATCAATGGGCTCTAAAATAAGGCCACATTGAAATCTTGGATACATGTTTCATGACAAAATCAGTTGTATCTTCCATAAATACACAATCTTGGACCACTCTGTATAAATCTACTTCTTGGACAATATTACATCTCCCTCATTATACAGGTGGTGTTCTTACATGCATAGCAAAGGCATTGTTTTGGCAATCATTTTTTAAGTCACTAGATATTGTGGGTACAAGGATCTAGGGTCTCCACATGAAACTGTGTTGACCGGAGACTCACTCTGCTTGTCCTTAAATTTGTAAACATAGTAGTATGCCAATGCTTCTTTCATTTTGTATGCATAAGACGATTTTTGTCAAAGTCCATAATTGTTTTTAAGTTTTATCCATCCCAGTTTTTTTGTGAATGCATAGGTTTTTGGCTCAACACATATCTGTTATATCTTTGTACTTTTCCTTTACTAACTATTTGAAATTTCTAGTTATATTTAGAGGTGTCTTTTAAGGGATGAGGGGAATTAATTGGATTTAGTGTTGCCAGGCTTATCATTTATTCTCCAAATGAAGCCTTGTAATCTATAACACTATATGGGCATGCAGCTCACTTGTTAAAATATAGTTGATACAATACGTTGTACATGAAGCCTGGAATTGTGTACATTCCTGGAATATATTAATTTTCAGGCATGCTTAAAAGAGAGATAGGTTTTGATAAAATCAAAAACCCTGAACATGAAGAAAAAAACGAGGCAATTATTTTATACAGATATAACCAAGACACTATCTCCTCATTAATAACAAAACCTCAGTCCAAAAATCATATGTACAAATTCTAGAAGTCGAAAGTTGAAAATTTCTGAAATGGAACCAGGCCCTTTTCAAAAGAATAAATTTAGTAAAAACGAGGGTGAAGAAAGTTATCTTATCAAAATTTCCACATACCGTGTTAGCAAGGAATGACTACGAGTCCTGAGCAGTGAGACTGAGGAATTGCCCCTTTGCTGCAGGTTGCAGTTCTCTTCTCCAACATGATGAAAAGAAAATTCTTAGCTTTGGAGTCTGAAGCTCGAGTCACAACTTGGAAGTTGGTAAGGAAAATTATCAGGGTTGTTGCCAGTTGGCTTGGAGTTCGCAACCTAATTAATTTTCTTTAATGCATTTCCTTCAATGCTGCGCCAGTTGTCACTGGCCAGCAACCTTTACAATAAAATTTATTAGACCCGTCACGCTACGAGGAAAATTTGACGTGATCACTGATCATTGATTTCTTATTGTGATAACAAACATTGGAGATTTACTATCCTGTTTTAAAGTTTTTTATTTTTATTTTTTAAATTGAAACTGTCGTCGGCATACCGACGCCTTGTAAGCGTCACTCTTTTGACGTTTTGAACGATTTCCATTTTCGTCGGTCTTGTGACGTCCGTCGATATTGCGACAGCTCTAGAAACATCGGAAGAGCGACAGAAAAAGAGGTCGGAAGGGCGACATCCAAAATTTCGTCGGAATTGCGACAGTTCTTCCTGGCGTCGATATTGTGACGCTTCTGGAAAGCGTCGGTCTTGTGACACTTTTGCAATACGTCGGTCTTCTGACACTTTTGTTTGGCGTCGGAAATGCGACAGTTTAGACACGTCGGAAGAGTGACAGTATAAAGACGTCGGAAGAGTGACGTTCAAAACGTCGGACGACATTTCGTCGGAATGGCGACACTTTACAAACGTCGGAAGCGCGACGTTAAAAACGTCGGACCAAATTTCGTCGGAATGGCGACATTTTACAAACGTCGGTTTGGGAGGCGTCGGAAGAGCGACGAGTGTTTGGAAGCGACGGGAAGTGTCGGTAGTGCGACACTTTGTATAGGCGTCGGAATTGCGACCGCACGAGAAACCACGTTTTTCCCGGCGTCGAACTGTCGCTCTTGCGACGACTGTGTGTCGGAAAAGCGACGATTTGGCCGTCGGAAATTGTGCCAAATGTTCTAGTGAGTACTAAAAATATCTAGCAACAAACATCCAAATAAACTAATCTTTCTCTAATCATATATGATCTACGAAAAGCTCTACAGAGGTGTAAAAGACTTATCGTATGTCCAACGCTTGTTTGAAGTCGTTGTTGTCCCTCGTGCACTTAAAGGAGTTTTCCTCATGAACCTACAGTCACAAAAAAGAAAAATATTACATAGCACCTGTATAGAAATTATCATAAACCATGCTTATCATAGTGATCAAGGAATCTATGAAATAAACCATTAACTAAAAGCTTATTGAGAAAAATGAGTATATTTGTATTAATTTCAAAAGAAGGAAAACCTTACAACCTGAGCCTTGATGTTGCACAGGCCTTCCCGGGGTCCGAAGCAGGAGTCTCCTCTACTTTGATAAGCTCTGCACTCCTCCAACCAAGATGAATAGAGGTATGTAATCTCTCCTCACAAAAGTCTTAGTTAACTAAGTCTGAATCTTAACAGCACTTAACCTCAAATATTCTAAAGCTTGAACTCCCTTTGAGGCTACCCAATGCCTCTTTTATAGTGGAAAAGAGGAGGTTTTCTGTTCCAACTATGAAGGGATAGAATCCTCCTTCAAAGGGATAATCTCATCACATCAAGGGGTTAGCTCCATAAGGTAAGGGATACATGCACCTCATAAGAGCAGTTCTGCCACCGCAAGATTCTTTCTAGAGGCTTCTAGAATTTACTTTTATTGAGATTTTTGGAATTTACTTGCGCCTTTTTTATCTTACAGGGGTCCGCACCCTTAACACAGATAAAGTGCGTTCAAGTACGCAAGAGAGTTGAACATTAGGTGCGGGACCGCAGGCAAGATAGAGATAAAGTGCGACACCAAAGTTTAGGAGATTTTTAGGAACTTTTCTCTTATTTTCAAGGCTTGACATGAGGAACTGATATGTTAGACTTGAAAAGGGAGAAGTATGAGTAATAATGAGCTCATACACATAGCATAATGTCAGGATGAAAATTTTTAGTGTAACAGATTGCCCCCTAAAGTGCAAAGTCTGGAATAGATGATGCTGAAGTTTGTCATATATGAAGATTGTAGTACTTTATCATTTCAAGGATCATCCTGTGGACACCCCAGTTGGAACCTGTAAAAAAATTCAATGTAAAATATATATATATCATCGCTGAGGTAGGCATTCCCATACTCAGACCAAAACTAACTAGAAACTAATTAAAACTGTTCTGATACAGGAATGATTTTGAGTACATCACAGTATAGACATGTGTAGACACAGTATGGACGCAACCATCTGTTTATAAATAGTCCACTGTATAAATGATAACAAAATTCCTCGCAGCCTGGATGGTAGAAACTAGATCCATGGTCTTGATTTCCACATCTCGAACTAGTACGATTCTATCCATGTGAATGAATGTGTTGAAGTCGAACATGGTAGAAACCACTTGATTACCATTCAATAATGTAAATTGTTAACAAGTGTGAGAGTAACCACCAGTAATGTCAATGGCTCTCAAAGTACTCAGTACAATCCATGAAATGTGAATGAATGAGCTGAATTCGAACATGTCACGGAATCATTCGATCGAAGGTCAATGATGCAACCTGTCGTCGAAGGCGAGAAACCTGCCATTGAGGCATGCAGATTTCAAGGTACTGATGATTTCTGGATCAACTTCCTAGATAATGTGCTGATGTCGATAGAAAGTGATCTATCGTAGGCAAGCCCACAACACGAAATCATAGATCAAGTTTTGAAAATATATTGGCAAGGACTGACTCAGGGATGGTCAAAATGGATGACAGATATTTTGCAGATGAATGGTTTATTTGAACTGTCCTCTTGAACACATAACGACACTGCAGATGGCTTGGTGACAATTGACCCAAAGCTAATACCCAGAAACCGGATGAAGACTTTCAAATGAGGTTTGATTAACTGTTAGGCAAAGGATTTCCCAACCCAGGTGAATGAAAGTGTCGTGTTCAAGAGTGGTTAACTGGATTTTCAAAAAATAAAAATACAAAAAATAAGTCCATTTTTCTCTCTTTTCCCCCACCATTTATGGCAAGTACCTCTTTATTTTTGACAAGCTTGAGGAGGATAAAATTTTCTTGTTTATAAGCTCATCCTTCGAATGAGTCCAACTTAGTTTAAGATTCGAACCCTAAGAAGGAGTGGTCCGTTCCTGTTTAAAATTGAACAGGTCCTTTACTGTTAAGTTTTAACGAGTTTAGTATAGGAGAAACTCGGTGTTTTTCAATTTTAGGGAGTCAGAAGAAAAACTTAAGAAAACTCCATGGATGTACTTTTTCGTAAATTTAGTCTCTCGAGCCCGAAAAAGGATAAAATAATGCGGGAGAGAACTCTATTGACCGTAATTATTCAACATATACATTTTTCGTAAATAGTCCATTTCAGTCCGTAAAAGGGGTAAACTTATACTGAAGGGACGATTATTCATTTAATTTAACGAGTTCGAATAATCAAGTACTCAGCAATATTTTCATGTTTAGAGATTCTAAAAAGGGCTTAAAAGAGGAATCCAAGTTTTCGCTTTTTCGTAAAATTTTTGAAAGAGTCCAAAAAAGTGATAAAAGTATGCTCTTTGTTGAAAAACGATCAATACTCCTGAAAAATCCAATTTCTGCACAAAAACTTGAAACATTACACATACCTGTTTAAGATAAGTAAAAATCCTTTTAAAGTGAAAAATAAACAAATTAAAAATTCATCTATTTGAAAAAACTTATAAAAATGACTTTTTCAATCTCATTTTTACCGTTCAAGTTCAGAGTGAAAAGTAGAAGCTTTTGGGTAAAACATTTCCTGTGAAGATTCTGAAAAATTCATCCGACGAAATCGAGAACCGTCAGTCCTAGGTAATCCACGACCTCCTAATCTTGCATTTCATCCATTTACAATTCATTTTTAGACTTCGGATTTTATTTTTAAGGGAAAAATATAGTTTAAGAAATCGCCCGCGGAGGTCCACAGGTTCCACACATGGGCCCTGTGAACCCCAACTTTTTCCTATGTAGAAAAAAGTTGTGGGTCCACACTTTTCCCACAAAGCGTGTGCATTCCTACGCACTGTGTACAAAGGGAAAGTGTGGTCCTCGCATTTTTAAATTTCAAAAACAAATTTCTCATTTGGCGCCCACAAATTTTCAAATTAGATTGTTCTAACATATATTTTTATGCATTGTAGGATTAAAAAGATGTTTATTTGGAGAGAACGTGAGCATGAGGATATGGATGAAGCCGTAATTCTCCATTTTCCCACAATGCAAGCATTAAGAACATGCGGTTTATATAAATTCTGGGCCATTCAGGGCATGAGGGCACAGGTAGACCTCCTAACATGGCTGGTAAATAGGTGGAACGTGCAGGACCAGTGTTTCATTATTGGTGGCCACCAGCTTGAAATCGAGCTGGAGGATATTTATTTTCTGACTGGTTTGTCCAAGAGGGGGGAACAACTTTCCTTGTTTGGGACTAGGCCAGGTGGCCAAACTATCGCTAGTCTTCAACAAGAATTTTGTAATGACCAGGCAGACCCCAGGCACAAACGGATTGATATAAAAACTATCATCTGTCTCGAGCTGAAATTTATTGCGTTTACTGTTACCAGACTGTGTGGGAGTGCAGCGTTGCATGTAGCTACCAGTTCCCAGATGCGCATTGCTGTGGACTGTTTTCGAGGCACCATTTTCAACTGGTGCGAAGCTATGTTGGCCAATGTAAAAGGCCAACTAACTAGAGTGAAAAATGGAAAACTAAATAACTTTGGATATGGATCCATTGTGGTCACTTTTTCTCTAGAGAGGATCCCCATGTTAGCTCCGCAGAGTATTCATGTCGATGTTGGTCGACCTCGAGAACCTAGGATGGTTCGTTGGGTTGCATTGATGGCCCGTCATGGTATTGAGGACGCTGAGATTGTTTGATTTCCTCCTTCATATTTTCGTTGGCTGGAACACCAACTTTTTGTCATAGAGGAATTTCCATACGCCGGGATAGATTTCCACGGCGACCGAGAGATGACTCTCCCAGCAGGGGAACAGTGGGATGAAACAGGTAAAATCATTTTCAACAAATTCTAAGTTATAAATTTTTTTTGTTTTTTAATCGTCTTGAAATTAATAACCAAAATTTTTGAATGCAGATGTGGGCCCATGGCGACCAGCCCATCTCCAACCTTATGAAAGAAGACAACCACTTGCAGCCGCACCAGCCCCAGTAGGCCAATCAACAGAAATCCTGTCTAATTTAGAGCATCACCTAGAGTGTCTTACTCTAGATATTCCAGAGACAGACATAGATGAGATTCCACTCAGATTGCAGAGATACATGATTGGTTTTCCAGGACCTTTTAGGAGGTTCCTATGTAGAGTGGCCCGGGCAGTGGTCTCTTATCGTGATCACCATCAGTGATGGGATGATCGTGTTGTAGAATCATTTTTTAACTTTTTGTGTTACCATTTTGCCGATCATAAGGTGTTCCCACCTATGATCGAAGACGATGTATATTTTTTTAAAACACTTCTATACTATGATATATCACTATTTACCGGCTATCTATGTACATGTTATGAATGTTGTTTGTTTTACTATTTGATCATTGAAAATGTCGATTTATCATACTAGAAGCAACTGCATCTGCTAATGTATTTAAATGTATTGGAATATGTTGATATTCAATGTAATCAAATTCACGTTCCAAGAGACAAAATATTAAAAATAACCGTAATAACATTGGATTTCTAATGGCATAAACCCTGTTAAGTTGTAATACAACAAGTTCATAATCCAACCTAACAATCAAACTCCGAATTCCAAACGATATGGATTCAGATAATAACTCAATCACTGCACTATACTCTGTAATGTTATTCGTTGTTTGACCAAGGCTTACCCCATGCATGGATACTAACTCGTCAGAGGGTGAATAGATAACCTAAGCTGCGGAAGAAATGTTCCATGTACTACGACAAGCACCATCAGCAAAACCAATGTAGGTTTGAAGAGACGTCGACATCTGCAATATCAGGAATAAAACTCAGATAAGCAGGAATAGTGATAAAAACACACTTCTAAACTAGGCACGCTTTCCTAATCTAAGACACACCAGCAGTAAAGAAATCTAATCTAATAAAAAATCTCCACACCAAGCTTAAGCATAATATCGCTTCAGATAAAGTCCATTTCTGGGTTTATCTAAAGGGACACAGTCAAAATCTATCAGCTCATAGGCCCCTTTTGCTAGCTTTCGCTTAACAATGAAAGGGCCATGCCACATGGGCATGAATTTTCTAGCTCCTAGCTTATCGTTGGCTTGATCATAAATTAAGACTAGGTCTCCTTCTGAAAAATTTCGAGGGGTAACACTTCTATCATACTAAGCTTTTATTCGTTTAACATGAGCCTCATTTTCTATTACAGCATTTCGTCGATCCTCATCCAGCTGAGCCAAGTATAAAAAACGTTTCTCCTCTTCAGACGTAGCTGGGAGTAATTCTATGGCTAATTTCAGTGACGGAATTTCGCATTCAATTGGCAACACAGCTTCCAAACCGTAAACAAGTTGAAAGGGAGTGAAACCAGTTGATGTTTTTACTGAGGTTCGATATGCCCAAAGTGTTGAAAATAACATGGAATGCCAATTCGTTTTGTGAATACCAATAATTCGTCTAATCATGGTGACTAAAAATTTATTTATGGCTTCAACTAGACCATTTTCTTGCGGATAATACGGAGTGGAACTATCATGGCGCAAGCCAAGTTGATCTGTTAGTTCAGTCATCATGACATTCCAAAAATGACTTCCATGATCTGTAATAATGGCTTGAGGAACACCGAACCTAGCAATTATGTGATTAAATATGAAATTTGCAGCAGTCTTACCATCAGCCGAAAATGTAGGCATCACCTCGGCCCACTTAGTAAAATAATCTACTGCTAAAATAATATACGCATGCCCCCCGGCCGAGTGAGGGTTACATGTAATAAATTTGATACCCCATTTCGCGAAAGGACCAACAACAATTATGGGGTGAAGAGAAGCGGCTGGCGTGCGCATCTTACGATCAAAAAGTTGACAATTGTGGCATTTTCGAACTGCATAAATACAATCTTTGAATAACGACGACCAGAAATAACCAGCGCGCAATATCTTTTGGGTTGTGGCATACCCAGACATATGACCACCACATGCTCCAAAATGGCAGTCATTTAAAACCTTTTCAGCTGCTTCATGAATGAGACAGCGTCGGAAAGTAGAATCCGCTCCACGACGATAGAGTGTATCACCAATAATATTATACTGTTGGTATTGGAAGCATATTTTTCGTCGCTGAGATCATGAGATCTCAGGCCGAAAATATTGGGTTTGGAGATAAACAATAATATCTCCATACCATGGATCGAGAGTACTGATAAGAAATAGAGATTCGTCTACAATGGGCTCTTCTGCCACAGTTTCAGTATCAATAGAGGGGAAATCACACATCAGTTCCGCAAAGACCAAAGATTTCTTTGCCTTGGATTTCTCAAATTCCAAGTCAAATTCCTGCAAGATGACTATCCATTTGGAATACTTGCCCCCTAGCAATTGTCTGGTCAAAATGTACATCATAGGGTTACAGTCATAAATTACTGTGGTTTTACGTAACAAGATGTAGTGTCTAAATCTTTGGACAACTTGAACAGCTGCCAAGGCCAATTTCTCCACATGTGTGTATTTGATCTCAGTTGGATGCAGATTTCGACTAAGATAGTAAATCACATGTTCAATATTAGATTCATCTTCCTAAAATAAAACCATCCTAATAGTGGAATGAGAAGCAGCGAGGTACAAAACGTAATCCTAGTTGTATTTGGGAGGATGCAATAACGGTGCATGGGTCAACACGTGTTTAAGTGCATCAAAAAATCGATCAGCGATCTCATCCCAAAAGAATGGAATGTTCTGTTTCAGCAACCGGGTAAAACCCTTTGTAAGCTCGACATAGTTAGGAATAAACCGACGTAAAAAAATTTCTTTCCCCTGCAAACTTTGCAGTTGGCGCAGAGTCGAAGGAGGAGGTAAATTGACAATAGCTTCGACCTTCGACAGATCGACG
This sequence comes from Pinus albicaulis, assembly GCA_034641835.2. Classification (NCBI taxonomy): domain Eukaryota; kingdom Viridiplantae; phylum Streptophyta; class Pinopsida; order Pinales; family Pinaceae; genus Pinus; species Pinus albicaulis. The sequence continues at coordinate 1,346,528,146 of CM076577.1, read as the reverse complement.
CGAATGCCTACTTTCGAAACAACAAATCCTAGTAAGCGACCTGATTCTACACAGAAAGCACATTTGTGTGGATTCAACCTAATTCGATAATGCCTACATCTCATAAAGATAGCTCGTAAGTGAGTGAAATGGTCGGCCCTACGTGATGAATGAGCAGGTAAATCATCGAGATAAGGCTGCACAATGTGCTTAATGTCATGAAATGCGTAAGACATAGCCCTTTGAAAAGTTTCTCCAGCGTTCTTTAACCCAAAAGGTAGTTTGCAATAAGCAAATTTTACCCATGGACAAATGAAAGCTGTTTTTGGCTGATCAGCAGGGAGTATGTTTATTTGATTGTAACCGGAAAAACCATCCATAAATGAAAAAATTTCACTGCCGGCACAATCATCGATTATTTGATCAATATAGGGGGTTGGATAATTTTCTTTGGGACAAGCTCGATTAATATCCCTATAATAAATACACACTCGTATCGTTCCTTGTTTTTTAGTAACAGGAACAATATTCGATACCCACTCCGTTAAAGGAATTGGATAAATAAAACCTGCGCGAAGTAATTTTTCAACTTCGGCTTTGATAGCAGCAGCTTTTCTAGGATGTATTTGACGTAAACGTTGACGGACATATTTGGCATCCAGATAAGTCGTGATTTCATGTATGACAATTGACGGATCAATTCCTAGCATTTCTTCATAGGACCAGGCAAACACATCATGGAATTCTTGAAATAGGGTTTTATAAGTTTGAATTTCATCTTTTGTACAACAAGCACCTATATGAATGTTTTTAATTATTCCTGGCTTTACTGAAATGTCAATTAGAATCGTTCGAGAGATTATTTCCAAATTTAACTCAGAATCAGGATTTCGCAATGGATTTTGGGGTTCTTTGACATATTCAGCAGTAAAAATTTAAGCGAAATCATCTTCAAAATGATCCAGCTCCGGTAAAAATGAAGATCGATGATGTAGATCTTCCCATGGTAAATCATCAACGGACAAAAATTCACAAATCTGCTCATCAGTATGAACAAGATCAGGAAATGTCGTTGTGGCTGAACTGGATATAGAAAGTGATTCCTCATGGATCCCATTCATTGGATCAATTTCGGTTGAAGAGGGGTCAGAAAGTGACTGTACAGCCTGGTATGAAATTTCAAATGGACTCAAAGGCATCATGCCATCAATTGAATCTAACTCGGAGTCAAAAGGTACGATCCAAGGATCATCAAACATAATAGTGTCTGATGAAATCATGTGAATAGTTGCAACAAAAGGCGATACGTTAGGAGGAGGAAAGGAAAAAGTTCCTAGTAAACCAGAATCTTTAATCAAACCTACTCCAACATCCTTATAAGGGATAGCCGCTTTACCAACGTGCTGGATTGTTTCGGTAGAGGCTGGGTCAGAAGAAAAATAAGTTAACTGATCTATTGTAACGATCCTTCCTTGATGTGGAAATTTTATGAGTCGAAAGATCGAAGAAACAAGCAGTCATAGCATAAGACCAACTGCGACCCAGAAGAAGGTTGTAATCTAGAGGGGCATCAACCACTTCCACATCTAGATTTACAACTTTACCTTCGACCCCTATGGGTAAATCCTGCAAAATACCAAAAGGGTGAAAACCTCGACCATCAAAAGCCTTAAGAATTGTCGGAGGCTGATTGAGTGTAGGAGAACCAAGCGATTTGCAACACTGGATCGACATAATACACGTTGAAGCTCCCTCATCAATCACAGTCCGAAAGATCGGTCTGTTTTTTACTAACACTGGAATTTGGAAAGCCATTTGGTGAGGTATACGAGGCGTACTATTCTCTAAATCGAAGGTTATAAGGTTGGAATCCTGAATATCTACATCTCCTATGGCAGAAAAAAGCAATTTACGCTGTGCTGGGCATGATTGCAGCACTTCCAAAGCCGACATTGCTGAAGGGGAAATAGCTAAGTCTTCAAAAATGTTGTAATTCTGAGCAGCTCTCGCATGTGGATTGAAAGCTGATTTACGAAGAACACCTTTAGCAGGCGGTTTGATTATTAAGTCTGGATTTGGTTTCTCGATCTGTAGCGGACCAGAAACAGGAGGAGGTGTAGTTGATGTATTTGCACTAGAAGATTCTGCTTCTTTACCATCAACAGGATTCTTAGTACCATAATCTTGCGATCGCGTCGCAATCCTTACATGAGACATCATCAAAATTGGTTCTTCTGAAGCAGTCGAGGTAGAACCAACCATCTTACTATCTTGAGTCGGAAAGGGATCCTTCAAGACAACAGGTTGTGAACCTTTGACGAATTTCACAACCTCGGCCCGATGTGGGCATTCCTTAGTAAAATGATCTTCGTCACAAATGTAACAAGGATAACGTGGTTTACGTTTTTCGTCATTGGATTCATTTTTATCAGTTTTTTCTTTCGAATTCTTTTTGTTTTTATTCTTCCCTTTATTTTTATTACTGGATTTAGATTTAGCCGTGGATGTCTCCACAACATGAATATCGGCAGAAACTTCGGGGGAAGATTCTCCTTTCGGGGAATCAGGTAAAGTTATAATCGGAGAAGAATTATTTGAAAATTTCTTCTTACTTTTAGTATTTACCGTACCAATCATACCATCAGCGTCATGAGACCCTGAAGGAGCAGCAGCTATTTGACCTTGTTTTGGAAGGTCTGGGATTTTTTCATGTAAAGTACCTGACTGCGTATAAACGAGGTCAAGGTACTGAGCTTGAGAAATTACTTGCTCTTCAGTAACAACACCAACCTTAGCTACATCTTCAGTGATCTTGGGTAACAATGATTTAACAAACCATTCTGCCAAAATTTGATCCGGAATGTAAACTTTCACCAAACGCCTTCTACGTCGCCATTCATGAATATGATCAGAAATATACGTGGACATAGATTGTTTCAGTGAAGTTAATAGTTCTGTGCCATTTTCATATCTGACAGGCAACTGAAAATGAGTCAAGAAGGCAGTTGCTAACTGACTGAAATTATTAAACGAGCCTCGTGGTAACTCAATGTACCATTTGGCTGCAAGACCAATAAAAGTTCTTTGGAAAAGACGTAAGTGAATCGAATCATCAATGATTGAATTAGATGCACACCAAAGGTGATAATTCATGACGTGATTTGATGGATCCTCTCCTGACTTACCTTCGAATTTTGGTATATCACTGGGCAACTTATGTGGCATTGGCGGCCAGTACAGATAATAGAAAATTGGATCATTCGTAAGGCGGGTCAAATCAGGTAAATCCAAATTTGCAATAAATGGTAACTGACGGTTAGGGTCACGAAAACCTTGAGTAGCCAAAGCAGTTCCAGGAGGAGGATACCTAGGATAACTGGGAATCGGAGTTGCATTAGGAATTGTGTAACCTCCTGGGTAAATAGGATTAACCGGACCAAACTGGGGTTGTTGAGGCTGCTGATAAGTGTAGCCAGGGTACGGTTGATACTAATAATTTAGATTTTTTGAAAAGGGACCGAATTGAGGCCATCCCTGGTACGGTTGATACGTGAATTGCGGTTGACTTGTGACCACCGTACTTGTACCAGATTGTCCTGCAGGCATCTAAACCGAAGTCTGAACTGAAGGTCTTGACTGGGGTACAGAGACTTGAGGGATTTGCACGGATGCAGGGATAGAAGAACTCGGAGCTACAGATACTCCAGAAACAAGTGTTACAGGTTGAACAGACGTTGCAGTAGTTGCAGCAGTTTGAGGCAGAGTCTGAGGTGTACTAGGCACAAAATGCTGAACAGAACTAGGTGCAGGAGTTTGAATAGTAGGCTGGACAGGTTTCTGGGTTGGACCAGAAACCAAAGGATGTCCAGGTTGAAAAGGTAACTGCACATTAGGTTGCATAGGCTGTTGATATTGGGATGGATCCCACACCATATTCATTCTGGGGTATTGTCCCGCAGAATATTGAACGTAAGGACCATAACCTGGTTGAATGTAGGATTGATAAGTAAGTGGTAAATTTCCGGCTCCTTGAACAGATGGCTGACCAGAAGGCTGTTGGAAACCTTGAATTGGGTACTGACCTTGAGGTTGATAACCCTGAGGCACGTACTGAAGCTGGGGTTGATAAGGACCCTAAGGAGCATATTGAGCTTGGGGTTGACCCTGGGGCATGTACTGTCCTGAAGGTTGATATCCTTGAGGTATGTATTGTCCTTGGGGTTGTCCCCCAAAATAATATGATTCGACAGTTTGTCCTGGGAAAAAAATACCTTGAGGTTTCCCCCCAGGTGGTAACTGACTTCCTGAAGGTTGCCCCCTAGGCGGTAACTGACTACCTTGAGGTTGCCCCCCAAGCAGTAGCTGATTTCCCTGAGATTTCCCTCCAGGCGGTAACTAACTGCCTTGAGGTTGAGGATTCGAAATATTACCAGACATCATAAATATTTGCTCTACGTTCGACGTTTCAGTTTTAATTCCACTTAAACCAGATGATAACACATTTTCAATCGGTTGAGGAGCTGCCCCCAAGAAAGTACCAGACAGAGCCTGATATCCCAAAGGAACAGAAGGACCACCGTGTAAAAATGCTTCTGGTGTCTGGGAAAACATGGATGACTCTCCTGCCATAATGGATGACGGATAGTAACCTCTGGGTGTAGGAGGAAATGGAATTCGAGGTGGAGAAAAAGCAAGACCCGAATTCTTTAAAAAATTTGTTAAGGATACATACCAAGCACTAGTTCGAATAGGGATGTAGAAAATAGATTCACATTCCCTAAGATTTAAAGACTGAGGGGATTCAGGAAGAGATAACTCTTCGTCTGGATTAGTAAGTTCTTCAATAGAAATTAGTCCAGATGGAAGATCATCAGTGACAATATTTCTTACCCTAGGTGAACCAGGATCGCTAGAAGTTGGTGTAATAAATCCTGAAGATGTTTCCAAAACAGAAGGTTCAGTTTCAGGTTCAGAGATTTCAGGTTCGTCAGCTAGTTCACTGGAAGGAGAAATACTACCAGTAACTTTAGAAACTGAAATTGGTTCTTGAATGTGTTATGTTGTGGGTATTTGATGATCAGGATGAACAACTATAGATGAAGTTCCAATTTCTGTTGATCTAATCCTACCGCTGCTAGATGATACCAGAGCACGAAGCCCTTCAAGCTGACTTGGTGTATATTCAGGGGGTTTCCCTTGTAGTCTCTGGGATTGTCTCGGCAATTCCGCCACGATTAAATATTAACTAATCACATGCAAACAAAGAAAATTTCAATGAAAACACCTAAAGTCTCTAAAGAAACAAATAGCTGAATCACACGCTTAAAAATCTAAGAGTTCAAACCACACACAAACAGTAACTTTCCATACTAAAAACACTAGTTGGTGATGAAATCCAACTTAGTAGAAATTTAACACAGAAAGGGCGGTTGGAACAGTTACCCTGACAACCTGCTTAATGAAACAGACTGGCACAAGTTTCCTCACAAAACCATCTCATGTGAAGAGAACCCCCCAGAGAGTCCAAGTGAGTCTAGTCGACGTTTGCTCCAGGTACAGTGAGATCTTTCCTTCACCGTCACCTTAGGAAATAATCTTAAGTTTATGGACACTAAGGTTACCAACAGTAACAAATACAACTGGGGGAACAGTCTACGATCCGATCCCACGCGCAAGGGCAGAGTAACAAAGCTCAATCCCCTTGAAGGCTCCTCAACATGGTTAATCCGAGGTTTACCGACAAGTGACCCCAGGCTCCTCGACAATGGTTAATCCGAGGTTTACCATTTGTAATGCGTGCAAAATCTTCTATCTTCCCCAATGAAACAGAATTGATTGTCTCAAAGGTTCGGACATGATCTCGTGATTGAATTCTTTAAGAGAAGCTTCCCAGATTATACAAATTACAATTGGATTTATCTCATACCGCAAGATTTGTCTACTTGTTTGTTTTTACTATCTTGGAGAGTTAATTACTCCCTACTCCAAGATACTAGCCTAAGCTATGTTGGTGATAAGAGCCCTAGAAAATAAAAAGATTGCTAGATGAATTTTAATTAAGCGTTACTTTTATGAGTTGTTTCTTAAGTCAATGGGTGCGGAAATGAAACTCTGATGGTGTGAAGACTCGACTTCCAAAAACACTAAAAATGCACCTAAAAATGATAATCAGATCGTTTTCTTTCAATGAAATTCTAGTTAAGAAAGAGTTGGAGAATGCAATTCTTTTAATAAACAATTCTTTCTTTGAACGTAAAGAATAATTGAAAGAAAATATTTTTGTCTTTTTAGCAATAACTCAAAATGAAACAAATTATCAAAGCTCACAAGAAAATCCTTTCACTTTCAAAAACTTGAAGCTACAAAACAAGTTTCCTTCAAAAGAAATCTACAAATTTTTAAAAGCACTCAAAACTACAAAACTAATTTCGAGATCTACAAACTTTAACAATCTACTTGAATAAAAGCTTTAAGATTTTTTGAAGAATGTTTTACTTAGTTGTTCAGAAAACTAAGGATCTATTCATCTAGAATAACAAACAGATCAAAAACACTCAAATATGTTTTTTTTAATAAAAAATGAAATTCCAAAAACCTATAACAAAGTTTTTTCCGAAGATTTGCAAAGAAATAAGTAGCTCTATTTCTCAATAAAGGATGATTTCACAATCAGGTCAAATTCACCGAAAAGACAAAAAGACCAATGTAATCTGATGTACTTCAAACTGCCAATGCTTCGAATCACTACAAATACTAGTGAAAAGCAATCCAAAACGCAAAACTTCTAGAAAATCATCAAACACCAATACTGCTAAGATTCATTCACAAAAGGCTTTTGACAGAAACAATCATCAATCTGGGCAAAAACCAAAAACTCTAAATCAAAATAAAGATAAACTGAAGAAAGAAATCTAGAGTTTTTCAAAATTTTAACAGGGTTCACAGGCTTCCAGAAGTAACAGGTGCAGTCCCGCACTGTTTACTTAAGGAAAGTGTGAAACTGTCCGCACTGTGCAAATAAGACAAAGTGCAGTCCCCGGAAAAACTAGAGAAAAACATAAAATATTTCAAAATTTTCAAAAACAGAGAAAACCTAAGCTACCCAAGCAGATATCTATCAATTAAAAACCAAGAAAAACGTTTCCTCAAATCAAAATAGAAAGAGAACCAAAAACAACAAGTTCTTTCCCCAGCGGAGTCGCCAATTTGTTGTGTGGATTAATCCGTCTTGCGGACAAGACCGATCTCCCTAGTACTAAAATTATCTAGCAACAAACAGCCAAATAAACTAATCTTTCTCTAAGCATATATGATCTACGAAAAGCTCTATAGAGGTGTAAAAGACTTACCGTATGTCCAGCGCTTGTTTGAAGTCGTTATTATCCCTCGCGTGCTTGAAGGAGTTTTCCTCGTAAACCTGCAGTCACAAACAAGAAAAATATTACATAGCACCTATATAGAAATCATCATAAACCATGCTTATCATAGTGATCAAGGAATCTATGAAATAAACCATTAACTAAAAGCTTATTGAGAAAAATGAGTATATTTGTATTAATTTCAAAAGAAGGAAAACCTTACAACCTGAGCCTTGATGTTGCACAGGCCTTCCCGGGGTCCGAAGCAGGAGTCTCCTCTACTTTGATAAGCTCTGCACTCCTCCAACCAAGATGAATAGAGGTATGTAATCTCTCCTCACAAAATTCTTAGTTAACTGAGTCTGAATCTTAACAGCACTTAACCTCAAATATTCTAAAGCTTGAACTCCCTTTGAGGCTACCCAATGCCTCTTTTTATAGTGGAAAAGAGGAGGTTTTTTGTTCCAACTATGAAGGGATAGAATCCTCCTTCAAAGGGATAAGCTCCTCACATCAAGGGGTTAGCTCCATAAGGTAAGGGATACATGCACCTCATAAGAGCGGTTCTGCCACCGCAAGATTCTTTCTAGAGGCTTCTAGAATTTACTTTTATTGAGCTTTTTGGAATTTACTTGTGCCTTTTTTATCTTACAGGGGTCCGCACCTTTAACACAGATAAAGGGCATTTAGGTACACAAGAGAACTGAACATTAGGTGCGGGACCGCAGGCAAGATAGAGAGAAAGTGCGACACCAAAGTTTAGGAGATTTTTAGGAACTTTTCTCTGATTTTCAAGGCTTGACATGAGGAACTGATATGTTAGACTTGAAAAGGGAGAAGTATGAGTAATAATGAGCTCATACACATAGCAGAATTTCCGGATGACAATTTTCAAAGCAAAATACATTCTGCTTACATATTTAACTTTCTTAGTTTAATTATATTTTCATTTTTACTAATGTTTGACATGTACATGCATGTAGGAATTAAAATTCTTATATGGTTACATTGGAAGTATGACTATACCTAGTCATGTTTCCTTCACTGAGTTAGAAATAAGAATAGATTAATTTTCTTTTCTGTTTGCAATTATTTCATTATTTCATATTTTTAATAAAGCAAGTAATAAATCCAATTTCTTTTGAGCATCCCATTTCAATTGTAGAAAAGCAACCTAAAGCATTTTAGAAGCTCTTGAATTATCACATCGTACTTATTTTTCAAGCCTTCAATTTTCTTGTTTTTCACAATTCATAACAATGATCATACATGAAGAAATTCCAAGAATTTTCTACCAATTGACAATTTTTGATTCACAAGTAATTCTACGAACTTATTTTTACCACTCTTGTCTTCTGATGTAATTTTGGAAATGTTGCAATTTGAAAAAAAATCATTACTTAGAATTTTATATTAAAATAAGAAGGTGATGTTGAAGTTATCCAAACTTTGAGAAAATGTGAGAGAAGTTGAAGATTTATGAGGTAAACTTACAATCAAAATTCTTGCAGGTATGTGTTTACATGTTCACCGTCATCTATTGTTAGTTTTACTTTTCAAAGGTTGTTTCTTATTTCCGTTTTTTTTTTTGTGCAAGTATTCATTAACTTGATTATGTATATCTGAGATAAGTAAGTAGCCAACCCTTGTTTTCAAAATCTCCAACACATTCAGGGAAGTATTTATGATTTCGTCTAAAATTTGAGGGTTATTTAATTTTACTTCTGTTCATTAAAATCCTGATAAATGTTAATAAATTCTTAGAAAAATCATATTAGATCATTATATTTCATAAATTTCTTTATAATAAAATTATGATAAAATTACTTTCGATTAGATATTTTGATAGTTAATTAAAATATTAAAGGGTTGTTCATTAAAAAAGAAAAATGAAATCAATCACTTATTTTTGAATTGAACCCTTTAAGAAATCATAGGACCGACATATGTCTCATCATATATCGCAATTTGCATATCAGAGGCTCTGAAATGAGCATATGCCAAATATCTTTGATCTCTCGATATTCTCATTCCCTCTGATTTCTGATGATCCTTCTGTATGATATTGCATCATCCATATCACAACTATTTGTATCACAATATTCCATCAGAAGCGACTCTTAGCATTTACTGATAAAAATTACTGATGTAATACCTTTGATGTTCTTTTTCACTTATTCTCTCGCAAAATTCTATGTAGCATATCACATTTCGGATTTCATATATCCGATGGTTGATTTCTCCAAATATTGCGATGACCACACAATTCTGGACACGATATAAAATTTAAATCAAGTTCATAAAATTATTACATCCATTCAATCACAATAATGGTAGGGGCATAGGTTTAAAATAAATCTCGATGTCTCAGAACCAATATGAGATTAAATCCATATAATAAAAAAATCATGTCCATTCTCAATCGGCATATCAACACATAATAAGTTGTTTTAATTATAATGAGAAGCAGAAGAGTAAGGGAACAATGAGGACCATTAGATCTGAGTGAGATCAATGGTGGAGTTTAAATCTAGCCCAACAAGGTTTCTCATATTAGAAATTTTAGTGGTTATTGTTAAGACTTCACCCAATAAGTTATATTAGTTCTGATGTGATAAAAGATAAGGTAAGGAGATTCCAATGTGATGCTACACATATCACATATCGTATGAGATAAGTAATATGCTTATTGTTAAATGAATTAAAGTTGCAATGAGCAGTGTAGAGTTTGTTGCGAATTGCGAAATCGTAAAATCCAAAAATTGCGAAAGTCCTAAGTTGTGAAATCTGCGAGAAGGTAAGTTCTAAATATGCGAAGTGTAACCGTGCGTGATTGGTCACCGTTTGTATGGGCTGTAAAACCAAATTTTCGCGTGTATATTCTGATCTTTGCAGTCACGTTGCATTAGTCATTTACCACATTTTCATTATCGCAAGAATAATATCGGAATTTCATTTCATTTCATGCACAATCTTTAATCTTCTGATATGAATAATCTCCGATATTACATTCGTCCCTTCACAGTTTCTAATCGCACATGCTCATCTCGCGACATTTCCGTCACAATAATTATATCACATTGCTAAACTCAAATGAAGCTTTGTCTTCAAGATATTTTAATGCGATAAACTTCGATATTCGGCTTTCCACCATTATCTTTTAATTATTATATAAAATACTCAATCACATATCAACAAAAGTGGAAGTCACATATTTTAAGTTATGCACGGCAAAGGATATCGCGATGCAAAAAATTTAGCAAGGCAATGTACTGATGATTAATTCATATTTTTATTTTATTTTTATTATGAATTTCTCTCTATACTTGTCATATAGAGATTCAAATCGTCTTTATATATTGTTACATTATTCAGGATTTTGAATCAATTTCAATACTTTGGAGCTGATATAAATTTAGAATGGAAGAAGAAGAAAGAACATTCATTGTTTTAGTTCATAACGAATCATATCTTCACCCTCATTTCTGATGGATTCAATGTATTCCCAATTCCTTGAACATGAAACAATGCATTCTTTTAGTTAACTCCTTGTTTTACTTTAGATTTAATAAATAATGATTTTGGGTCAATAAAACTTCTTCATGCTTTTAATTCCAATTAAAGAAAGAAGTTAACTTGCATTGGAGAAAATCATCCTTATCAGGTAAGATTGAATTCAGTTCTCCAATGGTAATTTTCATGTGCCCAATTTCATTTATTTCCATTTCTTCATTTTTTGTTTTAGTTTTTGTTGATCTCGAACTCTATTTTTCAGGTCTTCATAAACTTTTTGCACCTCTACCAAATCAATTTTCAAAATTTTTTTTTGCTCTATGAGATTCTTAAAAGAGAAGCAGTAATGAGCCTCATCAAATTAGCTAGACTAGGGAGTTTCTAAACCTCTAGTCTGTTTTTTTAAGCACTACTTTCATTAGAAAATAGTTAAGGTGCTTTTTGCAAGTTTTGTCTTGAAGAAGAAAATTTGTAATAGACAGAAACTTCTCATTCAACATATTATCTATCATCACTGTTATTAACCCTCTACATTTTGAGAGTCACATTTCTTATAATTTTTAAAGATAAAAAAAAAATTATCTCAACATAGGAATGAACAAACATATGCTTATTTTCGTTTGTTGATGAAATTAATATAAATAGTCTTGTAGGATTTTAGCTTTTAAATTTTCTTTTTTTCTTTTAGTTTTTTCTTTCTTCAATTTTTATTCACTGATTTTTTTTCTTACTTTGGTTTAGGAATTATTTTCCTTTTAATTTCATCTTTGCTTTGATTTGATTTTGGTGAATTTTCCATGACTTATGTAAAATGCATTTTTATTACCTTACAATTGTTGACATACATGATAAATCTTTTACTCTATCCATTTAATTGAATTTCATTTATCGTTAAAGGCATATCTTTATGGAATCATAAAGTCATCTTGCTTTAAATATTTTTCATGGAGGAACACACATATTTTCTAAGTGATTGAGTTTACCTTTTCATGGAAAGAACTGATTTTGGTTTAATACAATGAATCCCTCCCACCCCTCCACATAAAAGCCTCTGATTGATAGTTGCACGAAAATAATTTGGAGTAAACATTATGAAATTACTATGTCCATTAAACATAAAATCTCTATTACCATCCCACCTCTTTGACTCAAATACATCATAGATAAAAATATTGCAAATGCGCTTATCAAAAGAGTGGAAAAGAAGAAGCATGGGAAATACAAGTAAACCCATAGGGGCTATGGACGCTCGCTGGCAGTGGGACTAGGCTTGTATGGCATAAAAGATAACTTCGTCAAGGTACTTTTCAGGCTCGCTGGCAACAAAGAAATATCAGAGACAATCAGAAAATGGATATTTTCTTTAAAAAAACTCCTATCTCTACCTTCTTCTATTTTTCACATGAGGAAAGCTTAAAAAAAAAATTTCCCTAAATTTGGATTCATCACTTTTACTCGATTTTGTTTTAAGTACTTATCTTTACAAACTCATATTGCTTAATCTATTTATGTGGGAGCTATGGAAAAGTTTTGCTGTTAGACGATTCATGATTTCCATTATTTTTAACCTTTAGGTAAATTTAAGTTCATTATATTTAATGAGAGATAACTGGTTCTTCTCCCACATGTCTCCATTTTTGTGGTTAAAAAAACCCCCCCCATTTTTTACTCATGTACTTCAAATAATGGGCACCCTTTCTACAAAATTTTTGGCTAAAAACCTTTTAGGATTTTCATTAAGTTAATTATCCTAGATTTTTGTCATTTTTATATTTTTATTGGATTTCTATTTTGATTGTTTCATTGAATTTGGTTTTTCATAATCTTTCTAACGATACTTATTTCTCTCCATTTGGTCAATCAGTTTGTAAATGGCCCTCCTTTGAAGTTTTGATTATTTTCTTGCTTGGGTTAAAAACATGTATAAAGTATTCCAATATTTTAATTCTTGTAGTTAAAATAGTCATTCACTGTAAATATTGACCTTGCTTCATTTTTATTATTTTCACCTTTTTTCCCAATATCCAAAAACTTCATTCACTATATAGCCTAAAATATATTTAAAACCCATAGTTTAACGCTTTAAATTCCATTTAACCCCCAAAACCCACATACACAACCTTTCGGGACTTATTACTTTATAAACCCACTTATATTAAATTATTAAATTCTAATATTATAGCTCCGTCTACCCATCAAACAGCCATGTTATATAACATTATATCTTACCACATTATATATTACATATCATATATATAAATAACTGTCGCGTAAAACCTTTGGTAGGACCCCTTACCTTTTCGCATATCGACCATCGCAAAAAATTTCACCACATTCATTTTCTATCCTTCTGAAACGCTAATGCGATATTATGTGGGACCCTTACCTTCCTACCGCCACGTCACTCCCATCGCACATCGCATATCTTAATTTTTATTTTTGAGCATTCATCGCTACCCGTCTTGAAATGTGATTTGTGATAAGTTTTAAATGTGATTTGCGATAAGCCTTTGACTGTGATTTGTGATATCGCAAATTGTAATTCTTACCTTGTTGTTTCTCATATTAAAAAATATGCTTGATTTTGATTTGTGATTGGTCCTACCTCTACATGTCATGTCACTTGCTTTTACCACCAGTCCCTCTGCTATCTTCCGCCATTTCTACTCCGCGTTGCTACCAAAGTCTATCCAAAAGATTTGGATATTCGAGTGATCCACAAAAATAATGAATCTGCACCATAAAAAAGAGAAAATGGGTTTTCTGTTAAAATAATTTTTTCATGTTTTTATATTAAACATTAATGAAAATATATTTTGAACCAGAAATTCCAGAATCATGGCAATTTTCATATACCAACTTTGGAAGCTCATAAATGAGTTTTAGTTGGCCAAATTAGGCCCAAGATGGCTCATAGGATAGATAAAATCATGGAGAACATTTCTAAAGTGGTTTCATTTCCCTATTTTATCATTTATTGGGACTAAAATGTAGCATAATATCAAGCTCCTGATTTTTAACAAAACTATTTTTCTAAGTTTAATTTTCTACATTTTAATTTTCCCACAGCTTCTTCTAAGAGCATATCCATTCCTCAATGATATCCTTGACCAATTATATCATCACATACATCTATAGAAAGCTTAAATTTCCTTTTAAATTACTTATTTAATTAATTTTTTATTGGATTTATTTTAATTCCAGATTTGGCATTTTGATTTTATTTTTACATTTTAATTTTGTTTTGATTTGTTTTTTGCAAGAAAATAGTTGAAGAGATGAGGAGAACAATATCTCAATCAATGAGAAGGCTACATCAGTTGAAGAATATGATTTTAAGCCAATAAAAATTGATTGATAAAAACCACTCTTCTAACAAACTTTCTTATGAAGAAATCCTTTTGTAAATATTATAAATAGAAGATTGAAAAATGTAATAGGGGCTTCTCTCCTCTGAAATTCTGGAATTATAAAAGCACTTTTGTAATAGGAATTCAGAGTTTTAGGTGGGAGGAGAGGAATCTCAAATCTGGAGATTATTGAGGTTTTTCTTTTACATTCCGAGTTATGTATAATAAACAGAGTTTGCACCATTGTAGCTCTGGCTTTTGAAATCAAAAGTTTAGACATTGTAAAATCCTGTTAGAGATCAGACCTAGAGGAATGGACTTAATAAATTGGTATTTATAAAACTATTATTTTAAATTCTAGTTTCATTTTATGATAACATGAATGTGTCAATTTACTTCCATATTTGTGCACTTTTTCGGTATGAGTAATTTGCCTCAATTTTATGTTATTATTTATCTCTAATCTTATGGGCTGAATCCTTATTTCTGAGTAACTATTTACTCAGAAATCAGTCTGATAAAACTAATTTATTGAATAGCGATATGTTGTGAACTATTTCCTCATATTATTGTTTAATTATTCAAAGTTACTAATTAAATTATCAATATCATTTTGAGAACTATTTCCTGAGTATTGTTGATTGATTATTTTGGTTAAGAGGTCTCTAGATAGGATGTGTTTGGTATTCATAATGTCAGTTAATTGAAATACTTCGTTAGCTTGATATTCATTATAAGGCAGACATATTTAAATCCCAATTATTTAAAATATCTTGCTCTCAGTTGGGATAGATCTATATCTGCCTAATTGAGATAGGATTAAGATAGTTCTTTTTGCTTGCATATTAGAATAATTTTGCATATATATTAAATTCTACATCCCTAGAAAGTCCTCTTCCTAAAGAGGAAAAATTTTAATTGTGGCTTGGCTAAGGCCAAATTAGCTTAAGGATCACTTTCGTGCATGCTCAATAAGAGAAATGATCTGATGACTCTTTCCCATTGGTAGACAAAAGTCATATTTTAAGCCAATGGATATTGAGAGAAAGCAAGTAGACCTAGTTAAACCATTCAAAGCCACTATTCCAAATGGAAAAGGAATTTATTTAAGATCTGAACTGGGTCATCCCCCATGTTGTTGTTGCGAATTTCGAGGTCCCAATAGGACCTTGGTCTAATGGTCGAATTATTTGTTATATAAGTGATTTTATTAATGTTCACTTTGGTGTTATTTTAATACATATAAGATATATATATATATATATATATATATATATATATATATAGAGAGAGAGAGAGAGAGAGAGAGATATATATATATATATATTAGTTTCAAACCCACTATTCAGCACATTTACCAAATGTGGAGGAGGTCACTAACTAACTTTGACAGAGGTTAAACTTGGGGAAAGTTATAAGTATGGTGGCAAGGTTCTTATAACTATGAGAAAAATTTTATGCCAGATTGGGGCTTGAACCCCTGACCTCACACCCACCAACCAACGCTTCTATCGTCTCCCCTACAAGGTGTCTCTTACTCATTATGTTTATCACTTGTATTTAAATTTTCATTACCCGACAGTTGGGGGTCGGAGGGGGCCAACCCCTCGGGCCATCCCCCTCCCCATATGCCCGTATTCTAGAACTAATAGCTCCGATGCAATTTTGGCGGGATTTTTTTTAATCGTGTTTAATTAACTAGAAATGTGGTTAGCCCACGATAAGTTGCATTAGTGCATAAAATTGTGCTTATCCATTTAAAACGTGCTCATCCGCCCATAAAAAATGCTTAGCGCTAATTAATCAAGAGTTAAGTTGGAGGAGTTTTAGAGGAGTGTTCCAGATTCTGTGGAGTCCCACTTTTAGTGGACTTAACTAGCAGTCCACCAAATTTACTTGCATTTTACTAGGCCTGGAGTAAATGAGGCCTATCCTGGGCAATATTCGACCAAATTGATCTCAGTAAAAGTCACTCTTATCATTTTGGCATGTTGGGAATTCATTCGAATAGGTTTCAGAGAAAATGGAGCTCATCTACAGGTGTTTTTGGCACGTTGAATATTTTTTATGCCAAGGGCCACTAGGGGAGGAGGCCATCTCTAGAGAACATGAGGTCCAATTGGAGAAGTAGAAGAGGCTACTCAGGCATTTAAGCATGTTATAAATCCAATGGTAACTTCTTCTTTTTTATTTGAACACATATTTAAGGTCATTTTTGAATTTTGACAAGAAGGGTGTATGGATCAATCAGTCATTTGAAGCAGTTGTGGAAGCTATGGATCAAGGAGGAGACTTTGTAGGGGTTGTTCTCATTTATAGAATTGTTGTTACAGCTTTTGCTAGCATGGTTCAGTTCTAGTTTTTTTCTTCATACATTGAGTTTGTGAAGATATTTTATGTATTCTTCAGTGTGGAATTGGAGTGTATTTTTGAGGCTTTCGGGCACAGATTAGTGAGGTATAGATCATCTTTGTAGGAGATAGTTGTATTGTTGTTATATGTGAGAGTTCTTTACAGGAGAACATCATATTGAAGGGGTGATTAGCCACATAGTAAGGAAGTATATTGATTGTACCCTTATTCACCAAATAGAAGAGTGGTCTAGTCATTTTGACAGGCCAAGGAGATGTAGCCTAGGCAGGGTGAACTCATTACATATAAAACCATGCACAAAAGAAACACATTTCTTATATGGATGAGGGAGCCTGCATAGCGTAAAAAAAGTTTTCTCTCATTTCAGATCAATAGAAAAGATATGTTCTTCATTAAAATCATAACCAATAGGAATTGCTTCACCAGGATTATTTAAACTTGAAAGAAAATCTGCTAGCACATTATATTTTCCTAGCCTATCAACAATAGTAATATTAAATTCCTGCAACAATAATAAGGACATAGTCACTCTACCGCTATTTAATGGTTTATTCATCAAATGTTTTATCACAAAATGATCAATATGTACAAAGACTTCATATCCTAAAATGTAGTGTCTGAATTTATTAATAGAAAATATTACAGCTAAAAACTCTTTCTATGTAACTATGTAATTCAATTCAACGAGTGATAAGTTTTTATTAATGAAGTAAATGGCATAGGCTTTTTTATCTTCTTCCTGTCCTAAAGTTGTGCCAATAGCAGTATCTGAGAAATAAGAGGAAATATGAAATGGCAGGGACTAGTTTGGTCCTCTCAAAACTGGTGCCTGAACTAGTTTTTCCTTCAATGTCTCAAACAACTGTTGGCAAGTTGTAGACCAAGAAATCTCACTATCCTTAGCCAAAAGTAAACAAAGTGGGGTAGTTATCATAGAGAAATTCTCAATGAATCTCCTATAGTAGCCCGCATGTCCAAAAAAACTTCTCACTTCCCTTTGAGTTTTGGGTATAGGAAGACCCAAAATAATTTCTATTTTTGCAGGGTCAACATAGATATCTTTGTCTGAAATAATATGGAAAGGAACCACCCCTTCCTTGCACATCAATCTACACTTTTTGTCTCTTATGGAAAGATAATATTATTGGCAATGAATAAGCACTTTTTCTACATTTTTGAGGCTCCCTGAATTGAATCACCAAACACAGAAAATTCATCCATTTATATTTCCACACACTCAAGGTCAACAAAAATAGCTAAGACTGCCCTTTAAAAGGTATTTGGGGCATTACACAACCTAAAGGGACGCACTCGGTAGGAAAATGTGCCCCATGGTCATGTAGAAGTGCTTCTGTCTTGATCCTTGGGTGCAATCTATATCTGGTTATAGCCACTAAAGCCATCTAAAAAAGAGAAGTACTTCTTACCAGCAAGAGTATCGAGTACTTGATCGATAAAAGGAAGGGGGAAGTAATCCTTAAGAGTGGATTTATTCAATTCTCTATGTTCAATGCAAATATGCCATCTCCCATCCTTCTTCAAGACTAATACCAATGGAGAGACCCACTAGTTGTCGAAAATAGGATAGATAAAATCAACAACCAATATTTTTTTCAATTCTTCTTTCACAACATCTCTTAGAGCTCGGCTCATACACCTTTGGGGTTGTCAGATAGGTCGAGCTCCATTCTGAATATAGATATCATGAGTACAAGTTTCAGGAGGGATATTGTCTTTCATATCTTCATAACCCATGCAAAGGCTTCAACATGGTTTCGCAACAAATTCACAAGATGCTCTTGCTGGGATGAGTCCAAGTCCGAACTAAAATGTAAATATTTTCCTGGACTAATCTCAATAAGAGTAGTATCAGGCTCAAGAATACATAGAGGTGTTACTAAATATGGTGGTGAGGGAGGTAGAGAGTCATGAATTTCCTGAAAATCTAGACTAAAAATTTGACTCAATGACTCAAAATTGGGCATGGTGTCTAGATTGTTCAGGAAGTCTTGAATCTCACCCTCCTATGAGGACTCGTCATACTGATGTATCATAGAAAGATATTGAGCCTCCTCATCACTACTATAGTTTAACCACAAAGTGTCTAGGAGCTCCTAAATAGATCTAGCGGGTGGATACAAGGTGGCCTTCTTCCTAGAATATCTGTGGGAAATGTACATGTCACCATAACAACATCCAATATAAGCATCGGCCATAGCAAGCCATGGTCATCCCAAGATCAAGGGGTATCCTCCCACAGGGTTCTTTGGTTGTAGAAAAATGAAGTATGCGGGGTATTCCCAAGAATCTAATAAAATGACCACATCATCCAACACCCGTTTCGGGTTTATTTTAGATATGTCTGCCAATTCAAGCACAGTAGGAGTAGGACGAATATGGAACAACATAATTTGATCCATGGTTTGATTGTTCATTACTTTAATGGTTTCCCCCAGGTCTCTAAGTACATTAGAGACAAGGACATCACCTATCTAAACATAGACAATAGGGTTTCCGGGGTCAGTATATTTCTTCATGTGCATACACCCCATCATTAACTCTACTTCTCTCCCAAAAAATTGAATGGTTTGAGGTTCCAATATTCTCCTTTCTGGCTTCTTGAGACATAGTTCCCAAATTATTTTTGTACAAATGGGGATCTATTTGATAAATTTGAGAAGGGGCACCTTTATGAAGAGGTTCCTAAGCTCGAAGTCCAGGCTAGACTCAGGAATGGGGTCATTCTTCTCCACAACTAGCCTCTCTGGATAGGGAGGTCGGTTGGAAGAATATGGTAAAGGATTTGAGGGTACATGGATAGGATGAATGGTGACATTATTTTCACAATGGTCAGGAGTTTCCTCCTTACATTTTTCTTTGATAATCACCATAGGTTGTTTATGTTTCTCGGTGGCTACTATCTTCCTCGATCTCAGTTGGAGATCATTGAATTCAACACGCATGGACTGATATTTGGATAAGGAAAGTGGGTTCATGGAATAGATCATTTGTACCCCTTTATTATTTGGGTCAGGTGAGAGGTGGGAAGGCAGCTGAGGAGGTCGAAACGGTTGTGGTAAAGGCAATGGTGGCATTGATTGACTCAGCTGAGGTAATTATGGTTGTGGCATTGGGTAAGGTGCATATGTAGGTGGGTTTGTCTGCATAGGTGAAGGATATAAATATTTTGAATGGTTTGGCCCTTTCCATCCTTGTTGCCAAGATTGGGAGGGTTTTCCATAATGATACTGGTTCCCATGCTTCCAATGTTGAGAATGACTAGTGTTAGGATAAGAATATGTATTATAACCAAAGAAATGTGGCGGAAATTCAACAGCCATACCTGTACTTACTTGGGGCCATTTTCTTTGTGCTTCCATAGCATGCAATGATTCAACTTCAAGTTGTCCTCCTTCAAATACAACTTTAAGCCCAGGTATTAAGGGACATTTTTCTCTGGCACGGTTCTCTGCACAAATTGGAAATTTATTAGTTCCTCTTATATCAAGAGGAAATTCCCTTAAAAGATGCTTTTTCCTACACTTTAGACAAAAAAATAGACAATGAATCCTGTTCTTCTACAAGTTTTTGTTGAAATTTCAAGGAGTCAATTTTTTTGCTAACAGTACTCATTTTTTCAATTTTCATATTTTCCGTTTTATTCTCCAATCCAACGATCATAGAATCAGTAGATTTAGTTTTCTTATTTCTATTATGAATTCCTTTACTGGATCTATATTGGTTCCTGGATAATTTCCTTCACAAGTCACATAGATTTGATCAAAAGATTTATGAGAAATATCCCCTTGTCTTGACAAATTTAGATTATTTCGAGCATGATCATTAAGCCCACGTAATAATAAGGTTCTAATGGTACTTAGATAAAATTTGTGTTTTGACCTTTGAAGGATGTACAGGAATATCTCTTAGTATTCCTCTAGGGTCTTATCATCATTTTACACAATAGTAAAGATTTCATCTTGAATATTTCTAGTTTTACAATATTCATGATATTTCACCAAGAACACTCCCTTCATCTATTCCCAAGGAGCTATAGTGTTACCCCCTAGTCCCATGAACCAGCGTAAAGGTACATCCTCGAGAGTTATGAGAAACAACTTTAATTTCTGAGGATCAGATGAATAATCATAACTTCTACATAGAATATCAAACTCAAATAAGAAAGAGATCGGGTCTTCATGTACCTTACCATAGAAACAAGAAGAGCTAACGGTGGTATATTTTTCATTTGCACGGCTACATTAGGATCCACAATTGGAAATCCAAAAGTGGATTATTCCTCATTTACCCAAGTTTCGCCAGATCCCTCGACATGGTCCTCATGATCTACCATTTTTATTCCTCCAATCGAACTAGTCTCAACAGGCTGGGAAGATTGACTATGGTTTCTAATTTGAAAATGGAACTATTTGTAATGATATGCAAAGTATCCATTTCCATATAATTTATTGTGCAAATGGTTCTCCATGACTTTCAGGTTAAACAAAGTATTTTGGTAATGTTTTTGAGTTTTTATGTGTGAGGATTTGTTATTTAAATTTACTATTTAACATATCACAGCAAAAATACACAGCAAGTAAAATTCACCATAACATAACACAGTAAAATGATGAGGCAGTTCACCCCTCCTGGGCTACATCTGTCGGTCAAAGGCTCCCCAATGGCATGTATTTTCTCTATTAATTTGCTCAAAATGGTTACACCATGAAAAATATGCCTAAAAAGGAAAAACAAACTGTAAATTTGACTTCAGAAAATACAAATTACCTAGAAATGGATTTTTTTTCACCTTAAACAGTGAAATACAAGCCAATACAGTGCCTTCTCCATGATGGCCCTGATGGCTCCTTCCTCTTCCCTGAAGAAAATTCTATTGTAGATCAACTTTTTTCACTCTGAAACCAATTCCAAACTCTCCAGAAAGTCGAAGAGTCCCAAAATTGACTAAAATTTCATCTTTTTTGGTCGAAAATTGAGAGATTTATGACTTCTACAACAAAAATGCCTAATGTCCACCAAAAACCCCACTAAAAGTGGGAGAAATACAATTAACTCCACTAAAAAGGTAGATTCTCCAAGACTGGCAGAAATGCAAGCTAAATTTTGGGGTGACATTTAATTTAAGTATTTGTTTTGGCGCATTCACATTCAGAATAGGCAGAAATTGTTTGTTGGGTGGATAAGGTTTGAAGACCGCCACATTAAATGTTAGCAGAGAGGACACATAGGTGGCATTAACCACCAGTGTAACCGTCAGCAGTAGCCCTTGTTCTCCGCCATAAGTCACATGAGATCAGGGCTTAGTAGTGGGGCTAGCCCCCTTCCAATCTCTATCATTAAACAGAGCTTAGCCTGTAGTTTTTGAACCTGGTTCTCATTACTACGGGGCTAGCCCCCAATTCCTCCGCCTGATTCAAAGACCGATGACCCAAATTTGTGTTTACTCACTACACGATTCACTCAATAAACATCCGCTTACCTGACTATTTAAAACATATGCCCACAGCATGTTGGTCGGATCGGCCCTGCATGTGTAGCTGGGTCGAGGGTTCGACTCCCATGACCAAAAAAATTTCTTAACAAGCCTTTTCAACCAATGTCTTGGGGCCATGTGGCAGCCTCCAGGCAGGCCACGCAGCACCCACTGATAGGCCCATAAACATTAATAAAAATTACTTTGCCAATAATAATAATTTTTTATTTTTTTTTCGTAAAAATTGAAAAAATCAATTAGTCAAAAAGTCGTGTTTTGGAGGTCACTGGAAAAATGCATACCTCAGTAACTTTCACATACGACCTCAACTTTGATTCCCTTTCACGGTGCCAGAATCATAGCAACGAGGCGTTTCTGGTCGTTCAGATTGCAACCATTTCTGAGCACTTCCATTTTTGAGCAGTTTTTTTAACTTGGACATGATCTCTTGATCACACCTCCCCATTAGGAAGCTTTTGGACCCCAAAAGCCTTCAATTACCTATTTAGAAGATGAGGGTATAGATCCCTCACCTTTTCCACCTCCAGCCATTTTTCCTTACTTGGTTTGCTGCCTTTAAGACCAATCCAAAGATAATCAACACTTCCCCTCCTCGAAGTGCGAGTCCTTCTATCAAGGATAGCATCCTCTTTCAACTCATCCAAATATTATAGTGAGAAATCCTCTATGGATGGAAGCTAAATGCCACTTTCATGATCAACAATTAAAGGAGGTTCATACAAACGTAAATTTTCCACATTCACAGCGGAATACATTTTCTTATATGAAGGAAAATCTAGTTGAAAAGCATTATCTCCAACTTGTTTAAGAATATTGAATGGACCATAACGAATAGGGTTCATATTTTTACCTTCTCCTTGCATTCTTTCCTTACTAATATGCAGCCATACCTCATCCTTCTTGAAACTTATGATCAATTATGTGTTTATCATGCCTCTCATTGTACTTGCCTTGACTCTTTTCAAGCTATTCGTGAACCTGCTGATGTATGAGCTGAATTCTTTCAATGAACATGGGAGCTTTGTCAATGTCACTATGCCCATCAATGGAAACATCCTTCTCAAGAATGAAATCTAAAGGTGACTTAGGCAAATACCCAAAACAAGCTTCAAAAGGTGAAGTATTTGTAGAAGAGTGCTTGGCCTTCTTGTAAGCAAGCTGAATGTAATGCAAGTGCTCATCCCAAATATTGGGATGCTTGCTGCAATAACCTCTCAAGAGATGTACAATGGTTCTGTTCACTACCTCTATTTGACCATCTGTTTGCGGATGGAAAGCAGTACTTTTCTTCAACTTGGTGTCCATCATCTTCCATAAATTGGACCAAAAATTCCAAACAAGTCTGGAATCCCTATCACTAACAATAGAAGTAGGCAAGCCATAATGAACCCATACATGTTGAAAATATAAATCAGCAGTTTTTTCAGCAGTTATAGATTTCGTACATGGTATAAGAATACACATCTTGCTGAATCTATCAACTACTACATAAATATAATCATGTTGCTTTCTAGACAACGATAGACCTCCAACAAAATCCATAGAAACACTTTCCCATGGTCTAGAAGGTACTGGAAATGGCGTATATAAACCAAGCTTCCTATTGCTAGGCTTTCTTGTAGCACATAATCAACAACCTCTAATGAAATATGAAACACTATCTACCATGCGAGGCCAATAACAATACCTTTGTAAATGTGCCACATTTTTTCTTACCCCAAAATTTCCAGCAATGAGAGAAGAATGAGCTTCTCTCATGACACTTAGTCTCTCTCCATGTGGTATACACAACTTGCCCATATGAAACAATAAATTATTATACAAGTGATAATCATTCTCCTCAACATGATTCCCTTCACTCAAGTTAGCATACACATCCTTAAAATCAATATATGATGCATACAGTTCTATGTAGCTCTCATGTACAATAGAATCATTCTTAAGTAAACTAGTAGCACTAATAATAGGCCTTGAAAGCATATTAGAAACTTTATTGAAAATACCTTTCTTATACCTTATTACCAAGTGAAATTGTTGTAGGAAACCCATCCATCTGAAATTTCATGACTACTATAATTTACTTTACGACTGCAAGTACTGTAAAGGTTGATGGTCGGTATGAATACCTGTTTCTTTGCCTATAAAATAGTATTTCCACTTTTTGACACTTTTTACCAACACATACAACTCCTTATCATATGTAGGATAATTCACAACAGCACCATTAAATTTCTCAGAATGACATGTGATAGGCTTACTATGCTATAAGAGAACTGCACCCATGGCATAATCACTAGCATTGGTCTGAATCTCAAATGGCTATCTCAAGTTCGATAATGCAAGGACTGGAGCTGAACTAATATTATCTTTCAAAGACTCGAAATATTTTTGTTTCTTGCCTCCCCATTGGAAAGCATGCTTCACACTTGTCACTGTATGCATAGGAGTTGCTATGGCAGAGAAGTTAGAAATAAACTTTCTCCAATACCCAAAAAACTTCTTACCTCTGTAATGGATTTGGGAGTAGGACAATTCACAATGGCTTCTACCTTAGAAGTATCAATTCTCAAAGCACCTCCTCCTACTATGTGTCCCAAATAAACCAAAGAAGTCTTTCCAAACTCAAACTTTGACATTTTAAGAAATAACTAATTTTTCTTCAAAACATCAAGTACTTTCTTAACATGCATGACATGCTCTTCTATAGTCTTGCTGAAAATTAAGATGTCATCTAAGTAAACAATCAAGGAAAGGACATAAGACATGATCCATTACCTGCATGAAAGTTGTAGGTGCATTGTATAAACCAAACGGCATAACAAGCCACTCAAAGAGTCCCTGTTTGGTTTTAAATGCTATCTTCCCAATGTCACTTGCTGCAATTCTAACTTGATGATAACCACTACGTAATTATAACTTAGTGAAATATTTAGCATCTTTCAGCTGATCTAACAAATCATCTATCCTTGGGAGTGGGTAATGATTCTTTACCATTATTCTGTTCAATGCCCTGAAGTCCACACACATGTGCCAAGTTCCATATTTCTTTGGAATCAACACTATCGGTGACCCACATGGAAAATTTCTTGGTCCTATGAAACCTTTGTCGTCCAACAAGTCCTTAATTTTCCTCTTTATTTTATCATTCTCCATGATATACATGCGATACATGCCTATGTTAGGAAGAGGACAATCTTGTTGCAACTCGATTTCATGTTGAATCTCCCTTTTAGGGGGAAAACCTATCGGTTCCTGAAACATCTCATGATGTGCATCAACTACATCATATAAATCTGATTTTAACTTGGAATCAAAATTTTCAAATGACTCATGATTCACATCAACCTTAGGCTTAACCATAAGAAGTACAAAAATCTTACTAGAATTCACTAGGCTTTTTACTTGTCCCGCATTTACCATCGCTATATTTGTCTTTTTGCGATGTGCTCTAACAATAAAATCCTTGCCATCTTTGAAAATATGATAGTTATTTTCATGGCGATGGAAGATCGTTTTCCTGTCAAATAAGTAAGGACTCTCCAAAACAATTCCTGATATATCAAGCGGCACTACATCAAGTGCAATTGTGTCAATAAAGTGTGCAGTAATTGCAAAACACAATATGCACTTTCTTGAGACTTGTAAGTTTGCATCCTTGCATATCCAACCAAGTGGATATGGCTTTGGATATGGAATGGTCTCAAGTTTAATTTTTTTGACCAAGTCTTATGATATGAGATTTTCTTGTGACCCACTGTCAAACAGTGTGTCATTTTTTGTATGTTTTGAGATTACCCTCACATGGAACAATTCAATTCTTTCTTCCTCATTTGGAGCTTGTACATGATAGTTTGAAGTACTATTTCTCGGATTAGTCTCAGTTTCCTTTCCCTTCATACTCTTTAAACCCATGACTATAATTTTGGTTTCATCACCTGAATCATCTCCTAAGACTTGTTGTGTAGTTGTAGTAGCTGCAGTTTTCTTCTTTCCTTTGTTTTTGTTAAACTAAGGTATTTTTTCAAGATGAAGTTTCCAATAGTTCCTTCTCTTGAACAGTGTTTACATATCACTTTCTCACCCTCTTGTTTGATAGATGCATTATTTTGGCCTTTTCCCTTACAGGTTTTATCTTTTTTTTTCCCCTTAAAAGGCTTGTTTCTACCCTCATCAAAAGTATGTTTCCCTCTAGCCTCTAAATGTGTGGCTTGTACACAAACCTAGTCTAGACTAGTAGGATTGAACATAAGGATAGTATGTCTAAAGTAGATGTGAAAACCACCTATATATTTCAGAAAATTATCTGGACTTTGTAAGTCTACCCCTAATCAGAGTTCTCTTCTCCTAAACTTTTGGGTATAGTCTTGTACCTTTTGTTCCTTAAGTTGTCTAAAGTTTTTCCAGTTTAGGATAGCCTTTTGTATATGGGCTAATGGATAAAATTTCTTTTTAATTGCCGTAATAAATTCAGCCCATGAGAAAGTGATCTTACCATGTTTTTTAATTTCATCCTTCGTCTTGGCTTCCCACCATACCAATGTTTCTCCATCCATTCTCAAAGAGGCTAGCTGTATCTTGGTGTCGTCATCATGAAGGTTCTGTATCCTCAAGTAAACCTCCAACTGCCTTATCCAATTGTCAAGTTTCTTTGCATTAACTTCACCATTAAACATAGGAAACTCAAATTTAACATCAATCTTTAAAAATGGACTTTTACCAGTGGTTTTAGACATATGAGATTGATTCACCAAAGTAGAGGATGACGATGTAGAGGAAGAGGAAGAATATGGGGATGGTGGATCACCATTTCCTCCATGTCCTTTCTTTGACTTGTCGTCACTTTTCTTTCCTCCTGAAGAACCCTCTCCTTCTTTTTGATGTTTAGACCCTTCTCCTACAATCTTGCCATTCCTTTATTGGTAGAGTATCCTCACCATCTTCGTCATGTCCAAGAAAGCCTTTCGGAACACCCGTTCTTCTTCTTTGGGATCAATGTCTTCAAGAAATTCTCCTTCTCTTGAAGACATGCTTGAGGGTTCTTCTATGACTCTTGGAGGTGAATTAGAAGGTGGATTTAAAGGCACTCTGGCCCTCCTTTGTTTAGGATTACTTTGCGCTCTAACCAATTGTCCTCCCCCTCTCTTAAGCTTAAGCCTAGTAAGCATCAAAACTTGCAAAAAGTCAACTATATTTTTTCACAAGAACAAATGAAGAGTAAAACTCTAGCTCTTATACCAATTGATCTGAAAATGGAACTATTTGTAATGCTATGCAAAGTATCCATTTCCATATAATTTAGTGTGCAAATTGTTCTCCATGACATGCAGGTTAAACAAAGTAGTTTTGGTAATGTCTTTGAGTTTTTATGTGTGAGGATTTGTTATTTAAATTTATTGTTTAACATATCACAGTAGAAATACACAACAAGTTAAATTCACCATAACATAACACAACAAAATTATGAGGCAGTTCACCCTTCCTGGGCTACATCTGCTGGTCCAAGGCTCCCCAAAGGCATGTCCTTACTCTATTAATTTTCTCAAAATGGTTACACAGTGAAAAATATGCCTAAACAGGCAAAACCAACTATAAATTCAACTTCAAAAGAAAGAAATTAGCTATAAATGGCTTTTGTTCCACCTTAAATAGTGAAATGCAACCCAATACAGTGCCTTCTCCATGATGGCCCTAATGGCTCCTTCCTCTTCCCTAAAGAAAAATCTACAATAGGTCACCTCTGTTCACTCTGAAACCTATTCCAAACTCTCCAGAAGGTCAAAAAGACCCAAAATTGACTAAAATTTCATCTTGTTTGGTTGAAAATTGAGAGATTTATGACTTCTGCAACAAAAATGCCCAATGTCCCCCAAAAACCCCACTAAAAGTGGGAGAACTCCAGTTAACTCCACTAAAAAGGCAGATTCTCCAAGACTGGCGAAACCGCGCACTAAATTTGGGTGTGACATTTAATTTAACTGTTTGTTTCGGTGTGTTCACATGTGGAATAAGAGAAAACTATTTGTTGGGCGGATAAGGTTTGAAGACTGCCACATTAAATGTTAGCGGAGTGGACACATAGGTGGAATTAACCACCATTTTAACCCTCGGTGGTAGCCCCCGGTCTCCGCCATAAGTCACATGAGGTCGGGGCTTAGTACTAGTGCTAGCCCCCTTCCAATCTGCACCATTAAATAGATCTTAACCTATATTTTTTTAACCCAAGTCTCATTGCTATAGGGCTGGCCCTTGAGGGGCTGACCCCCAATTCCTCCACCCTATTCAAAGGCCAATGACCCAAATTTGTGTTTACTCATTGTACGATTCGTTTAATAAACATCTGCATGCTCGATTGTTTAAAACATATGCCCACATCATGTTGGTCAGGTCGGCCCTACTCGTGTAGTCGGGTCGAGGGTTCGATTCCCATGACCACAAAATTTTCTTAACAAGACTTTTCAACCAATGCCCTGGGGCCATGTGGCAGCCTTTGGGCAGGCCACGTGGCACCCACTGATAGGCCCATAAACATTAATAAAAATTACTTTTCCAATAATAATAATTTTTTTTTTGAAAATTTTGACAAAATAAATTAGCCAAAAATTCATGTTTTGGAGGTCACTGGGCGAATTCAAATCTCAGTAACTTTCACATACAACCTCGGTTTTGAATCCCGTTCATGGCGCCAGAATCATACCCACGAGTCCTTTTCAGCCGTTCAAATTGCAACCAATTCTGAGCACTTCCATTTTTTAGCAATTTTTTTAACTTGGACATGATCTCCTGATCAGGTTCTGATAGTCTCCTTCCCCCCCTTCATGGGTTGTGTCACCCCTAGACTATAGTTTCCGTAATCCAAGTGGATAGTTCTTGTGTGATGAGTCTGGGTTTGTTTGGACTTGATGCCTAGAAAAGAAAGCCTAATATGAGATTTGATTTCAAATTTATTAGTATTTCCTCAACCCTTAGTGGGCTTCAGACCCCTACCTTTTTTAGGCGTTCAATTCGAAAAAATGACAATACAAAATTCCAACAAAATGTTGCTAATTCAAAAATAACTTAGCACCTATAAAGTCCTTCAACCAAATATAAGCAAACTACAGAAAAAATAATAGCAGACTTACCTCTATTGCAAAAAAATGGAAAATTCTTACCAATTCAAATGACCTCCCCAACAATGGTGCCAAAATGTTCGGTGCAAGAATTGCATTTAAGAAAGCTCCTTCAACACTTACTTTTCAACCTGGGGGTTTCGTAAACTTAGAGGCGAAGCACAGGTAATGCCAAAAGTAGTATGAACTTTTCCTATTCCTATTATTTCTTAATTGAAATATTGCTGAATCAAACTGAAAATAATTTCAAAGGAAATTGACACAAAAGATATTCTAGTGTTGGAATGTAAAAGAATGCATTTGCGAAGAAGTCAAGTAAAGGAAATTTCACACAGCTGGAAACAATATTAAATGTTGAAATGAAATTATATGTTTATCTTCACCATATATGGTGGCAGTTTAACAAGTGGGCCCTTGAAAAGATCTACCTTCTAAATGATTTTCCTCTTACACTAAGCAATCATTCCTGTACTCTTGCAATCTCCTTGCACTAGTGCAGGTACATAAATTATGTGAAAATTATATTTTACCTTCTTATATTGAAGACGTATGTCTTTGTGTAGGTGCTCTAAGCCTTAAGGCTTAGAGAACTCTGTTCCTATGACAAGATATCGTCTCTTGCACAGGGACAGAGCTTCCTTCACCAAAGTTTCCAATTACTTTTGAAAGAATCAAAGGACGTGTTGAAAAGAATTGAAATTGCGAGCGGAATTCTGAGATAAATTACATACAGAAAATAATGCTTTTAATTAATTGAACTTGTAATAATAATAAACTTATAAAGTAGAACAATCTTCAATAATGAAAAAAAAAGCAACTTTCACTCAAAGGAATTTGCATGCAATCGAATGTAACTCTCGACAGTTTCACTTATAACGTTGCATATTAATTTTAATCTCATTCCTTAAATCGTGAAGTACAAACATAAATTAATATGTTGCAATAGAGGTCCTTCTTATTTCACGAAGTCATTCTTAACCTTCAAGAATTTAGATTTTAACATTAGGAATGTTTTCCTATGATTATAATGCTTTCTTGTAGAAGTAAATTAATTCAGATGCGAGAAAAGGGAAAGAACACTTGCTGTAAATAAATGAGCAAACCAAAGTGTAGAATCCTACATGAATTGGTGCAGGAAGAGCCTTCCTGCATGATCCAAGCAGAAGCAAACCAGGAAAGAAATTGCAAGAAATAAATGGATTTAATTTAAACTTCCACACAACGGATCCATTCACACCTTGATTATTAAATGAAATTAAATCGTAACTCTGAAGAAATATTGAAATAAAGATTTAAGTCACGCAACTGCAAAAAAATAAATTAACACACAAGCCTTTGAAATAATGAAAGCACGAGGGTAAACGAGATGGGCTGGCTGGGCCCTATCCCATCAGCTCGTTTCCCATTTTTAGGAAACGAAACTCTTCAACAAATTAATCAACACATTAAAAAAATATCAGATTCAATCTGGAATATAACAGCACAATTCCTTGTACTATCTTTGGTCAGAAAACATACATTATAGATTAAGTCCAGCCACAGAGCGAGGGAAATAACGAAATTACAAAACAAGATTACAATCACGCTATTGTCGATGCCGCTTTCCTAACCTAGTTATACCTAAGATATATATTTTATATAGTCCTTAGGCCTATGGCTGTGATTGCTAATTACAAAGCCGTTCCCAAATCAAGCCTTTTGACTAAATAGACGAACAACCAAAATTACAAAATTGGGCCAGCAACTATGATAAGTCACAAGCTAATCATTGGCCATAGACCCTATCTTTGGCATCATCCCTGAATAAACTCCGCTGGTGTTTGACTTCAGTTAATCTGCAACCAAACTAGAAGACAGACCAAAAGATTGAATTGTTGTGGAGATCATGGAATGTTGATTGTTGGCGGTGCATGAATCTGCGTACACTTAGATCACGCTAACATAATTATTAATACTTAGCTTATCAAATACCTTTAGGAAAGTAAATATAAGCTAAAAGGAATATTTAAAGGCACGAAATCTATTTAAAATGATTAATAAGGCACCTAATAAACCTTAATCATGAAATGTGAAGTTTATGTAGGAATAGACTGTTTCTTGGACTAGTGTAGGAATGATAAGGTTTATAGAGATGAAATAGAGGTTAATGGTTATAGGAAGAGGGTAAAAATAGGACATTTTGGCACACCAACAGTTACATAACTCATATCTTTCATGAGTTCATGTGTATTCTCCACCTCCATCATGGAAATCAGGAGAATCTTAATTGTTGAACAACCATTCTTCCAATCATAAAACATCTGGTCAAAGAAGTGACATATTCAAGGCAAATGTTGTTGTCATAGTTGATGATAATTGTGTGCATTCATCTGTTGATCTTGCGAAACCACCGATATTTGATAAGAAAAATTTTAAGAGTTTAGAGTTTTTTCAATGTGGTGAGGCACTTTAGCTTCCACTTATGGTTATTTTAGGCCCTCGCGTGCTTGGAAAAATCCATTAACAAGCTCAAATTAGGGTTTATGAAATTACGGTTTTAGATCAATGCTCATTTTTTAGGGATATTTTTTCATTGTTTTAAATGTAGTCATTTTAAATTTCATGATCAAATTGTGGATTGGTTTGAAGAGTCTTATCTAGAAAATTACTTTGCTAGTAGGTGATAGCTCGTCTCTCTTGCACTCGGTTTAGGATTAATAAAAATGGATTCAAATCATAGATGGATCCTCAATTTTTTCATGTTTATCATTTTTTTTACCACGATAGAGTGGCCGCTTGGTTGGAACATTTTTGTTTGGCACACTTTCCTACCAATAGGCATGACCTTCTTACTCTTAAACATGTTTTAAAGGTAAGCAATTTTGTTTTTTCACTTTACTTTGTATTAGTTGTAATCATTGACACATTTGTATTTTTAGGTGTAGAATTTCTACAGTAGTTTTGGTAGATTTTTTACTTCACATGATCAGATTTCCTCTATAGTTAAATTAGAATTTCGGTTTAAACTACTTTAAGGTTTTATTTTTTGGGGTATATATGCTAGTTAGGGTTTAATGATGCTTTTGTTATAGTATATTTGATGTAGCTAATTTAGTTTTCTACATGAAAATATGCCCTTATCTAGAATTCATGTTCTTGAATTAATTGTTCATTTCATGGCATTACTTAGTTGCATTTATCTTAATTTTGTTGCATTACATTGCATTGCACTGCATGGTTTGCTCAGTTTCCTATAATTTTCTTTGGTGCAATACATCATTCATTCATATTATACACTAGTTGTTAACCTAGCATTATATCCATTATATATGCTACATGGCACTACATGAGTATTCACAAACCTTTTTGTATGAATCCTCCCTACTTACCTTATATGAAGTGATGATATTTCAGACTTTTATCTAAGCCTTTTCCCTTGAATATTCTTCATACATTTTGTTTTGTTTTGGTTTTTTTTTTTTGTTTTTTTTTTTTTTTAGATTCAGCTTTTATAATCCATAATATTTACAGAGAGATCTTTCAGTGATAATCACATAGGATAAGATTTCGTCAAATCATTTCAAACCAACCATTGTGGTTCACCTTCAAGACAGATGAGAAATGAGATCATGGCATCCGATTTTAAATAGAGGAAGAGAGAGGTTAACTAGTCGTCAGAATGTAACAACTAGTTTTAATAAAAGAAAGGAATTAGTTTAATGTTCAAAATTTCGTTTTTTTATGTTATATTTTATTATTAAATTTTCTAATAAATTTTTTATTAGTATATCTTATCACTTAATTTTCTAATAATATTAGGTTACATTATATTAGTTTGAGTTAAAAGGAATTGTTCCATCAATCTATCTCTTTCATAATATATTAATATTATTTCAGTAATATTATTTTCTTTATATTAATATTCGCCACCTATTCAAATCAATATTTTATCGATTTTTTTTTAATTTTTAATATTATATTTTATTATATTCATTTTCTTATAATCATATTAGTTTGAATAAAAGGAAAATATATTAACTAATTATTTATTTTATTTTATTTTTTATTTCATTGATTCCCTTATATTATGATTTATTAATAATATAAATATCATATTATTCTATTTAATATATTTTATTTTTACTAAATAAATAAATCAACCATCATTAGTACAAGGTAAAAGAGAGAGAGGATTCTTCAGTATATGCTATATATAATATAAATCAAGGTTAATAATAAATAAAAATATAAGCATAATAACATAAGAAATATTAAGAAGAAATAATTAGGTAATGGGGCTTACCAAGATAAAGAACAACACTTAGGAGTATAGGGAAGGGATCCAACACCTGCCAATAAGGTTTACCGACATGTTTTCAATATCTAAAGCCTACCTTAACTTACGATGATGAAAATGGTAGACACTGGAAATGACCATATACTCTTCAATGCAGATGTGATGATTAGTATTTTCTACATGTTCCGCTAAAGAAGAGGAGAAGGATCTTCCATGTTTTATGTCAACAACATGTTCACAAATCCTTTGATTTATCGATTCACCTATTTCACCAATGTACAGAGTCCCACAGGAGCAAGGAATGATGTAAACAACTTTTTTATCCCTAGGATCAACAAGGTCCTTCACCGATTTAAGGGAGCTCTGAATAGTGTTAAGAGGCTTAAACATTGAAGAAAAATTATGATTCTTAAGGATTCTAGAAATCTTATCCATGCTCCCTTGGATAAACGGAAGGTGCACTCCAGAGAACCATTCATTAGGATAATTTTTATTATTTATAGGACCTTTTTTAGCCTTACGAAACACTCTAAGGATCTAGAAATTTCTATAACCATTCTTATTAAAAACATTCACGAGCTGGAATTTATTTTCCTTGAGGTGGAATTAATCTAATATTTTGACCACTCTGGTGGCTATGGTGCTGAGAGAACCTATCTTCTAAGTGGGGAAATGATGTGAACTAGCATGAAGATACTGCTCTGTGTGAGTCTTCTTCCGAAAGACATGATGGGTGAAAGATCTGTTAGCTCTCCTGGAAATGAGAACGTCAAGGAAGGGAAGAATCCCCTCAAATTCACATTCCATGGTGAAATTTATGGCAACAGATTGATTGTTAAGATGCTTGAAAAATATTTCTAACTTTTATTTCCCATGAGACCATATGACGCAAGTGTCATCCACAAATATTTTCCAGAGTTTGGGCTGGAAAAGAGTTGAAGACAAAGCCGTAGACTCAAAATCCTCCATGAAGAGATTAGCCACCATAAGGGATAGGGGGAACTCATGGCCACACCACAATTTTTCTCATAGAATTCACCTTTGAAACTAAAGAAAGTAGAGGTAAGACATATTTCAACCATATGGGCAGTGTCGGGATCAGTGATGTGATTGATGACATCAATAGAATCGTTAATGGGAATTGTAGTGTATAGTGAGACCACATAAAAAATCACCGGTTTATTATCTGGATCCATTCTAATTCCCTTTAACTCACTAATAAATGAGTATGAACCTTTGAAAAAGGATTCTGTTTGATCGATGAGAGGTTTAAGCTTATTAGTTAAGAACTTAGCAAGAAGATGATTTAGACCACCTATAGTGTTGACTATGGGCCGAAGGGGAGTTCCTTCCTTGTGGATATTTGGAAGACCATAGATCCTATGAGTGAGAGAATTATTCTCAATAAGCTTCTTACTGATGGAGCCAGCTGAGCTACTAGATTTTATGGCCTCAACAACAATTCTAGAAAAATTTTGAAGGGGATTTTTATTCAATTTCTTATAGCTCCCACTATTACAGAACTTGTATAACATCCTCTTTCGGTAATCCTCTTTGTTCAAGATCACTGCAGCGCCTCCTTTTTTTGCTTTAAGAACAACAACGATATCCTTTTTATTGTTCAAGGATTTTAGAGCCTTGAATTCAGATTTATTGATGTTTCTCTTAGGAGGCTTTGGTTTCCTGAGCTGACTCCACAGTTTTGACTACCAATATCTTTAGTAGCATCAGGAAAATCCCTAATCCCAAACTCAATGTCACAAATGATGCCTTGCACAATATTTTTTTTATGAGGTAAGGCAAAACTTAAACCTTTCTCCAAGAGATTAAAAACCGATCGATCAAAACAGAAACTGGAAAGATAAACCACCTTATTACATAACGGGGTTCTGACATTAATCTCATGGTTCAAACCCATAACGTTGTTGTTGTTGTTTTTGTTATTTTTGTTGTTATTATTATTATTATTATAATATCAATTTTATACTTATTATTATTAATATGGTTAATATTATTATTAATATTATTATTAATATTATTATTAATATTATTATCACAATTTATATTAAATTTAAAATTATTATTATTATTATTAAGACCTTTATCAATTTCTCTATTTGATTCAAGATGATAAGAATATTTTTTAACCTCGTAGATGTTAAGGGGCTGATAATTCCTTTCAAAGGAAGATGCAGAATAAAAAATATTTTTCATGTTGACGCTGGAAGAGGGGCTTGGATGAGAACTACAGAACAGAAAGACAGGTACAGAAGGTTGACCGTCTGGTTTACCATCCATGGTGGAGGATTAAGGTAAACGGTCGAGACCGCAAAAATGATTCACTCCTCTCTCTAAAACCTTAATAGTCCCTCCCTTCATTTCTACGGTCCCCGTTTACTTGAATCCTTCGCCATGCATGCTCAACCTACCGTAGTTGGCTTTCTATTCCTTGGTGCTCATCCAAGCCCCTCTTCCATTGTCGGCATGGTAGATATTTCTTACTATGCGTCTTCCTTTGAAAGGATTTCTTAGCCCCTTAACATCTGTGAAGTTAAAAACTATTCTTATCCTCTTCAATTGAATGGAAAAATTGTTAATAGTCGGTGATAATAATATTAATAATAATATTAACCATATTATAATAA
The DNA here is from genome assembly GCA_034641835.2 of Pinus albicaulis. Classification (NCBI taxonomy): domain Eukaryota; kingdom Viridiplantae; phylum Streptophyta; class Pinopsida; order Pinales; family Pinaceae; genus Pinus; species Pinus albicaulis. The sequence continues at coordinate 1,346,492,028 of CM076577.1, read as the reverse complement.
TAATAAGTATATATAAGTTCTATCAATGTAAAGATTTATTTATACGATATATGCCCACAAATGAAATACCTTGTACCGTAAATGTTATAGTTGTTTATTAGATGGATAAAGATGATATTTTGCATTCTTCATTCCAAATGGGTAAGTTTTGCATTTAATTTTTCAATTTTACAATTTTTTTATGATAATAAATAATGAGGACTTCAATCTACTTTTGATTCGTCATCCCCAATATTCCTCTAAACTTAAAACCTCAATAAGGGCTTTTGCAACTAATTCTTGATAAAAGAAAACAATCATTTTACCTTGAAATCTTACATGTGCAACCCAACTTGGAAAATTCTACTATAGTGAAATTTAAAACAAACCACTCCATTAACTATGCACTAGTAAAATGATTCATTGCCTAGTTACTCTAACACTTGAGCCTATGAAAACTCAAGAACTGCCTAGAAAATAAAAAATATATGGTACTGATGAAATATTTGAGAAAACTTATAACCAAGCCTTTCAATTCCAAATATGATAAAATGAACTATTTAATATCTTACAATGTGTTCCATACCTATGCCCAAACTAAAATTTAGGTATTTTAGATATGCCAGTAACTGAGATACGGTCATCTTTTAAAATTTTACACTTTCTAATGCAATAGAAAGTACATGCCAAATATTTTCATCTAACAACAATGCCATCAAGTTATCAGCAAATATCAAGATACATGTTAGTATTTTGTCAAAACTCTCATAGGAAGAGTTTTGAAGTGTAAATATCAAGATACATGTTAGTATTTTGTCAAAACTCTCATTGGAATAGTTTTGAAGTTTAAATGTCAAGACACATGTTAGTATTTTGTAAAAACTGTCGTTGAAAGAGTTTTCAAGAGATATTATTAACAAAGACGAAACTTTGTAGAAAATAATAATTTGCATGGCATAAGTTGATAAGTTTAACAAGAAAGTCTCAACTCTAGCCAAGAATTTGACAAACATTGACTTCTCTTCTTCTAACCATGACAGTAAGCCACAACATCATTAAGTAGGTTGTCCACCTTAATGATAATCAAGCTAACGTGATATCTCAAGCAACGTTTTTATAATGGCAATGTGATTGTTGTATTTATCAATTTTTGGTTTAGTTTCTTTACTAGTCTCATCTTCATTATGAAAGAAATCAGATGATATACATAACAAGCACTTATAAAATATTGAACTTTTGTTCTTAATCTAATTTTCGAAATGGAAAACAAATAACCAATTATAATTGTTCAAGTGTATCTTTTTGAAAAGGATATAAATCATCTCCCATTATTTAATAAAAACAATTATCCTCAAGACAAATTCATAATTATTAACAAAGAAATATTATACTTTATACATTTTATATGTATTTTAAACACAAATAAAATGTGAAAACAAACTAAATATATATTTTTAATTAACAAAAAAAAATTTGATTGAATATTAATCAAGTTCTTATCATCATCACTATATTTGGTTTTAAAAAAATTCATTGTTAATAATGGATAAAATTAGATTTATTCACGAAATATATAATGTTAAAATATTTTTTTAACTTGAACACACTTCCTAAATAATTTAGTTGAACCTTTCTTATTCAAGAAGGTAAATTAAAATGTGATATATAAAAATTCAAAATAAAATTCATTTAATAAAAAAATATTTAAATTGTTTAAATATATAATTTTAACATGTTTTTATTATATAAATCTATTTTATAATATAAAATATTAAGATATTTATAAATTAAAAAAATAAATTCCATAATGTATTAACAAAATGAATGTCCCATTACAAAATCTAAATAATAAAACGAATATTCCATTCCAAGTAAGTTACAAAATCTAAATACTAAAACGAATATTCCATTCCAAGTAAGTTAATTTTAAAAAGGTAAAATAAAAACATAACCGAACAGTGAACCATATTATAATCTCCAATTTTGACACACAGGTCACATAAAAAGCTGTAGTCTAAAAAATTGATAAAATAATTTAGAAATTTTGACAAGAATATAAAAAATTTTGGTAGAATTTTTCTAAATTTAGATTATAGTTGTCAAATTTCAGAATTTTGAGTATTACAAAGATTTTTTTATAGTATTTAATCCATTTCCACTATAAAAAAAAAAAAAAACAATACAAACACTCCAACTATCTAATTTTTGAAAAAAAAATTACCTGATTCAAAACAAAAACACTTATCTACTGAACTATACTATATACTATATTGTGGCGTCTGTAGACAATTCCACGTAAAAAGCACGGAGAGATATGATTAAGAAAGGAGCTTTCTTAACCAGAGATGACCGACTTTCCATTCCCAATTCCCCCACCTGGCCCGAACTCCAGCCAAAAAGGCATTGAGCAGGAAGGCGGAAGAATATGTCAGAGGGGCCAACGTGGGAGGAGTTCCTCCATAAAATTCTGTCTCACCACCGCTAAAAGCTACCATTCCAAAAACATTTTCCCAAACACCACTATCAAAAAGAGCACTGCCTATTAACCACTTCAACAAAACCAGTGTTTGTAAACCACTATATACCCACTTACCGAAAGCCTTTATGCCCACAGTTCCTGCCAGTATACTGCAGGATAAGAGGCATACTATCTCCAAATATATCATTGTGAACAACAGAAGTACATAGCACCTGTTCACCAAACAACACGGTATGAAGAATGGACAGAAGAACGCTAAAACAATCTTCCAAATATTATGTCCAACGGGAAGACATCGCAGCCCAGCACATTGCGAAGTCCATGGCCAAAGCAATACAAATGGCTGCAATTATCACTGCAACTATAGCCATAGAGGGCAGGGGAGAAGTATCAGCCCCATCGTCAAAGGCAATGAGCACAGCCCAAACAATAGAGCAACCCATGTTGACACAACCCACTGCAATAGCTATGGTTCTGATGCTCAGAAAATTACCTCTAAAGGTTAGCAATTGACAGGTGCTATCGCCATCACACCTCACCAAAGCTTTGGTCAGAAATGCATTGGCCGCGAATCCAGTTCCCTTGCTGTCCACCATGTAATCTCGTATCGCCCTCCTGGCGACCAGAGAGCTAGACAAGCCATCTACGGTGAAAAAAACAGTGAGCACAATGTTGATCAATGCATTTGAAAATGTTGAGCCTTTAAATTTTATCATACTAATTTAAATAAATAAATTTAAATTTTATGATGGTAATTGAAAACAACTATTTGTCAGGAATACTCACAGATAGGGATTCAAAATAATTATATGAATTTGTTAGGAGTGCTCCAAAATTTGTGATTCAAAATGATAATTGGTTTCAATTTGATTGAATTATGATTGATTGACTTTGCTCAATATAATAACATTTTTTCTTTACATATAAATATATATAATAACATTTTCTTTACATATATATATAGATACTAGGTCATTTTTGGGAAAGTTGGGCTATCAAATAGAAGAAAAAGAGTTTTTTTTCTTTTTTGGTCGAATGTGTTTTCTCTTTACCACCTGCCCAACTAGTCCGCTACTGTTTGATGGATAATTATATTTTGTGGACATAAGTGGACTCCTTAGATCTAGTGGCTTGATCTAGAAACAACATGAACAAAAAGGATGATGCTTTTCTTAGAGAAATTAGAACATGGAGGAAAGACCTACCTGGAGTCCAAAGCAAGTTCTCCTCCTCTCCTTGCTTGCAAGCTTTAACTCCACCTCGAAATACTAAAAATAGGACGTGAAAAACAACTAAAACAAGCAAGAGCACTAAAGAGCAAGAAAATGTGATGGGTTCAAAAATTAATATTTTAAGTTGTTTAACCCAAATTTCTTGGAATCTTAGGAGAGAGGATGCTCTAGGCTTTACAGGGGATGAATGCAAAGTGCTAATGAATGTTTGTTGATCCAATTTCCAGGCCATTAAATTAGATATGACAAAATGACCTATAGGAGATTTCCCCCTAAAGTACAAAGCGATAATCAGTGTTTGAGTACTAAATTTCTTTACCATGTGACAAGTCAAGATCAAGATCTGAATCTATCCACAACTACAAAAAGATAATAATGTTGCTTTCTTGACATAGGTAGACCTCCAACAAAGTCCATGGAGATGCTCTCCCATGGCCTTGATGGTACCAGTAGTGGCATGTACAATCCAAGCTTCCTATTACTATGCTTACTTGTTGCACACATAGAACAACCTCTTATAAAACATGACACACTATCTATCATGCAAGGCTAATAACAATACCTCTGTAGATGCGCCACTATTTTTCTTACCCCAAAGTTTCCAACAATAAGAGAAGAATGAGCTTCTCTCATGACACTTAGCCTCTCTCCTTGTGGAATACATAGCTTGCCCAAATTAAACAGCAAATTTTTATGCATGTGATCATTTTTTTCTTCAACTTGATTCCCTTCACTTAAACTAGCATACACATCTTGGAAAACAATGTCATGTGCATATTGTTCTATGTAACTCTCATGTACAACAGAATCATTTTTTAGCAAAGTAAAATCACTAATGATTTGTCTCGAAATCATATCTGCAACTTCATTGAATATACCTTTTTTGTACCTTATAACCAAGTTAAATTGTTGAAGAAATCGCATCCACCTGAAATGTCTTGATTGTTGCAACTTTTTTTGCAACTGCAAGTACTGTAATGGTTGGTGATCAGTGTGTACAATAGTCTCTTTACCCATCAAGTAGTGTTTCCACTTCTTGACAATCTGTACCAACACATATAGTTCTTTGTCATATGTAGGATCATTAGTCACAGCACCATTAAAAGTTTCTGAATGAAAGGCGATAGGCTTACCATGCTGTAAAAGTACTGCGCCCATAGCATAATCACTAGCATCCATTTTTATCTCGAATGTATGTCTCAAATTTGGTAATGTAAGGATTGGAGTTGAACTGATCTTTTCTTTTAAAGCTTCGAAAGCTTCCTGGTGTTTGCCTCCCCATTGGAAGCCTTTCTTCACACTTGTCACTGCATGCATAGGAGTTGCGATGGAAGAAAGTTAGCAATAAACTTCCTCCAATATTGAGATGCACCTAAGAAACTTCTTACCTCGGTAAATATTTTGGGTGTGGGCCAATTCACAATGGCCTCCATTTTAGAAGGATCAATCCTCAATTCTCCTCCTCCTACAATATGTCCCAAATAGACCAAATAAGTCTTTCCAAACTCACATTTTGACATCTTAAGAAACAATTTCTTGTTCTTCAAAATATCAAGCACTCTATTCACATGCAAGACATGATCTTCTATTGTTTTGCTGAAAATAAAAATGTCATCTAAGTACACAATAATAGATTCATCAAGGAATGGTCGCAAAACATTATCCATAACTTGCATGAAAGTTGTCGGTGAATTACATAAACCAAAATGCATAACTAGCTACTCAAAGAGTCCTTGTTTGGTTTTGAAGGCAGTTTTCCATATAGCACTTTTTGTAATTCTTACTTGATGATATCCACTTTTTAAATATGACTTAGTGAAAAAATTTTCTTCTTTTAGCTGATCAAGAAAATCATCTACTCTTGGGAGTGGGTAACGATTTTTTACCGTAATCTTGTTCAAAGCTCGAAAATCTACAAACATGCGCCAAGTCCCATCTTTCTTTAGTATCAATACTATGGGTGAACTGCATGGCAAGGTGCTTAGCCTTATGATTCATTTATCCAATATCTCTTTGATTTGCCTCTTTATTTCAGCATTCTCCATTATCTACATGTGATACATACCAATGTTTGGAAGAGGAAAATCCTGCTGCAACTGAATCTCATGTTGAATTTCCCTTTTTGGAGGCAATCTTGTTGCCTCTTGAAACATCTCATGATGTACATTAACCACATCATATAATTCGGAATTCAACATAGGATCACATCCCTCAAAATATTCATGATAATATCAGCTTTAGGCTTAATCATAAGAAGAACAAAATTCTTACTTGAATTTACGAGCCTCTTTACCTGTCCAACATTTACCAAAGCAATGTTTCTATTTTTGTGATGTGCTCTAACAATGAACTCCTTGCCATCTTTGAATAAATGATACTTGTTATCATGGTTATGGAAGATCGCTTTCCTGTCATACAAGTAAGGACTCCCTAATACAATAACAGTTATGTCAAGCGAAACCACATCTAATTCAACTGTGTCAACAAAGCTTGCAGTGATTGCAAACCTCAATATAAATTTCTTTGAAACCTAAATATTTACATCCTTACAAATCCAACCCAATGGATATGGTTTTCGATGTAATATGGTATCAAGGTTAAGTTTCTTCACCAAATATTCAGAGATTAAGCTTTCTTGTGACCCGCTGTCAAACAATGTGTCAATCTTGGTATGCTTGGATATGACCCTCACATGAAACAGTTCTATTATTTCTTCTTCATTTGGAGTGTTTATGTGACAGTTTGATGTACTAGTACTGGGTTTAGTTTTAATTTATTTTCCCTTCATGTTCTTCAATCACATAGCTATAATTTTAGTTTCATCACCTGAATCAAATCCTAAATCATGTTGAGTTGTAGCAACAGTTTTATGTTTCCCTCTGTTATTGGGTTTCTTTGGCCTCAATTTGGGATGTAATTTCCAACAATGAGTTTCATCATGGCCTTCTTTTGAACAATGTTTACAAGTCACTTTTTCTCCCTTTCTTAATAGATGCATTATTTTTGTTTTTACCTTTTGTGGTATTTTCCTTGGATTTACCCTTAAAAGGTTTCTTTATACCCTCTTCAGAAATGTTCTTCCCTCTAGCTTCTAGATTTGTGGCCTGAACACAAACTTCATCTAGACTGTTGGGGTTAAACATGAGAGTACTATGTTTTAGGTAGATATGTAATCCTCCTATGTACTTTATAAAAGTATCTTGGCTCAGAAAAAATCCATCCCTAATAAGAGATCTCTTCTCCTAAATTCTTGGGTGTATTCTTGCACATTTTGTCCCTTTAACTGCCTAAATTTTTGCGAGTTCATGATGGCTTGCTGCATATGAGCTAATGGATAAAAATGTTGTTTAATAGCAGCAATAAAATCTGACCATGATAGAATAATCTTACCATGTTTCTTAATTTCCTCCTTTGTCTTGGCTTCTCACCAAACAAGTGTTTCATCTTCCATTCTCAAAGAAGCTGCCAATTTAATTTTTGTATCATCATCTTGCAAGTTTTGTATTCTCAAATAGGCCTCCAATTGCCTAATCTAATTATCTAGCTTGTCTACATTTACTTCACCATTAAACATTGGCAATTCGAACTTAACATCAAGTTTTAATAAAGGAGATTTACCAATGCTCTTGGACTTGTGTGGCTAGTGTATTGAAGAAGATGTACAGGATGATGATGATGATGAGGGTGCGGATGATGGCTCTCCATTGCGTCCATTTCCTCCATTTACCTTCTTTGACTTGTCTTCATCATGTTGACTTCCTAAAGATCCTTGTCCTTCCTTTTGAAGTTTAGATCCTTCACCTTCCAATTTCTCATTCCTTTCTTGATAAATGATTCTAACCATCTCAGTCATGTCAAGAAATGCTTTCTTGAACACTCTTTCTTCCACCTTAGGGTCAAATTCTTCATGGATTTCTCCTTCCTAATGAGGCATTCTTAATGGAGCGTATGCTTCTTTAGGAGTTGAACTAGGTGGTGGAGATTGTGGAAATCTTGCTCTCCTTTGCTTTGCCTCTTTTTGAAACCCTTATGCTTCCACTAGTTTGCCTTCTCTCCTTTTGAGCTTGAGCCTTGTAAGCATCTAAGACTTGCAAACAGTTAAACAATTATTTGCACTAAAAAACCCCAGAGAATAAACTCTAGCTCTAATACCAACCTGATCTGAAATGTCTGTATTAGTTTTGTTGTGCTAAGTGTCTTTCATTTTTAAAACATATGCATAATTAGTTCATTAGTTTGAATAAGGTTTAAGGAGTTTGTCCATGAATTGTAGATGATTTTTAGTGAATTAGAAGCATAAAATAAGCATAAATAACAATGAACATCAATGTAAAATAGAGAAATAAATCACCACATGAAATTTACCCAACAGGCATGATGAAGCAGTTCACCCCTCCTGGGATACATCTACTGGTCCAACTCCCAATGGATTTTCCATCTTTCGTAATGCTAAAAATTTTGCTATTACATGTAGTCACAGTGCTCTAATGGATGTTTTCTCTTCACCAATGGCTCCAAAATGCTCCAATTAGTCAAAAATTATTCTTCATTCACTCAGAATTAGAGAAAATTGAGTCTCCTACTCTTTTGCCCAGTATCTCCTAGGAAAACTCCACTAAAAGTGGAGAACTCCAGTTAACTAGAGTTAAAAATGGCAAACACGCCAATTTAGGTGCACCTCTATCATTTTCTACCGAATTGACCGTTGCATGAAATGTCACAGTTTGGGCGGTGGCCACATGTGCACCCCCAAATCGGTGGTTATAAAACAGCTAGAAAAACTTGTGTTGGAAACTGCAGTTAACGGTTTGACCCACGACTTGTGTTGTCGGGTTAATGTATGATCCACGTGCAGTTTGGTGTCATGAAACCATTTCAATGTGACAACGTTGTGGGGACCACTAGCGGGTTGGGACTGCCGACAATTCCCAACCCCCAAATGCATTTTCAATACAACTTAAATACAACTCGTCTCCTATTGATGTTAAGAATCAATACATAGCACGGGTGGCAAGGTTTTGTGTGCCTAGCGGGAGGTCTAGGGGTCGAGCCTTGCGGACCCTCAAGAAAATTTTAATATGTTGTTTCAGGGCTGGCTACGTGGCACCTTCTGATTGGCTCTTTAACCCATACCCCAATAGTACAATGACACTTGTTAATCACAATTGGTCCAGTGGAAAGGAATATTCTGAGGAATATTACCTTTTTGCTGATTTTACATTCCAGTTTGCAGACTATGCATCCCAGTCAAACCTAGTCAAACTGTCACAATTTTACCTGTTTGGCATTTCGATCATAATGCGATATATTCCTCATACAACATTGGTTTTTTGAAGCATTCATGGCGCCAGAATTAGGAAAACGAGATCTACGCAACCATCCTGGTTTCAACCCAATCCTGTAACTTTGAATTTTGAGCAAACTTTATGAACTCCTAATCAACCGGGAGGCTAGAAAGGAGGGTATTTGAGCATAATTTTGTTATCTGGCATCAGGCCAAGTTGTTACCATCACCTATAGTGCACTTCTAAAGGAAACTGTGCTATTTTGTTGAGCAGTTGCAGAGGAGGGGTTAGGGCGCTAGTTCGTGAGTTAGATTTCTAGTGAGGGGAGCAGCCCTTCATCCAGGAGATCTATTGGAGGGGTATCATACATTTCTACATTAGATCACCCACCTCCTATTAGCTATCCAGTTGCAGATATTGAGTCAGCCCTATGGTTGCACTTCATTTTTGTATTTTGTGTATTTCTGGAAATCCTTTCTAGGTTGTCTTGGAAATGTGCTTGGGAGCTTAGATATCTATTCCCGACACTTATTGATCTCTATATTTGTATATCTATATATTAAATTTTTCAATTGCAGTTACACTCACTGGGATTGCGCTGTCTTGTACTCTGGAATTTTGTGTAGCAGCAACATTTCATGTTTTGGTATATTTGAGCATTGGAGGCTTCTCTTGTCTAGCTCGAGGGACTTGTTCCTCAAGATATTGTATTTATTTGTTGTTTTTATAATTAGTACAATGGATATATGATTGGCTCATGTTTAATGTACTGATATTTACTGCATTTTTCCAGTTTATGTTCAATACTGTTGCTTTTCCTATTTTGGAATATTACAGAGAAGCACAAGTCAAGGCTTCTAGCAAGAGGGTTATCTCAGGTGGAGGGGATTGATTATGATGATAATTTTTTACCATTCCAAAGTAACTTGTCAATCAGATCCATTCTTGAAATCAGTGAAAATGCCATGGAAGATACCTTAGATGGATGTAAAATCAACCATCCTCAATGAGGTGATTGAGGAAGAGGTGTACATTGAACAATCGTAAGGTTTTGAGACCTTCGATAGGGAGTCACATGTGTGCAGACTCAAGAGAGCACTCTATGGCATGAAGCAAGCTCCTCGTGCTTGGTACACCAGGATCGATAGCTATTTCACCAGGTTGGGTTTCACCAGGAGTGATGTTGATGCGAACCTTTATCATATTGTGGTAGAAGGTAAGTTTTTTATTATTTTACTTTATGTTGATGATATGATACTGACATGTGATGAGAATCTCATCAAGTCTTTCAAAGAGGATCTTGCAAGAGAATTTGAGATGAAGGACATGAGGCTCTTTCACTATTTCCTATGATTGGAAATATGGAAAAGAGAGAGTGAGATATTTTTATCTTAGGGAAAGTATGGCAACAAGATCCTCGGGAAGTTCCATGTGGAGGGAAGCAAGCCCATGGATACTTCTCTAGCACAAAACTAAAGGAAATGGTACTTTATACGAAGTAGTAGATGCTACAGTCTATAGGAATCTTGTGGATTCACTCTTGTAGTTAGTGAACACATTACTAGACATATGTTATGCGGTTGACCGGCTTAGTCAAGCAATGGTTAAGCCTACCAAGCTATTTTGGAAGGCAGGAAAGCATGTTTTGAGATACTGCATAGGCACTATAGATTATGGGCTATGGTACAAACGAACAGAGGAAGTGAAGCTTCAAGGCTTCACTGATGTAAATTAGGCAGGTAATCCATTCAATAGGAAGAGCACATTAGGGGGCATCTTCGACACAGGATCAACAATAGTTTCCTGGTACAGCAGGAAAAAAATATTAGTTACACTCAGATCAGTAATAGCAGAGTACATGGTAGCCAGTGAGGTAGCATGTGAGGCCATATGGATCAGGAAGATACTTTTTTGTTTTTCTTTTTCGACAAATGGATCCTAAGGTGATTTATTGGGATAACCAGAGTTGCATAAAAATATTTATTAATCCATTTTTTCATGACATGTTCAAGCATATTGATATCTAGTATCACCATCTCATATATTGTGTGTAGAGGTGGATTATGTCATTAGAGTACATTCCCATGGAGGAGCAGGGATGCAAACATCTTGACGAAGGCACTGTAAAGAAGAAAATTTCAGTTCCTCAGAGACAGGATTGGGGTAGTAGACAATACATTTCTTGTTGAGAGAGAGTGTTGGAATGGCAATAAGACATGACACCCCAAGGGGGCTTCTGATTTAATTTTCCCATAATTAAATTAGAAGTGTATTGTAATTCCACATCACATGACAACTTGTAAGTGTTAAATGATTCGGGAAGACTAAGTTAGCTCAATAAATTCGATTTTAGGGTCAAAATAGAGGCATGTAGAGTCCACTCTAAGTTTTAGGGGGTCCAGTTGCAATTTATTTTGAATTGTAATTAATTAACTCAATTATTTGAGTTAACAATAGTTTAACTAGTTCTTACTAAGAGATGAGCTAGTGATAGGTCCAGTGAATTAAATATGATTTAATTCACATGCACTGATCAATCAGTTAAATGATAATTCATTATAAATAGTTGTTGCATGTCAGCTCTAAGGAAGGCTTAGTTGAGATTGGTGTTAAAGGGAAGATACCTATCAATTGTATAATTAGAAAATTGTACATCTCATACATGAGGTCATCAGTATGCCTTGGATTTATTGCGCAATTGATTGATCAGAATTTAATAATTAATAGGGGATAAATTATCCCAAGAATGCATTAGAAAGGCTAGTTAGGAATATGCATGCAAGTGGTTAAATATTTGACCAAAATTGCTTAGATCAAAGAGAGATAGTCAACAGAGTGCAGAGGTTTCTCAGGAAGAGAAATAACATTGTATTGTTTCCTGTTGTTCAATTTATGAAATATATAGTAGGGTTTTTAGATGAGGATTTCCCTAGATACATATATTTTTGTGTGATTGATAATTATTTCTCTTACTTTTTTATGTGATTGTGCGACTGGAATTGGTTTCTGCAATTTGTAGAATTGAGTCAGTATCTTGTTTCAGTACATTACAAGATTAGTTGAATCTATTTAGATATTTCTAAATAGGACACAAATGATCATATCATGGAAACACAGATCAAGAACACCCTCCAACAGAGGATATAACTATATCGAGTTGTCAAAGTAGGCCAACCCCTTCACCAAGGCAATTGGTTCACCAGGGAACCTATTGAGTCTCAAAATTTTCTTCCATATTCATACATTTCCATTATTTCATAACCATTAAACTCTCATTTCATAACTATCTAGCCTAAAAACCTACATCAAGTAACCATTTTCATAAATATATGGGTTAGGATCCTTGTTTTCCAAAGTTATTTATTTTATGTATTTAAAGTAAAATTATTATTAAAACCTATAAAACTAACATGGTTTCATATATCTATATATGTGTTATGAGTTTTGTGACATGTGTAGGCCTATTTTGGAGATTCTAGAAGGGTCTTACTTGACCTCCCAAGATCAAATTCGAATTTCAACTCAAGAGGTGGACCATATTTCAAGGAGAACGACCATGCAGATATTGATGTGTCATAGGATTTGTATCTAGAACTTAAGGATAAGTTTGAGACAAGTATGGGTCTAGTAGATATTTAAGGGATCTACATTTATTGAGTAGATATCCCTAATTTTTGTATAAATAGGCAAAGATTTCTCCTATCATGTCATGTGTAAAGATAGAGTTATGCTCAAGCTTTGAATAAAGAATTAGATTGTGGCACCTTACTCATGAGTGTTCTTTCACTTTGACTTGGTTTTGCTTACATATGGAGCATCTCGACTTACCATCGCTCATACTTTTGGATCGGCAATCTACAATGTATGAGATTTATTTTCTTTCCTAGATTAAGATTTATTTGCTTTCATAGATTAAGATTTATTTTCTTTCTAAGTATTAGTTTTAGAATGACTGTGTAATATTTTGCTTTCCTAGAACATCTCAAGAAAGTAGATTCTTCTATTTTCCAATTGGATTATATTTGAGGCATTACAGATCACAATTGTTTAGTTTCCTTACATGTTTTTAAACTTCTTTCTTAGATCAGATCCTCAATTATGTGTATAATTGGATGCTTGTGTTAGTCATCAGTATTTTTACATGTTTTGATGACTAGATTCCTTGGTTGAGTTTTCTAGAAGCTAATCTCAATCTGTTAATTTGCCATCTAGAAAACACCTCGAACAAATATTTGTCTTCCTACCCCTCCTTTTCAGCATGTGATAAGAATAGTCTTCTGTTTTCAAATCCTATCACCTTTCAACAAAGTCTCCCTATCTATAGCTGTCATGAGCTTTGTTTCTTTACTAATTGACATCCCCTCTTTTCATACATCTCATTGTCCAGCATTTGACAAAGTGTCTGCCCCTCTCTCACCGATCATTTGGTCATATGATAACCTAATCATGCCTAAGGAAATATTCAGATTTTGTCATCAAGTCTGTAGGTCTAGGTGGTGGTGTTTAGGGAAAAATTCCTTGACAAAACTATCTTAAGCCAAAAACCATGTGTCTAACACCAGTCAGCCATCATTTGTTTCTCAGCTTGCAAAACAACACCCTGGTTTATCCTTAGGTCATACACCACTAAATGATTACTTGGTTTCATTTCAGCAAAGCTTAGAAATACTCATTCCAGGAAAAGAGCAGAATTCTAAAAGTTTCATGAATGAAGGAAAGTTGTCAGTTCAAGCTTAATTTTATGACACACTACAAAGCTCTCCACAAATCAAATATCATTGGTCAAATGCATCTCTTCATTTGAGTAATGATAGTATGCTAAATGGGAGCAAAAGAGAAAACTCAACAAGGTTATCATGCTGTGGCAGTTTGCCATCATAAAGCAGATGAAGTGCAGTAAGTGAAGGAAAGCAAACATATAGTTTTCAAATTCAAAAAGAGCCAAAGGACAAAGGTCCTCCATCAATACGAAAGAACACAAAGGATTAGGTGATGTCTATCTTCAGCGCTCCATGCTAACTCCAAAGGTATTGCTGCATAAGTTCTCAAAAAGGTAACCAAAGCCCTGCAAATCACTCTTTTCAGGTAAGAAAAACAATCTTTGATAGAAAGAGGTATAAAGCAATTAGGCATAATAATGAAGGTATAAAGAGGAAAAGTTGCTTCTTATATCTTACCATGAGCCTAGACTCTGAGAAACAGTCAAAGATAAATTCACTGCACCTTATGAAAACACAGTCAAGAAAAAATGAGTTATTTCAGAAATACACACAGTGAGCACTTACCATTTGCAAATCACCTTGTTTCCTCCTAGGTTTCACAGTGATATGGTGCAAAAGAGACATATATTACAGACAAGGTTTTATAAAGGAAGAGGACAGTTCGTTTGAAGGACTTCATAAGTGATAAGTAAAAGATCGCAATTTGCTTATTATGCCCTTTTCAAATGAACAAAGAAAGACACAGTACCTGATGAAGATAAGTTTTTATGTTTTAGGATAACCTCCTTCATAACAAGCACAGGGTCAAAACATAGTTTGAAGGCATCCTTCATAACAAGCAAAGGGCCTAACAGTGACTTTGAGTGACCTAGGTGATTACATTTGCATGACCTACTTCATGATAAGGAGAAGGTTAAAAAATCATCAGATGTTAACACAATGTTTGATAAAAGTTTTCAGTGATAGACAGAATTAAGAGATAGTGTTTAAAGGAGTGCATTTGGTGATAACTCAAATAATATGACAGAGATAAAAGATAAAATGTTTGCAGGACAAGTAAAGGGCCTACACAGTGGATTTGAATGACCTAAGTGGTTACATTTTCTTGACCTCCTTCATGATAAGCAGAGGGTCAAAACATAGCCAAAATTCCTCCTCCAAAAGATGAGCAGAGGGCATAACACACTTTGTTTAAATTCCTCCTTCAAAAATAAGCAAAAAGACAATACAAGCCACGAGTCGCGCCTAGGGCCAGTTTTGTTTCAAAATGTGTTTCTCACAAAATAGAGATAAAATTGACAAAAGTGAGAGAGGTTTTTTTCCATCATAGGTTAAAGAAGAAAAACATCCTTCTGTTTCTACACAGGTATCATTTTTTGGGAGAAATGTCAAAAATACAGGTGTCACGGGAGAATTTCTGCATGGCTGGAGCCAGCATTCACCTTTTTTTACCAGTGTTGGGACAGTCTTATTTTGGACATCCAAATGGACACAAAATGAAACAAAAAAATTATATTTTGAAATTAGACATCCACAGCTTTCCAAAGAGCCATCGCGAGCCCAATTCCGACACAGGGAAAGAATCCAAAAGTGGCCTGCAACAGCACTATGCATTTCTTCACCAACATTCACCATTTTTTACCAGTGTTGGGACAGTCAATATTTGGAAAACCAAATGAAAAAAATAAAGCATATTTGGAAATTAGACTTCCATATATTTCTAACGAGCCATCCCGGGCCCAAATCTGACACCGAGACGGCTTATAAAATCTTGCTGCAAATAGCACGACGCGCTTGGAAAAGGATGCGATGCGCCTATGGGAACTTCCAATGTAAATTTCTACAGGACGCGACATGACGTGCCTGTGGGCACTCCTAGTGTAAATTTCTATAGGATGCGACGCGACACACCTGTGTGAAGCACTCGTCGCCCGCCCATTCTGCACGAGATCCTGCCCACGGGCCCTTGCCAACTTGCCCAGCCCATTTACAACTCCTACACGGCCACTTAACCATAGTTTCATGACCCTCCGCCCTACCTTTGCACAACCCTCTCCACTAAAAGCACATGGCACTCACCATTTTCTGCCAGGCCCATCTGCCTTTTCTACACGGCTCACTGCCAGCGTGCAGGCCTACCCGGCCCGGCATGCAGAAGGCACCCGGGTGCCCACAGGCAACGTGCAGGTGCTACGCGCTTCAGCACAAGAACGTAGCACCTTGCCAAAACCTCCAAAAGTTGCTAAAAAACTAGATTTTTGCACAAGAAAAGTTTTTTTCAAACACAGCAGAAAAAGTTTCAAGGTATTAATCGTTTCTTTCATCTCAATCTTTGGTCTTAAGCACATTTTGAAATCAGATTTCAAAGAAGAAAGAAAAATAGTGTTTTAGAAAAGAAAACCTATTTTTGAGAAAAAACCTGTTTGCTGAGGGTAAGACGAAACAATAGGGCAACACACAAGATGAGCAAGGTAGCCCTCAAGAAGACAGTCATGGTGAGAGCAGCTCACATGAAGGGGATAAAAGCAGTGAGCATGGTGAGGGCAACATACATAAAGAGGTTCAAAACAGTGAGACAAATGAATACAACCCTCACTCAACTGAAAACAATGAAGGTGTAAATTAGAAAAATGATGAAAACAATCCACTAATAAGCATTAAAGGCAGTGAAAACAGTGAAATGGTAGGCAACCTAGAACAAAAGCAGAACATCGATGAAGGTGAGGGTGGTAGCATGAAACAAACAGAGGAAGGCAATCATATTGAAGACAATCAAGCTCAAAACAATAAATAGGTTGAAAAATACAGTCCTAAAATACAGTCATGACAAATTCAGAGGCAGTGAACAAGGCAGCCCTCAAGAAGACAGTCATGGTGAGAGCAACTCACATGAAGGGCATAAAAGCAGTGAGCATGGTGAGGGAAGCATACATAAAGAGGTTCAAAATAGTGAGAAAAATGAAGACAACCCTCACTCAACTGAAAACAGTGAAGGTGGAAATCAGCAAAATGATGAAAACAATCCACTAATAAGCATTAAAGGCAGTGAAAACAGTGAAATGGTGGGTAGCCTAGAAAAAAAGTAGAACATTGATGAAGGTGAGGGTGGCAACATGCAACAAATAGAGGAAGGAAATCATAGTGAAGATAGTCAAGCTAAAAACAATAAAGAGGTTGAAAAAGACAGTCCTAAAGATAGTCATGACAAATTCAGAGGCAGTGAACAAGGCAGCCCTAATGAAGAAGACAAAAATAGTGATGAAGATGATAGCAGCCCTAAAGGAGACAGTTAAAATAGTGAGCATGAAAAGAGCCCTCAAATACATGTGCTAGTTGTCTCTCCTAGGCAAGGGGCCATGACTCCTCCCTCAAAGGTGGCAAAGCCAAAAACCACTAAATCTGCAAAGAACAAAACCATTCAAGATGTGACTAGTAATGTCACTAGAGCGCTCAGGAGTAGAGGCCAAGCTCAAAACTGCCCAAAGGAGGCGCCCAGTGGAAAAAAGAGGAAAAATCACATCTCAGCTTGGAATCTTGGCTCAGGCTTCCTTGCATGTTTCTAGAAACCCTTAAGGGGTTTTCTCACCAAAATTGAGCAATTTTTGACATGATCTTGTTTTTTGTGATTTTTAGGCCTTATTGCACAATTTCATGGGCACTGCCATTTTTTCTTGGAGCATCCTTAGCTGATGAAAGTTATATTTTTTGATGCATTAAATTTGAGGGAATCT
Organism: Pinus albicaulis; assembly: GCA_034641835.2. Lineage (NCBI taxonomy): Eukaryota > Viridiplantae > Streptophyta > Pinopsida > Pinales > Pinaceae > Pinus > Pinus albicaulis. The sequence goes on along the minus strand of CM076577.1, from coordinate 1,346,474,601 downwards.
ACTCAAAAAATTTTAGATCAAAATAAGATGTTTTGATCCCTCAAAAGGGAAAAAAACAGTCAATTTTTACCTTTTTGCCTCAAATATCAGCAAACGCTACGCTCCTAGGTTTTTTTAACTCATCTCAATTTTTGACTCACTTCCCACCATAATTTTGCAAAAAATTAAGTAGTTCCAGAAATTAGACATCTAGGGCTTTCCAACGAGCCATCACGGGCCTCGTTTCAATGTCGGAAAATCCCTCAAAAGTCCTCTGCAAGACAGACTTTTTTCCGCTACTACGCTCTTATAGAATTTTGCTAAAAAGTAGTTTTCTGAGTATGACTGGCCAAATGTGCATTAGGAAATTTTATATCTTGTGTCAGGCCTAAAACGTGATTCCTTTTTGCTATTTTAGTCCGAAAATATAATTTTAGAGGATATTTTGTGCCTTGGACCTTGTAAGGCCTCAAGGACAGTTTTAGATATTTGTTTTTGGCCAATGGCCTTCTAGTTGCTCTAGGTGGGTTTCCTCCTCTTTGGCCTATATAATCCAAGAAGATTCATTGTAACCAGAGGTAGAACTTGAGTTATAGAGAGCAATACATAGCATTATGAGCTTTGAAGAAATACTTGTTTTATGAAGTGGATCATCTCTTGCTTGGCTTGATGGTGGAGGAGGATTGTGTGTAGGATTCCATGGCTTGGTGAATGGTATTGTGTTTCTCATTTGTTATGTTTTCTTAGTTTCTCATAAAAATTTTCATACTTCTTGCTTTCTATAGTTTAGTAAAGAATAAGCTTGAGATATGCCCATGGAGGCACCTCAAACTTCCTGATTCATTACAACTTAAATGTTCTTCATCTTTCTTGGTTATGTCAAAGAATTCTTAATTTCTCTTTGGTTCCCTAAGAACTTGTTATCGCCCATTAATGGCACATATAGTATATCGTCTAGTGCTTATTCACTGATTCCTTAGCATCATAGCTAATCAAAACCTATTTGAAATTTCTAAATTATTGGTTGTTTTAGTTAAGTCAAAGAGGTCTTGTTTCGATCTTGCCCTTTGTCCATGCTTTGCAGTCTTATTTCAAAGTTCCTGATAGCTCAAGATATGATGTTTAGGAGTTCCCTCTTCATAGACTGAGTTTTTTGTTTATCTTATTTTTTTTCCAAAAATTCTGAAGGTGATTTTCCCAAAGTTAGAGGGTCTTATACTTCTATGTATCACTAGATTGTTTATTTTCTGCATCTATCAGTTTGAGTTTCGTTCATAGAGGTTAATGGTTAGCCCTAACTCATGAATTCTTGCTGCTTAACTATTTATGCTTAAAATCTCTTTGTATTTCACAAACTCAGTTTTCATCTCATTTCACTTTCACCCAAAGAATCCATTTACCTCAACTAAAGCGGCCCTGCAGTAATACCTTGTCCATCATTAAGATAGTCTTGACCTTATCTGACCCCATAGCCCAGTTGATTTGAAAAACTCCATATATATTTGTCCTTTTGATCAGTTCCCCTGAAAAAACCCAAAACAAACCAAAACATACTTAACAACTAGCCTAAAATCAAATATATAGAAGCAAACAAGTTTACATCTTTTTCATAATAGAGAGAGCCCTCTCTGAGTCCAGGAAGGCTAGGTCCTAGGGCTCCAAATCTTGGTTTGATGTTACCCTGTCATTTTGTCTACCAATCTGCCAAATTATGGGACACTAACATAATGGCGATCACGGTGGGACTTTGAGTCAAAACATCCTAGGTATCCCTTAGGAACTCTCAAAGTCTCAGTCAAACTTAGAAAACTTAAGTGTTGTCTGAAGAGTATAAACTAGCTCTTTTACCATCTTAGCAAAATGATGATTCAGTTATAGGACACTCTTGCAAAGCTTAGGGCTACATATAGAAACTCAGAAAACCCCAAAACATCCTTAGATTGGTTTTTTTCAGTATTGGTGGTGGACCATACACATATACCCTCAAAACAACTAAAAGCATCCACCTGGCGACTCCACTAGCCTCCAATAGGCCTATTACTCCACTAGTCCTTATAAACTCCCCTGGGAATGCATTGAGCAATCCCAATCATGCTGATGGTGGACAGCAAAGTTCAAATATTCCACTTGGTGACTCCACAACCCTCATTAGACCAAAAGACTCCACTAGAAGAGAACTCTAAATTGGTTGAAAAGATTCAGTGACCCTTTCTCATTTACAAACATGGATCCAAGGATACAAAAGAGATATGCTCCAATGAATAGAAATCATATCCCCGGATTCCCACACAAAATGCCTCAAATAAATTGGATAAAAAACTTGCCTATATTTCAAAATGAAAAATTTGATGACCCCTTGTTACATCTCATCAAATTTAATATACATGTATGAAGGTTAAAGGTTGAATGGCATGAGGACTGCCTCCTGAAAATGTTCATAGGGACATTAGAAGGAAAGGCAAGAGAATGGTATGAAGGCCTAGACCCTGGCACCTTGTTTTCTTTGAAGGATTTCCACAAGGTATTCTATGAACCCTATAAAAAATATTGTCCATCTCTGTCATTAGCTGAAAATTGTTGTGAACAATCCGAAGACCTCATTCAATACCTTGTGAACATTGATGAAGATTTAGGAAATTGGCATCCTGAAGACCTACTAGAGGAAATTCATTAATTTCATACTCAAAATAACTATCACGGCAGCCAAGAAGAGTGGATTGAAGATAAAATCCATCAAGAAGTAGGAGAAAACCCACAGGCTCTCTCTGAAGACACAAGTGATGATTCATCATCTCTCTTAGGCGAGGCCCAAAAAGACATTCATCCTCTAAATCAACTTTCCCAAGAGAAAGAGGATTATTGTAGCTATATCCAAGGAAATATAAAAATGCATCCCTTTTTAACTGAAGAAGAGATAGATCAACTCATAAACATACAGTCAGCCCCTATTTATTTTCCTTCTGATCTTAACTATCACATAGCAGAAAATGCATTTATAGATCAATTCAAAGATAAACAATCTGATACTCCAATATGTATGGTTGGTGACATTAATTATATTGATGATTCTCCAAAATTTGATCAATATGTTGATAATGATGATGCTTTCCAAACAAAAGCCAATTTTGCAGAGTATTCAGCACTTGGTTTTTGGGAGGAAACTCAGTTTCCTCAACTTAAGAAAGGTAACCAACCAATTCATAGCAGCTATGATAGTGATGAGGAAAGCTTAGAAAATTTGGAAGCGAATGAAGGCTTGAAAATTGATGATCACAAGAAAGTTTTTGCTCTTCTTTCTCAAGAAGATTTGTTGCCAAAGACTATCCCTACTCATCAACATGATGACCTTCACATAGTTTTTAGTCCACTTAATCAGAACACATCAGCTTGGGAAGAGGACTACGCTACAATATATGATAATTCTGACAGTTCAAGTGATGATGAAGAAGAGGACAAGTCTCTTCCCCAAAAGAGCCTCAAGCATAGCCAAGTGGAAGAAAGAGTACTCCTGAATGAAGCTTATATATCAAATCCTCTAGATTAGGTATTATTCCAAGATCCATTTGTTGTTTTCCTTGAGAAATATGAAAGAGAAGTGTATTTTTCCTAGAATAGTCTGTTGCAAAGTGTGAGAAAATTTTTAGGCACTACTGTTTGAAAAGTGGAAGTGGCCCTTTTATTTCTTTAGCACTCTCAAAACGCTGAAACAAAATCCCTCATGGAATCATTTGCTTGATTGGCTTTGTTGGAAAAGAGATTTCACTAAATGAATGTATATTATGTATAGGTTAGATTAGGATAGATAGATAGGTATAAAAAATAAGCTCAACCTGTGAGCATTTAGTTAGTTTTTGTTTTTGCTCTGAAAACAAAAAAATGAAAAACACAAAAAATAACAACAAAAGTAGAAAAAGAGGGTAGTTTTAAAACAACAGAGAAGCCCCATGTTCAAAAAATAGTCATGCTGAAAGTGCACAAGTCTAAATTCCACTACTAGTGCTCAAAAAATATGTTGTTCAGTTATCTAGCCTAATCATAACTGGACATGTTTTAAATTGATTGTTGATAAGTTAGTGAAAGAAGTGATAGTCAAATTGTGTAAGCTTGACTTATCAATCAAATTAGATTAGGAAAAGGATGTTGGTTCAACATGCTCAAAACAGAACCAAAGGGAAAAAAAGGGATGAAAAACAAACTATGTATCTTGGCCCTTATTTTTCCAAGTTTCATCTTGTACATAAATAATGTTTGAGTGCAACTTGTTTTTATGCCACAAACGCATGACAAATTAGACCATCTAATCCTGATTTGATCATTTTTCAATTTCATGCTTTAGACTAGTGAATGAAATCCTGTCAAATAGCTTAATATTGACAGTCGATCGTATTTTAGGTAGAGAAACAAAGGATTTCATCAGTTTAATATGAACTCCCGGAAGATATAAGGGTAGAAAAGCATCAGTTTAATCAGAAAAGCATCATTTTCAGGAATAGCATCAAGCAAAAGAGAAATTTGCGCCAATGGATAACGCACCGGTCTTCACAAGCCTAAGATTTGCAGTTCTGGACACCTCCTGAAAAGGAGCTTCCCTCCCCAAATGGAGCCACTGTTAGTCATCAGTATTTTTACATGTTTTGATGACTAGATTCCTTGGTTGAGTTTTCTAGAAGCTAATCTCAATCTGTCAATTTTCCATCTAGAAAACACCTCAAACAAATTTTTGTCTTCCTACCCCTCCTTTTCAGCCTGTGATAAGAATAGTCTTCTATTTTCAAATCCTATCACCTTTCAACAAAGTCTCCCTATCTATAGCTTTCATGAGCTTTGTTTCTTTACTAATTGAAATCCCCTATTTTCATACATCTCATTGTCCAGCATTTGAAAAAGTTTCTACCCCTCCCTCACAGATCATTTGGTCATATGATAACCTGATCATGCCTAAGGAAATATTCAAATTCTGTGATAAAGTCTGTAGGTCTAGGTGGTGGTGTTTAGGGCAAAATTCCTTGACAAAACTGTCTTAAGCCAAAAACTCTCTGTCTAACACCATTCATCAATCATTGTTTTCTCATATTGCAAAACAACACCCTGGTTTATCCTTAGGTCATACACCACTAAATGATTACTTGGTTTCATTTCAGAAAAATTCTGAAATACTCATTCCAAGAAAAGAGCATAAGTCTAAAAGTTTCATGAATGAAGGAAAGTTGTCAGTTCAAGCTTAATTTTATGACACACTACAAAGCTCTCCACAAATCAAAGATCATCGGTCAAATGCATCTCTGCAGGGATGTATTGAGTAATGATAGTATGCTAAATGGGAGCAAAAGAGAAAACTCAACAAGGTTATCATGTTGTGGCAGTTTTCCATCATAAAGCAGATGAAGTGCAGTAAGTGAAGGAAAGCAAAAATATGGGTTTCAAATTCAAAAAGAGCCAAAAGATAAAGGTCCTCCATCAAGACGAAAGAACATAAAGGATTAGGTGATGTCTATTTTTGGTGCTCCATGCTAACTCCAAAGGTATTGCTGCATAAGTTCTCAAAAAGGTAACGAAAGCCCTAAAAATCACTCTTTTCGGGCAAGAAAAACAATCTTTGACAGAAAGAGGTCTAAAGCAATTAGGCATCATAATGAAGGTATAAAGAGGAACAGTTGCTTCTTATATCTTACCATGAGACTAGACTCTAAGAAACAGTCAAAGATAAATTCACTGCACCTTATGAAAACTCTTCCTAGGTTTCACAATGATATTGTGCAAAAGTGTCATATATTACAGACAAGGTTTCATAAAGAAAGAGGACAGTTCGTTTGAAGGACTTCATATTTGATAAGTAAAATATCACAGTTTGCTTATTATGCCCTTTTCGAATGAACAAAGAAAGACACAGTACCTGATGAAGATTATTTTTTTTGTTTTAAGATGACCTCCTTCATAACAAGCACAGGGTCAAAATATAGTTTAAAGGCCTCCTTCATAACAATCAGAGGGCCTAACAGTGACTTCAAGTGACCTAGGTGATTACATTTGCATGACCTACTTCATGATAAGGAGAGGGTTAAAAAATCATCATATGCTAACACAGTGTTTGATAAAAGTTTCCAGTGATAGACATAATTGAGAGATAGTGTTTAAAGGAGTGCATTTGGTGATAACTCAAATAATATGATAGAGATAAAAGATAAAATGTTTGCAGGACAACTAAAGGGCCTACATAGTCGATTTGAATGACCTAAGTGGTTGCATTTGCTTGACCTCCTTCATGATAAGGAGAGGGTCAAAACATAGCCAAAATGTGTCCTCCAAAAGATGAGCAGAGGGCATAACACATTTTTTTTAAATTCCTCCTTAAAAAATAAGCAAAAGGACAATACAAGCCATGAGTCGCGCCCAGGGCCAGTTTTGTTTCAAAATGTGTTTCTGACAAAATAGAGATGAAATTGACAAAAGTAAGAGAGGTTTTTGTCCATCATAGGTTCAAGAAGAAAACATCCTTCCGTTTCTACAAAGGTATCATTTTTTGGGAGAAATATCAAAAATACAGGTGTCACCGGAGATTTTCTACATGGCTAGAACCAGCATTCACCATTTTTTACCAATGTTGGTACAGTCAGTTTTTGGACAACCAAATGGACACAAAATGAAACACATAAAGTATATTTGGAAATTAGACATCCACAAATTTCCAATGAGCCATCTCGGGCCCAATTCCAACACAGGGAAAGCATCCAAAAATGGCCTGCAACAACACTATGCATTTTTGCACCAGCATTCACCATTTTTTACCAGTGTTGGGACAGTCAATTTTTGGACAACCAAATGAACACCAAATGAAAAAAAATAAAGCATATTTGGAAAGTATACTTCCATATATTTCTAACGAGCCATCCCGGGCCCAATTCTGACACCATGAAGGCTTCTAAAATCTTGCTGCAAATAGCGTGACGCGCTTGGAAAAGGACGCGACGTGCTTATGGGCACTCTCAGAGTAAATTTCTATAGGACGTGACGCGATGCGCCTGTGGGCACTCCCAGTGTAAATTTCTACAAGACACAACGCGACGCACCTGTGTGAAGCGCCTGTCGCCTGCCCATTCTGCACGAGATCCTGCCCACGGACCCTTGCCAGCTTTCCCTGCCCATTTACAACTCCTACACGGCCACTTAACCATATTTTCACGACCCTCCACCCTACCTTTGCATAGCCCTCTCCACTAAAAGCACATGGCACTCACCATTTTCTGCCAGGCCCATTTGCCTTTTCTATACGGTCCACTATCGGCGTGCAGGCCTACTCGGCCCGGCATCCAGAAGGCACCCGGGCGCCCACATGCAGCATGCAGGTGCTACGCACCTATGCACAGGAATGTAGCACCTTGCCAAAACCTCCAAAAGATGCTAAAAAACTAGATTTTTTCACAAGAAAAGTTTTTTTCAAACACAGCAGAAGCAGTTTCAAGGTATTACTCGTTTCTTTCATCTCAATCTTTGGTCTTAAGCACATTTTGAAATCATATTTCAAAGACGAAAGAAAAATAGTGTTTTAGAAAGGAAAACCTATTTTTGAGGAAAAACCTATTTGCTTAGGGTAAGAAGAAACAGTAGGGAAACACACAAGATGAGCAAGGCAGCCCTCAAGAAGAGTGTCATGGTGAGAGAAGCTCACATGAAGGCCATAAAAGCAGTGAGCATGGTGAGGGAAGCATACTTAAAGAGGTTCAAAACAGTGAGACAAATGAATACAACCCTCACTCAACTGAAAACAGTGAAGGTGGAAATCAGCAAAATGATGAAAACAATCCACTAATAAGCATTAAAGGCAGTGAAAATAATGAAATGGTGGGCATCCTAGAAAAAAAGCAGAACATTGATGAAGGTAATGGTGGCAGCATGAAACAAACAGAGGAAGGCAATCATAGTGAAGACAATCAAGCTCAAAACAATGAAGAGGTTGAAAAAGACAGTCATGACAAATTCAGAGGCAGTGAACAAGGTAGCCCTCAAGAAGACAGTCATGGTGAGAGCAACTCACATGAAGGGCATAAAAGCAGTGAGCATGGTGAGGGAAGCATACATAAAGAGGTTCAAAAAAGTGAGACAAATGAAGACAACCCTCACTCAACTGAAAACAATGAAGGTGGAAATCAACAAAATGATGAAAACAATCCACTAATAAGCATTAAAGGCAGTGAAAATAATGAAATGGTGGGTAGCCTAGAACAAAAGCAGAACATTGATGAAGTTGAGGGTGGCAGCATGCAACAAACAGAGGAAGGAAATCATAGTGAAGACAGTCAAGCTGAAAACAATAAAGAGGTTGAAAAAGACAGTCATGATAAATTCAGAGGCAGTGAACAAGGCAGCCCTAATGAAGAAGACAAAAACAGTGATCAAGATGATAACAGCCCTAAAGGAGACAGTGAAAACAGTGAGCATGAAAAGAGCCCTCAAAGACATGTGCTAGCTGCCTTTCCTAGACAAGGGGCCATGACTCCTCCCTCAAAGGTGGCAAAGCCAAAAACCACTAAATCTGCAAAGAAGAAAACCATTCAAGCTGTGACTAGTAATGTCATTGGAGCACTCAGGAGTAGAGGCGAATTGCCCAAACCAAGCTCAAAACTGCCCAAAGGAGGCGCCCCATGGAAAAAAGAGGAAAAGGCATATCTCAGATCGTAATCTTGGCTCAGGCATCCTTGCATGTTTCTAGAAACCCTTAAGGGGTTTTCTCACCAAAATTGAGCAATTTTTGACATGATATTATTTTTTGTGATTTTTAGGCCTAATTGCACAATTTCATGGGCGCTGCCTTTTTTGCTTGGAGCATCCTCAGCTGATGAAAGTTATATTTTTGGATGCATTAAATTTGAGGGAATCTACTCAGAAATTTTTAGATCAAAAGAAAATGTTTTGATCCCTCAAAAGGGCAAAAAACAGTCAATTTTTACCTTTCTGCCTCAAATATCAGCAGACGCTACTCTCCTGGGTTTTTTCACTCATATCAATTTTTAAATTACTTCCCACCATCATTTTTCAAAAAATTAAGTAGTTCCATAAAGTAGACATCCAGGGCTTTCCAACGAGCCATCACGGACCTCGTTTTGACATCGAAAAATCCCTTAAAATTCCTCTGCAAGACAGACATTTTTCTGCTGCTACGCTCCTTTAGAATTTTGCTGAAAAGTAGTTTTCTGAGTATGACTGGAAAAATGTGCATTAGGCAAGTTTATCTCTTGTGTCAAGCCTAAAATTTGATTCCTTTTTGCTATTTTAGTCCGAAATTTTATTTTTAGAGGATATTTTGTGCCTTGGACCTTGTAAGGTCTCAAGGACAGTTTTAGATATTTGTTTTTGGCCAATGGCCTTGTAGTTGCTCTAGGTGGGTTTCCTCCTCTTTGGGCTATATAATCCAAGAGGATTCATTGTAACCAGAGATAGAACTTGAGTTATAGAGAGAAATACATAGCTCTATGAGCTTTGAATACTTTTTTTATGAAGTGGATGATCTCTTGCTTGGCTTGATGGTGGAGGATTGTGTGTAGGATTCCATGGCTTGGTGAATGGTATTGTGTTTCTTATTTGTTATGTTTTCTTAGTTTCTCATATATGTTTTCATACTTCTTGCTTGCTATAGTTCAGTAAAGGATAAGTTTGAGATATGCCCATGGAGGCACCTCAAACTTCCTAATTCATTACAGCTTAAATGTTCTTCATCTTTCTTGGTTATGTCAAAGAATTCTTAATTACTCTTTGGTTCCCTAAGAACTTGTTATCAGTTTCATTAATGGTTATTATGTATGTTGTCTAGTATGATTCATGGTATGCCCTACTTACTCATAGCTAATAAAAACTCCATTTCTGAAATCTCTCTCTGAATTATTGGTTGTTTTAGTTAATTCAAAGAGGTCTTGTTTCGATCTTGCCCTTTGTCCATGCTTTGCAGTATTATTTAAAAGTTCCTGATAGCTCAAGATATGATTTTTAGGAGTTCCCTCTTCATAGTTTGAGTTTTTGGTTTATCTTATTTTTTTCCCAAAAGTCTGAAGGTGATTTTCCCAAAGTTAGAGGGTATTATACTTCTATGTATCACTGGATTGTTTATTTTCTGCATCTATCAGTTTGAGTTTCGTTCATAGAGATTAATGGTCAGCCCTAACTCATGAATGCTTTTTTTTTTAACTATTTATGCTTAAAATCTCTTTGTCTTTCACAAACTTAATGTTCATCTCATTTCAATTTCACCCAAAGAATCCATTTACCTCGACTAAATCGTCCCTTCAGTAACACCTTGTCCATCATTAAGACAGTCTTGACCTTATCTGACCCCATAGCCCAGTTGATTTGATGAAATCCATATCGATTTTTCCTTTTGATCAGTTCCCCTCAAAAAACCCAAAACAAACCAAAACATACTTAACAACTAGCCTAAAATCAAATATGTAGAAGAAAACAAGTTTACATCCTTCGCATAATAGAGAGAGCCCTCTCTGAGTCCAAGAAGGCTAGGTCCTAGGGCTCCAAAGATTGATATGATGTTACCCTGTCATTTGGTCTACCAATCTGCCAAATTACAAGACACTAACATAATGGTGATCACGGTGGGAATTTGAGTCAAAACATCCTAGGTATCCCTTAGGAACTCTCAAATTCTCAGTCAAACTTAGAAAACTTAAGTGTTTTTCGAAGAGTATAAACTAGCTCTTTCACCATCTTACAAAATGATGATTCAGTTACAGGACACTCTTACAAAGCTTAGGGATAAATATAAAAACTCAGAAAACCCCAAAACATCCTTAGATTGTTTTTTTTTTTCAGTATTGGTGGTGGACCATACACATATACCCTCAAAACAACTAAAAACATCCACTCGGCGACTCCACTAGCCTCCGGTAGGCCTATTACTCCACTAGTCCTTATAAACTCCCCTGGGAATGCATTGAGAAATCCCAATCATGCTGATGGTGGACAGTAAAGTTTAAATATTCCACTTGGCGACTCCACAACCCTAATTAGACCAAAATACTCCACTGGAAGAGAGCTCTAAATTGGTTGAAAAGATTCAGTGACCCTTTCTCATTTACAAACATGGATCCAAGGATACAAAAGAGATATGATCCAATGAATAGAAATCATATCCCCAGATTCCCACACAAAATGCCTCAAATAAATTAGATAAAAAACTTGCCTATATTTCAAAATGAAAATTTCGATGACCCCTTGTTATATCTCATCAAATTTCATATACATGTATGGAGGTTAAAGGTTGAATGGCATGAGGACTACCTCATGAAAATGTTCATGGGGACATTAGAAGGAAAGGCAAGAGAATGGTATGAAGGTCTAGACCCTGGCACCTTGTTTTCTTTGAAGGATTTCTACAAGGTATTCTATGAACACTATAAAAAAATATTTTCCATCTCTGTTATTAGCTGAAAATTGTTGTGAACAATCCGAAGACCTCATTCAATACCTTGTGAACATTGATGAAGATTTAGGAAATTGGCATCCTGAAGACCTACTAGAGGAAATTCATGAATTTCGTACTCAAAATAACTATCACGACAGCCAAGAAGAGTGGATTGAAGATAAATTCCATCAAGAAGTAGGAGAAAACCCACAAGCTCTCTCTGAAGACACAAGCGATGATTCATTATCTCTCTTAGGCGAGGCCCAAAAAGACATTCATCCTCTAAATCAACGTTCCCAAGAGAAAGAGGATTATTGTAGCTATATCTAAGGAAATATAAAAATGCCTCCCTTTTTAACTGAAGAAGAGATAGATCAACTCATAAACATACAGTCAGCCTCTATTTATTTTCCTCTTGATCTTAACTATCACATAGCAGAAAATGCATTTATAGATCAATTCAAAGATAAACAATCTGATACTCCAATATGTATGGTTGGTGACATTAATTATATTGATGTTTCTCCAAAATTTGATCAATATGTTGATAATGATGATGCTTTCCAAATAGAAGCTAATTTTGCAGAGTATTCAGCACTTGGTTTTTGGGAGGAAACTCACTTTCCTCAACTTAAGAAAGGTAGCCAACCAATTCATAGCAGCTATGACAGTGATGAGGAAAGCTTAGAAAATTTGGAAGCGAATGAAGGCTTGAAAATTGATGATCACAAGAAAGTTGTTGCTCTTCTTTCTCAAGAAGATTTGTTTCCAAAGAGTATCCCTACTCATCAACATGATGACCTTCACACAGTTTTCAGTCTGCTTAATCAGAACACATCAGCTTGGGAAGAGGACTACACTGCAATAAATGATGATTCTGACAGTTCAAGTGATGATGAAGAAGAGAACAAGTCTCTTCCCCAAAATAGCCTCAAGCATAGCCAAGTGGAAGAAAGAGTACTCCTGAATGAAGCTTATATATCAAATCCTTTAGATCAAGTATTATTCCAATATCCATTTGTTGTTTTCCTTGAGAAATCTGAAAGAGAAGCGTATTCTACCTAAAATAGTCTGCTGCAAAGTGTGAGAAAAATTTTAGGCACTACTATTCGAAAACAAGGTGGAAGTGGCATTTTTATTTCTTCAGCACTCTCAAAAAGTTGAAACAAAATCCCTCATGGAATCATCTTCTTGATTGGCTTTGTTGGAAAAGAGATTTCACTAAATGAATGTATATTATGTATAGGTTAGATTAGGATAGATAGATAGGTGTGAAAAATAAGCTCAACCTGTGAGCATTTAGTTAGTTTTTATTTTCTCTTTGAAAATGAAAAAATGAAAAACACAAAAAATAACAAGAAAAGTAGAAAAAGAGGGTAGTTTTAAAATAGCAAAGAAGCCCTATGTTCAAAAAATAGTCATGCTGAAAGTGCGCAAGTCTAAATGCCACTACTAGTGCTCAAAATATATCTTGTTCAGTTATCTAGCCTAATCATAACTGGACATGTTTTAAATTGATTGCTAATAAGTTAGTGAAAGAAGTGATAGTCAAATTGTGTAAGCTTGACTTATCAATGAAAGTAGATTCGGAAAAGGATGTTGGTTCCACATGCTCAAAATAGAACCAAAGGGAAAAACAAGGATGAAAAACAAACTATGTATCTTAGCGCTTATTTTTATAAGTTTCATCTTGTACATAAATAATGTTTGTGTGTAGCTTGTTTTTATGCCACGAACGCATGACAAATCAGACCGTCTAATCCTGATTTGAGAATTTTTCAATTTCATGCTTTAGACTAGTGAATGAAATCCTGTCAATCAGCTTAATATTGACAGTCGATCGTAGTGTAGTTAGAGAAAAAAGGAGTTTATCAGTTTAATCTGAACTCCCAGACGATATAAGGGTAGAATTAGATAGTTTTCTTTATAAAAAAAAATATCATGTCAAAGGGTTGCTAGTCCAAATGCACCTAAAGAAGAAATAATGCTAGGAAATATAGCTGGGTAGGTAGAGTTGAGGTTGATGCTAATCATGCTGTAAATTTTTCAGAAAAGCATCATTTTTCAGGAATAGCATCAAGCAAAAGAGAAATTTGCACCAATGGATGAGGCATGGGTTTTCAAAAGCCTGATATCTATAGTTCTGGACACCTCCTAAAAAGGAGCTACCCTCCCCAAATGGAGCCACTGTTAGTCATTAGTATTTTTACATGTTTTGATGACTAGATTCCTTGGCTGATTTTTCTAGAAGCTAATCTCAATCTGTCAATTTTCCATCTAGAAAACAAACAAATTTTTGTCTTCCTACCCCTCCCTTTCAGCTTGTGATAAGAATAGTCTTCTGTTTTCAAATCCTATCACCTTTCAACAAAGTCTCCCTGTCTATAGCTGTCATGAGATTTGTTTCTTTACTAATTGAAATCCCATGTTTTCATATATCTCATTGTCCAGCATTTGACAAAGTGTCTGCCCCTCTCTCATCGATCATTTGGTCATATGATAACCTGATCATGCCTAGGGAAATATTCAAATTCTGTGATAAATTCTATAGGTCTAGGTGGTGGTGTTTAGGGAAAAATTCCTTGACAAAACTGTCTTAAGCCAAAAACCCTTTGTCTAACACCATTTAGCCATCACTTGTTTCTAATCTTGCAAAACAACACCCTGGTTTATCCTTAGGTCATACACCACTAAATGATTACTTGGTTTCATTTCAGCAAAGCTCAGAAATACTCATTCCAGGGAAAGAGCATAATTCTAAAAATTTCATGAATGAAGGAAAGTTGTCTGTTCAAGCTTAATTTTATGACACACTACAAAGTTCTCCACAAATCAAAGATCATCGGTGAAATGCATCTATGCAGGGGTGTATTGAGTAATGATAGTATGCTAAATGGGAGCAAAAGAGAAAACTCAACAAGGTTATCATGCTGTGGAAGTTTTCCATCATAAAGCAGATGAAGTGTAGTAAGTGAAGGAAAGAAAACATATGGGTTTCAAATTCAAAAAGAGCCAAAAGATAAAGGTCCTCCATCAAGACAAAAGAACACAAAGGGTTAGGTGGTGTCTATCTTTTCCGCTCCATGCTAACTCCAAAGGTATTGCTGCATAAGTTCTCAAAAAGGTAACCAAAGCCCTGCAAATCACTCTTTTCAGGCAAGAAAAACAATCTTTGACAGAAACAGGTCTAAAGAAATTAGGCATCATAATGAAGGTATAAAGAGGAACACCTGCTTCTTATATCTTACTATGAGCCTAGACTCTGAGAAACAGTCAAAGATAAATTCATTGCACCTTATGAAAACACAGTCTAGAAAAAAGGAGTGATTTCAGAAATACACACAGTGAGCACTTACCATTTGCAAATCACCTTGTTTCCTCCTAGGTTTCACAGTGATATGGTGCAAAAGAGACATATATCATAGACAAGGTTTCATAAAGGAAGAGGATAGTTCATTTGAAGGACTTCATAAGTGATAAGTAAAAGATCACAGTTTGCTTATTATGCCCTTTTCAAATGAACAAAGAAAGACATTGTACCTGATGAAGTTAAGTTTTTATGTTTTAGGATAACCTCCTTCATAACAAGAAGAGGGTCAAAACATAGTTTGAAGGCCTCCTTCATAACAAGGAGAGGGCCTAACAGTGACTTTGAGTGACCTAGGTGATTACATTTGTATGACCTACTTCATGACAAGGAGAGGGTTAAAAAATCATCAGATGTTAACACAGTGTTTGATAAAAGTTTTCAGTGATAGATAGAATTGAGAGACAGTGTTTAAAGGAGTGCATTTGCTGATAACTCAAATAATATGATAGAGATAAAAGATAAAATGTTTGCAGGACAAGTAAAGGGCCTACACAGTGGATTTGAATGACCTAAGTGGTTGCACTTGCTTGACCTACTTCATGATAAGTAGAGGGTCAAAACATAGCCAAAATTCCTCCTCCAAAAGATGAAAAGAGGCCATAACACACTTTGTTTAAATTCCTCCTTCAAAAATAAGCAAAACGACAATACAAGCCACGAGTCGCGCCCAGGGCCAGTTTTGTTTAAAAATGTGTTTCCGACAAAACAGAGATGAAATTGACAAAAGTGAGAGAGGTTTTTTTCCATCATAGGTTCAAGAAGAAATACCTCCTTCATTTTCTACACAGGTATCATTTTTTGGGAGAAATTTCAAAAATATAGGTGTCACGGGAGAATTTCTGCACGGCTGGAACCAGCATTCACCATTTTTACCAGTGTTGTGACACTCAGATTTTGGACATCCAAATGGACACAAAATGAAACAAATAAAGTATATTTGGAAATTATACATCCACATCTTTCCAACGAGCCATCTCGGGCCCAATTCCGACACAGGGAAAGCATCCAAAAGTGGACTGTAAAAGTACTATGCATTTCTGCACTAGCATTCACCATTTTTGACCAGTGTTGGGACGGTAAATTTTTGGACAACCAAATGAATACAAAATGAAAAAAATAAATCATATTTGGAAATTAGACTTAGCTTTCTAATGAGCCATCCTGGGCCCAATTCCGACACCGAGAAGGCTTCTAAAAGCTTGCTGCAAATAGCATGACGTGCCTAGAAAAGGACGCGACGCACCTGTGGGCACTCTTAGTGTAAATTGCTACAGGACGCGACACGCCTGGGAAAGGATGTGACGCACTTGTGTGAAGCACCCGTCGCCCACCCATTCTGCACGAGATCCTGCCCACGGGCCCTTGCTAGCTTGCCTGGCCCATTTACAACTCCTGCATGGCCACCTAACCATAGTTGCACGACCCTCCGCCCTACCTTTGCACAACCCTCTCCAATAAAAGCACTTGGCACTCACCATTTTCTGCCAGGCCCATCTGCCTTTTCTACACAACCTACTTCCAAAGGCCAAGCCCAGCTTGCCTTTTCTGTGGGTGCTACGCGCTTGTGCACGGGAACATAAAACCTTGCCAAAACCTCCAAAAGCTGCTAAAAAACTAGATTTTTGCACAAGAAAAGTTTTTTTCAAACACAACAAAAGCAGTTTCAAGGTATTAATCATTTCTTTCATCTCAATCTTTGGTCTTAAGCACATTTTGAAATTAGATTTTAAAAAATAAAGAAAAACAGTGTTTTAGAAAGGAAAACCTATTTTTGAGAAAAAACTTGTTTGCTGAGGGTAAGAACAAATAGTAGGGAAACACACAAGATGAGCAAGGCAGCCCTCAAGAAGACAGTCATGGTGAGAGAAGCTCACATGAAGGGCATAAAAGCAGTGAGCATGGTGAGGGAAACATATATAAAGAGGTTCAAAACAATGAGACAAATGAAGACAACCCTCACTCAACTGAAAACAATGAAGGCGGAAATCAACAAAATGATGAAAAAAATCCACTAATAAGCATTAAAGGCAGTGAAAACAGTGAAATGGTGGGAAAACTAGAACAAAAGTAGAACACTGATGAAGGTGAGGGTGGCATCATGCAATAAACAGAGGAAGGAAATCATAGTGAAGGCAGTCAAGCTCAAAACAATAAAGAGGTTGAAAAAGGCAGTCCTAAAAGACAGTCATGAAAAATTTAGAGGTAGTGAACAAGGTAGCCCTCAAGAAGACAGTCATGGTGAGAGCAGCTCACATGAAGGGCATAAAAGCAGTGAGCATGGTGAGGGCAGCATACATAAAGAGGTTCAAAATAGTGAGGCAAATGAAGAAAACCATCACTCAACTGAAAACAGTGAAGGTGGAAATCAGAAAGATGATGAAACAAAGCCACTAATAAGCATTAAATGCAGTGAAAATAGTGAAATGGTGGGCAGCCTAGAACAAAATAAGAACATTGATGAAGGTGAGGGTGGTATCATGCAACAAACAGAGGAAGGAAATCATAGTGAAGATAGTCAAGCTCAAAACAATAAAGAGGTTGAAAAAGACAGTCCTAAAGATAGTCATGACAAATTCAGAGGCAGTGAAGAAGGAAGCCCTAATGAAGAAGACAAAAACAGTGATCAAGATGATAGCAACCCTAAAGGAGATAGTGAAAACAGTGAGCATGAAAAGAGACCTCAAAGACATGTGCTAGCTGCCTCTCCTAGGCAAGGGGCCATGACTCCTCCCTCAAAGATGGAAAAGCCAAAAACCACTAAATCGGCAAAGAAGAAAAACATTCAAGTTGTGACTAGCAATGTCACTAGAGCACTCAGGAGTAGAGGCGAATTGCCCAAGCCAAGCTCAAAACTAGCCAAAGGAGGCGCCCAGTAGAAAAAAGAGGAAAAAGAATCTCTTGGCTCAGAATCTTGGCTCAGGCTTCCTTGCGTGTTTCTAGAAACCCTTAATGGGTTTGCTCACCAAAATTGAGCAATTTTTGACATGATCTTGTTTTTTGTGATTTTTAGGCCTAATTGTACAATTTCATGGGCACTGCCATTTTTTCTTGGAGCATCCTCGGCTGATGAAAGTTATATTTTTGGATGCATTAAATTTGAGGGAATCTACTCAAAAAATTTCAGATCAAAAGAAGATGTTTTGATTCCTCAAAATGGCAAAAAACAGTCAATTTTTACCTCTGTGCCTCAAATATCAGTAGACGCTATGCTCCTGGGTTTTTTCACTCATCTCAATTTTTGATTGAATCCCCAGCACAAGTTTGAAAAAAAATCGAGTAGTTCCAGAAATTAGACATCCAAGTCTTTCCAACGAGCCATCACGAGCCTCGTTTTGACATCAGAAAGTCCCTCAAAAGTCCTCTGCAAGACAGACTTTTTCTGCTGCTACGCTCCTGTAGAATTTTGCTGAAAAGTAGTTTTCTGAGTATGACTGGCCAAATGTGCGTTAGGAAAGTTTATCTCGTGTCAGGCCTAAAAAGTGATTCCTTTTTTTCTATTTTAGTCTGAAAAGATATTTTTAGAGGATATTTTGTGCCTTGGACCTTGTAAGGCCTCAAGGATAGTTTTAGATATTTGTTTTTGGCCAATTGCCTTCTAGTTGCTCTAGGTGGGTTTCCTCCTCTTTGGCCTATATAATCCAAGAGGATTCATTGTAACCAGAGGCAGAACTTGAGTTATAGAGAGAAATACATAGCACTATGAGCTTTGAAGAAATACTTGTTTTATGAAGTGGATGATCTCTTGCTTGGCTTGATGGTGGAGGAGGATTGTGTGTAGGATTCCATGGCTTGGTGAATGGTATTGTGTTTCTTATTTGTTATGTTTTCTTAGTTTCTCATATATTTTTTCATACTTCTTGCTGGCTGTAGTTCAGTAAAGAATGAGTTTGAGATATGCCCATGGAGGCACCTCAAACTTCCTGATTCATTACAGCTTAAATGGTCTTCATCTTTCTTGGTTATGTCAAAGAATTCTTAATTGCTCTTTGGTTCCCTAAGAACTTGTTATCAGTTTCATTAATGGTTATTATGTATTTTGTCTAGTATGATTCACGGTATTCCCTGCTTACTCATAGCTAATCAAAACTCCATTTCTAAAATCTCTCTCTGAATTATTAGTTGTTTTAGTTAAGTCAAAGAGGTCTTGTTTCGATCTTGCCCTTTGTCCATGCTTTGCAATTTTATTTCAAAGTTCCCGAGAGCTCAAGATATGATGTTTAGGAGTTCCCTCTTCATAGATTGAGTTGTTTGTTTATCTTATTTGTTTTCCCAAAAGTCTGAAGGTGATTTTCCCACAGTTAGAGGGTCTTGTACTTCTATGTATCACTGGATTGTTTATTTTCTACATCTATCAGTTTGAGTTTCATTCATAGAGATTAATGGTCAGCCCTAACTCATGAATGCTTGTTGTTTAACTATTTATGCTTAAAATCTCTTTGTCTTTCATAAACTTAATTTTCATCTCATTTCACTTTCACCCAAAGAATCCATTTACCTCGACTAAATCGGCCCTGCAGTAATACCTTGTCCATCATTAAGACAGTCTTGACCTTATTTGACCCCATAGCCCAGTTGATTTGACGAACTCCATATCTATTTTTCCTTTTGATCAGTTCCCCTCAAAAAACCCAAAACAAACCAAAACATACTTAACAACTAGCCTAAAATCAAATATACAAAAGAAAACAAGTTTACATCCTTTGCATAATAGAGAGAGCCCTCTCTGAGTCCAGGAAGGCTAGGTCCCAGGGCTCCAAAGCTTGGTCTGATGTTACCCTGTCATTTGGTCTACCAATCTGCCAAATTACAGGACACTAATACCTTGTAAATCATGCCAAGAAGATGACTTTGTCATACTTCCAAATTGGATGCTTGAGTATTTAACCTATCCAATAATTGAGTTTTCCTTTACATGCCTTTACATTGTTTTCCTAAATTAGATCCTCAGTTAAATGTATAATTGGAAGCTTGTAAATCATGCCAAGAAGATGAATCTATCATACTTCCAAATTGGATGCTTGAGTTTTTAACCTATACAATAATTTATTTTTCCTTTACATGTTATTTAAAAGCTTTCTTATATTAAATTTTTAAAGCTACAGTATAATCAATTGCTTGTAAATCATGCCAAGAAGGTGACTTTGTTATTCTTCCGAAATTGGATGCTTGAGTAGTTGGTCATACAATAGTTGCTTTTTAAATCCTTTGAATTTTCTTTCATTTAGATTAGCATTTTCATTTCAATTCTTAGTCATAGGATTTATGTTTCAATCCATGGAATAGCAATTGGGAATGGTGTGATTAGATTAGTTTAGTTTTTAGTTTTTGATAAAGTGATCCCTAGAATATATTGTGCATGTATGTCTCACAAGTCTACGGATACCAGAATGATAACTTGTGTTATTAACCTAATGAAAAAAATTTTACTCAACATTTTGGCATCGTTTTCGGTGAGACGTACATAGGGATCAAACATAGATTTATTTTTTTTGTTTGTTTCCAATTTTTGTTTTCTTCAAATTTTTAAATTAGAATTCCATTTCGTTTTTCAATTCCATTTTTTTCATGCAAATTCACAAATTAAGTTTTTGTGCAATTTCATTTTTATTTTATTTTATTTTTAGGTATTTTCATTCAAGTTTATTTGCATTTTCATTTATAAATAAAACAAAACATCCACAAATCAAAAACCCCTATTCACAAAAAATAAAAAATGGAAACAAAATGAAAATCCAATTACAACAACAAATATTCATGATCATATCCATATGAGTCCACTTATGATATTGTTGCGTAAATGGATGCATTGGAAATTCTCTTATACTTAAGTGAATGTTCCATTTATTTAGTAGAAGAGGATGAACAAATAAAAATAAGTTTTTGTAACTTTTAGAATAAATTTGTAATTTTTTGGTGCATTTGGAGTCACAAAAGAATATTTCTCATATATATATATATATATATATATATATATATATATATATATATATATATATACATTGATTAATAAAAAATTGGAGTATGCTCTCCTCCTACACTTTGTGTGATCTGGAGGATCAAAAAAGAATTACATAAAATAAAAATAAAAAAACTCATAGAGCATTAAAATGGAAATGCGTGATTACTAAAAAGCGTCAATTTTGAAACACATTTTCTAATCAACTGAGGGTGAACCTGAAAAAACCAAAACATGGATTTTTCTTAGAACGGGGCGAATTAAGTAATCTAGAAAATTTTTCCTCAGTTTCGCAACCATTTGGGAGAAATTCGTGGTTCTTTGGAGCCTTAATTTTCAGACTGTGTGAGAAAAAAATGGATTTTCAATGCACAGACAATTGCGACCATGATGGAAGGAGAAAAATCGATTTTATTTATCTACGAGAGGTAGATCCACCATAGCCTAGCTATGAAGTCTCACGCAAGCCTTCAAGGTAGCATATCGATGCCCTGTGTGCCTGCACAATAAAATTAAATTTAACATTGAAAAAAAAAAAGAAATAAAAATAAAATTACTGCAAAAGTTTTGAATTCTCTCCATGCTTGCAACCTGCAACAAAAATAATAAAGAAATCGTGAACAATTTTAGAGCTTTTATAGTATAAAAATTGGTTATGAGATCCATTATTTGGGCAATAAGAATGCATTAAAAAACTATGAGAAATTATTTGGCAAATATTTTTGAATCTCATTTTCCTAAAAACCTTGGATTTATAGGGCAAAACGGATGAATTCAAAAGATACGAGAAATGATTTGGAAAATATATTGGAATCTCATTTTCCTAAATATCTTGTATTTAGAGGGCAAAAGGATGTGTTCAAAAGATATGAAAAATGATTTTATCAAATATTTTGGAATCTCATTTTCCTAATAATCTTGGATTTAATTTGACCACTTGTCAAGTTTTGTTTTTTTTAATAAAACTCTATTAAATTAATAAATATTTCTTGTGATATATTGGTAAGTAATTCAAATTTCATAATAGAGGTCATGAGTTCAAATCTTGTGGAGATTGGAATTTGTTAATTCGCCTGAAATTTTGACATAAAGCATCAACAACTAAATAATAATAATAATAATAAAATAATAATAAAATTCGTGATTGAAGTAAATAGAAAAAATGTTTTGATGATTTATTTAAAAAACACGAGATCTACACAATGAGAAAGCTATCATCAGAGTTTTAAACAGTAAAGAATGAATAAATTGGTGAAAAGACACAACAGGTAACTTGAGGCACTAGTTTCAACATAGGTATAAATTCTTTTGGTTTTTCTTCGTGAACTTTTTTTATTAGTACCAATTCTTAGTTTTTTTATAAATTTCATAACATGAGAGATTGATCACCTCTCTCTTTTGATAATCTTACATTCCATTGCAGAAGAAGTACTAGTTTTGTTTTTGTAGGTTCCGGGAGGAAGGACAGATGACTACAAGCGAATAGTGTCTCTCTAAGAGACCACATTTCTTTTACAAAGAAGAAGAGCAGCAACAAAGAAGAAACATCAATGCATAAGCACATGATAATGTAGATCAAATCCAACACTTGCAAGCCTTTCAGATGCCAGTGTCTCCATTGCATCCATGCTTCCTCAGTTAATAAAACATTTACCTCATTTCCCTTTACATTCGCTATTGCATTTCTACTTAGTCATTCAATAAAATCCTCATCTCATTTTCCTTCACTACTCATTTTTTTCACATTCATTATATTTTCCTACCTTGCTTTCACTAACCTGTAACCCAGCAATAAAACCATTCAGCTCCTCTACAAAGCTGATTCATTCCATTTCCATTTTGTCAAATAAACCTTGATCCACTGCAAAAAATTTCATCCATAGTCCTTCAAAAACTATTATTTCATGCTCACATTAGATGATGGAGGATCCCTTAAGGCCTCCCTTCTAACTAGTATTGGCCTATCGACATCAGCACATTATCTAGGTCCAAGACTAGAGTCCTTATTAATGCCTTGAGGCTTGTATGCATTAATGACAAGTTCTCTCACTGAAAATCATGGGAATACATCAATTTCCCTTGATCTTCAGATATTGCAAGTGGCTCGACATCAACTCATCTATTCGCACTTCACAAGATGTACTTAGGTACTGATCTGAATGTGATCGATTAAGTGTTGAGGTAGTTTGATTAGTTTGTCATTAAGGTTGATTGTTAACTGAAGAGAGATTTAAAGTGAAAGACGATATAAACCAGTAGCAAATAAATGATTAAAAAACAACATAAAATAGAGAGAAGAAGAAGAAAACAGTTGATTACAGAGTTCACTACATCTTCGGGTCCACTTTCAAGTGGGTGTCCGTTTTATTAGGATTGATCTGAGGAAGTGTTTACACAGAAAAAACACCAGACTGACTGTGCTCACAGGCACTTCTAGTCTCTGAAAATAGGAATCTCTCTCTCTCAGCTTTCCAATGCCTATCTTTGCCCTCAATTCCACCTCCGGAAGGTGGATCTATTCTAAAAACAAAACTGCCTCTATCCTTATGAAATTGAACTCAAATATACTCAATTTCTTCAATCAATGATGTGTTCATGAATAAATGTCATTGGTCTAAATAAGAACTCACTCGAACCTCCTGTTTCTCCATTTAGCAATTGGTTTAGCTTTTGGTGGGATAAGGAGATCGAATCCTTCATGTTCATGAACCTATGGATAAAAACCCTTAACCTTAGGTGCTAATTAAATACAAAAAACCCCAAAATAAAATTTATAATAAAGTTTCTTAGCCGGGCAGCTAACCAACCAGGTGAAGATTTAATGTTTATCATGTGATCAGGGATCTCAAACGATAGTCACGATCTATCCTGGCAATCACGGTCTATCCCGACGGTTCGACTTATCTGATGCATGACTTGTCACATGTAACTCCCGACACGAGTTAACACGCGCCTGTAAACTCATGGTCACAACAACTATCATCCATTTCACTTGTTCACATGGTTCAAACATTGACGCAGTATGTAACATGGTTAAGGCTTGCGGTTTTAAAACTTTGCGTTGTGGGTTTTTGAATTATAGTTTTATTGTATTTTTTTAATACCCCACAGTTTTATAGGCCAAACTTTATATTAAAGGTTTTATGATATGGTTTTACAACTTAGTGCTTAGGTTTTAGGTCCTTAGGTTTATATACATAGGGTTTTAGGCTTAGGGTTTTAGACTTAGTGATAGGTTTACGTCATTACAATTGTAAGGTATTTCACCATAGTTCTTAACCCACTTTACACCTTTTCAACCCAAATTCATACACATGTCGACCATGACATTGATGAACCTTTTTACTGACAAAACTGGCGATATAAATACTGAACCGAACTTTGAAATGTTGTAGCTAATGGAACTTATCTATTGAAATGTAATGAACAAGATCCTCCTGGATCAATCCTCTCCACTTGAAAACTTTTGGACCACAAAATTTTGATTTTAATCAGATAATAAGTGAGGATACAACTTCCCCACTTTTCCGATCTCTATCCAATTTTCCTTACTCGGATTCATGCCCTTGAGTCCCCTCGAATATATTCCACATCTCCTCACCTAGAAGTATGAACTCTTCTGTCCAAGATGGTATCTTCCTGCAACTCTGTCATGTACTCAGGTGATAAGTCGTCAATATAAGGGATCTGTGTATCATCCTCAGGATTAACAATCATCGGAGGTTCATACAACTTTAGATTTTCCACATTAACAACTAAGTAAATATGCATGTAAGGTGGTAAATCTAATCAGAATGCATTATTGCAATCTTCTCAACAATATTGAAAGGATCATACCTGATAGATTTCAGTTTTGTACCTTCTCCTTTCAACCTGACTTTTCTGATATACAACCATACCTAATTGTCGACTTGAAAATGATGATCAACTTGATGCTTATCATGTCGCAATTTGTACTTGGCTTGACTCAATGCTTGTTGTGGTGCAGTTAGAGAATAATGTAAGCCTTGATTGTAATAATGATGCACATAAGGTAAAAATTCATCCCACAACTTAGGATGCTTACTGCAGTTACCTCGAAGAATATGTATCCTGGTCTTGTTCACCATTTTTTTCTGTCCTTTAACAAAATACATGTTGTCCCATGGTTGTAAAAGAACTGAAAGTGGCATGTGCAAACTAATCTTTTGATTTCTTGGCTTTCTTGTCAAGCACATTACACATCCCTTAATGTACTTCACAATTGTTTCATACATGTGAGGCCAGTAACAATGCCTTTGACTTTGCGCCATAGTCTTGCTTATGCCAAAATGTCCTAAAATTGGAGAAGGATGAACTTCCCAAATAACCTACACTCTTTCTGTCTGCGATATGCACAACTTACCCAAATGATATAATAAACTGACATGAATATGATAATTGATTTCTTCTATCTAAGTACCATGAGTTAGTGATTCATAAATATCTTCGAAATCATCATCAATATTATACTATTCTACATAACATTCATGTTTCAATGAACTATTATTCAGTACTACTGAAGCATTCAAAGATGGTATAGATAGAATATCAACTACTTTACTTGTTGCACCTTTCTTGTCCTTAATTACTAAGTGAATTTGCTGAAGAAATTTCATCCAACAGTAGTGTCGATATTGTTGCAACTTAGTATGTGACTAAAGGTATTGAAGCTGCTGATGATGTATGTGAATCACTGTTTCCATTTCAAAACCATTAACATCTGTTTTAACTTCAAATTTCTTTTGATGATCTAATAATGTTGTGAAATTTTTCTACTTAAATGAATCAAAAACTTTAAAATCAACACACATTCCCCATGTCTCGTTTTGCTTAGGAACAAAAATTATGGGTGAACCACATGGAGATGAACTAGATCGCATGAATTCTTTTCCAACCATCCCTGGAATTTTCCTTTTAATTTATTTGTTCTCTATAACTGACTTGTGATATATTCCAATATTACAAAGAGAGGCATTAGACATCAACTGCATCTCATGTTGTATTTCCTTTTTATGAAGTAGATGTTTTGGTTCTTTAAATAGATCTTGAAATGAATCTACCTTTTTAACCAAATTATCTTCATACTAAAATTCACAACCTGAACAAGCATCATTAAGATCCTTATGTTGCTCTTTTACCGACATGAATATGTATCTCTTACTTGAACTTATTAAGTGCTTCATCTGATTAGTATTAATTAAATTCAAGTGATTTTTGATTTTATGTGCCCGAACGATGTATTTAATCCCATCTTTCTTGATATGATACATATGCTCTTTCCTTTAAAATATTTCATCACGATCATAGAGATTAGGGCTTCCTAAAACAATTCCACATATGTCTAACAGTATCACATCTAGATCCAATTCGTCGATATAGTTAGCTGTGATTGAAAATTTTAATCGACATTGTTTGGTAACATGAACTTGAGTTTGTTTCTTTAACTAGCCTAAATGATATGGTTTTGGATTATTATGTGTTTTCAAACCCAATCTGTTAAACAATGATTCAGAAATAAAATTTTCTTGTGATACCGTATCGAACAATGTATCTATCTTTGTATGTTTTGAAATTACCTTATATGAAATAACTCGATTCTTTTATCTTCATTCAGTTGTTTTATGTTTGAAGAAACATAAGTACTAGCTTCGGAATTTTTACCTATTGTAACCATAGCGGTGATTTTGCCTTCATCACCTGGATCGGATCCCAAGTCCAAGCCTTTTTGGATTGCTGTTTCAGCCTTCCTTTCACCCTTCTTCCTTTGTAACTTCTTTGGCTTGAGTTCCAGATGAAGTTTCCAACACCTAGCTCCATCGTGGCTGATACTTTGGCAATGTGTACATGTAGGTCTTTCATCTTCCTTCTGGGCTATGGTAGTCTTCTTTCCCTTTGACTTGCCCTTATTTTTGTTGTCTTCAGTTTCCAACTGCTTGGATGTCTTTAGTGTAAATTTGAAAGGTCTACCACCTGATTTGGCATGAATAGCTTGAACACAAACTACATCAAAACCATTAGGATTGAACATTAATGTATGCTGTAAATATGAATGCAAACTGCCAATATACTTCAACAAAAAAAAATTTGTGTCCAAAGGAATACCAAGTGCTAACGCCTTCTTTTTTAATTCCTGTATGAACTCTTGAACATTTTGTCCCTTACCTTGTCGAAAGTGCTACCAATCAATAACAGCTTGTTCTGTGTGACCCAATGGATAGAATTGTTTCTTTAGAGATTTTATAAACTTAGTCCATGAGGTGATAAATTTTACTTTACGCTTTAAATATATCTATATCTTACTTTCCCACCAGATCAAAGCAGTACCCCCCAGTCTAAGAGTAGCTAATTGGATCTTTGTCTTATCATCAGCAATATTTTGAATATGACAATATAATTCTAACTGTTTTACCCAATTATCTATTTTCTAGGGGTTTATTTCACCATCATACATGGGTAATTCAAAATTAACATCAAGTTTCAAAAGTGGACTCTTCGGTTTCTTTTCTTTTTCTGATTCAGAACTAGAAGTAGAAGAGGAAGAAGAAGATGATGGAGATGATGGAGGAGAAGGAGATTTATCTGCCTTGCCTTTACCCTTGTCCTTCTTTGATGCCTTCAACGATGGGGATGCATCTCTCGTCTTCTTATCTTCAAATAATTCTGCCAACATCTGCTACATCTTTAAAAACATCTGATGGATTTGATTCTCATCCATGGGTTTCGATTTAGTAGCTTCAGGAGTCTCAATGTTCTTAGTCTCTGTCATCGTTGATTGATGAACGAATTTCCACTTTCCAATCTCTAGATCTAATTCCTCAAGCTCGCCTTTTCCACGTTGCAATCCTAACCTGGTTAACATCCACTGATAAACAAAATACAAATCACAACCTGCTCTGATACCAAAAATGATATGAATGTGATCGACTAAGTTCTGAGGTAAATTGATTAGTTTGTCATTAATATTGATTGTTAACTGAAGAGAGATTTAAAGTGAAAGATGATATAAAATAGCAGAAAATAAATGATTAAAATAGAACATAAAACAAAGATATGAAGAAGCAAACAATTGATTACGGAGTTCATCCTTGGTGGACTACATCTTTGGGTCCACTTTCAAGTGGGTGTCTATTTTATTAGGATTGATCCCAGGAAGTATTTACACAATAACTACACCAAACTGACTGTGCTCGCAGGCACTTCTGGTCTCTAAAAACATGAAGCTCTCTCTCTCTCATCTTTCCAACGCCTGTGTCTGCACTCAATTTCTCCTCTGGGTGGTGGAGCTATGCTGAAAACAAAACTGCCTTTATCCTTATGAAACTAAACTCAAATATACTCAATGTCTTCAAGAAAATATGTGTTCATGAAGAAATGTCATTGGTTTAAATAAGAACGCACTCGAACCTCCTCTTTCTTCATTTAGAAATTGGTTTAGCTTTTGGTGGGATAAGGAGATCGAATCCTTCATGCTCATGAACCTATGGATAAAAACCCTTAACCTTAGGCGCTGATTAAATACAATAAAAACCCAGAATAAAATTTATAATAAATTTTCTTAGCCAGGCGGCTAACTGACCAGGCGGAGATTTAATGTTTATCATGTGATCAGGGATCTCAACCGGCGGTCACGGTCTATCCCGGTGGTTTGGCTTATCTGCTGTGTGACCTGTCACATGTAACTCCTGACACGGGTTAACACGCGGATGTAAACTCGCGGTCACAACAACTGTCATTCATTTCACCTGTTCAAATGGTTCAAACGTCGACATGGTCGGTAACACGGTTAAGGCTTCCGGTTTTAAAACTTTGCGTTGTGGGTTTTTGAATTATAGTTTTATTTTATTGTTTTAATACCCCACAGTTTTATAGGCCGAACTTTATATTAAAGGTTTAATGATATGGTTTTACAACTTAGTGCTTAGGTTTTAGGTCCTTAGGTTTATATGAATAGGGTTTTAGGATTAGAGTTTTAGACTTAGTGCTAGGTTTAGGTCATTACAACTATAAGGTATTTCACCATAGTTCTTAACCCACTTTACAGCTTTTCAACCCAAATTCGTACAAATGTCGACCATGACATTGAAGAACCTTTTTACTAACAAAACTAGCAATATAAAGACTGAACCGGACTTTGAACTACTGGAGTTGACAGAAATTCTCTGCTGAACTGTAATTAACAAGATCCTCCTGGATCAGGTACCTTGGCACTCATTGAAATTAATGGTGAGTTTTCCTCGCATTGGTTAACAAAATTCATAAATGGTCGGCAATCCAATGACTTCTCTTCATGCTCGATATCAACACATTTATTTGCATGACTAGTATTGTACCATCGGATTTTATAACGATTGAAGACTACATCATTTTAGTAGTTTGCATCAGGAATCAATTTGTATCAGTAGCAATAAAGATCCCAATCTTGTCTTCAGCACGAAGAGAACAAAGAAGCAGATCAAATTCCTTTGTTTACATACTTCATCATCCAACATCACCAACAACCACATTCTTCAATATACACAACTCATCCACATTTAAGGTAAGTGAAAGTATGTGATTTTCTAATTTTTAGTCATGTAATTCCTTAGAATGCTAAAATTGTAAGTTTGGAAAATTTCCTCACTCCCTTTTTCACATTGTCATATCTTTAGTTGGGGGGAAGGGACACCGTTTCATATTCACATTTCCTACACTATCACACATTTTCATTTCATTCCAACCTACATATAATTCCCAACCAAATATTGTTGCAGTATGATTCAAAAATATTATATGCTTTGCAAATTATCAATTCATTGATAATTTATTATAGTATTTGATTCTAAATGCTTTCATGAGCTTTGATGCAACAAAGAAAATAAAGCATTGTTACACAAGAACCATTGCTCAAAAATCGGTTGTCACACAAGAACCAACCATAAAAAAAAAAAAAATTGTTTGCAATCAAATGTATTATATTTTTCCAAAAGAAAATATCATGAAGCAAAGTTTGGAAAGAATCTATACAAGTAAAAACTCATAAAATATCAACTCATGGACAAATGAATCAATGCAATAGTTGCATGAGGACATGCAACAACTTCAGTTGGGGGGTATGTTCAGTCTCAAAATTGTCTTCCATATTCATACATTTCCATTATTTCATAACCATTCAACCCTCATTTCATAACTATCTAGCCTAAAATCCTACATCAATTATTCATTTTCATAAATATATGGGTTAAGATCCTTGTTTTCCAAAGTTATTTATTTTATGTATTTAAAGTGAATTTATGATTAAAAATTAGAAAATTAACATGGTTTCATATATCTATATATGTGTTATGAGTTTTGTGACATGTGTAGGCATATTTTGGAGATTCTAGAAGGGTCTTACTTGACCTCCCAAGATCAAATTCGAATTTCAACTCAAGAGGTGGACCATATTCCAAGGAGAAGGATCAAGGAGATTTTGATGTCTCATAGGATTTGTATCTATAATTTAGGGATAAGTGGAGACAAGTATGGATCTAGTAGATATTTAAGGGATCTACATTTATTGAGTAGATATCCCTATTTTTTTTATAAATAGGGGAAGTTTTCTCCTATCATGTCATGTGTAAAGTTGGAGTTATGCTAAAGCTTTGAATAAATAATTAGATTGTGGCACTTTACGCATGATTTTTCTTTCACTTGACTTGGCTTTACTTACCTATGGAGCATCTCGACTTACCATCTCTCATACTTTGGATCGACCAACTACAATGTGTGAGATTTATTTTCTTTCATAGATTAAGATTTATTTTGTTTCTTATTATTAGTTTTAGAATGAATGTGTAATCTTTTTTTTTCCTAGAACATCTCAAGGAAGTAGATTCTTCTATTTTCCAATTGGATTATGTTCGAGAAATTAAAGCTCATAGTTGTTTAGTTTCTTTGCATGTTTTTACAGTACTTTCCTAGATCATATCCACAATTATGTGTATAAATGGATGCTTTTAAATCATGCCAAGAAGATGACTTTGTCATACTTCCAAATTGGATACTTGAGTATTTAACCTATACAATAATTGAGTTTTCCTTTACATGCCTTTACACTGTTTTCCTAAATTAGATCCTCAGTTAAATGTATAATTGGATGCTTGTAAATAATGCCAAGAATATGACTCTATAATACTTCCAAATTGGGTGCTTGAGTATTTAACCTATACAGTAATTTAGTTTTCCTTTACATGTTATTTAAAATCTTTCTTAGATTAGATTTTTAAACTATATTATAATCATTTGCTTCTAAATCATGCCAAGAAGGTGACTTTGTTATTCTTCCTAAATTGGATGCTTGATTATTTGGTCATACAATAGTTGCTTTTCAAATCCTTTGAATTTGCTTTCATTTATATTAGCATTGTCATTTCAATTCTTAGTCATAGGATTTATGTTTCAATCCATGGAATAGCAATTAGGAATGGTGTGATTATATTATTTTAAATTTTAGTTTTTGATAAACTGATCCCTGGAATATATTGTGCACATATATCTCACAATTCCTATGGATACTGGATTGATAATTTATGTTAGTAATCTAATGCAAATTATTTTACTCAATAGAAATAATTTCAACATAAATTTACTCACCTCATTGAGGGTATGCATGTAATGGGGATAATTTCTTCCTAAGGAGGGAGGATTGATCCAGGTGGATATTGGTGGACACCCGCATATTCCACCTAGACCTCCAATTGGTTTCATCAGTTTCCTTATTTATAGTAGCATCTACTATTTTTAGCAGTTTTTCAGGTCATGAACTTCTGAAGCGGTTTTGACCCCCCAAACAACAATTTTTTGACGTCTGCAGTAAGCCCATTTCCATAGGAAGGGGCTTGTGGCAAATATTGTAGTTATCAGAAAGATATTTTTATAAGGGATCCTACATGCCAAACAAAGTTAATATGACCATGTTACGACCCAAGAAGTTGGTTGCCCAACTGACCCCAATGGGTCCCACAAACCCTTAGTGTTCTGTATCCTAGGGTTAGGGTTTTTTTGTTTAGGGTTTTCCCTTGTTTTTCAATAATAAAGAGGCCCTTGAGCCTCATTGTCACATTGTTCAAAGGTATGTAGCCTCCACATCGCTTCTTAGAGATAAGCTACCATCACCCGAGCTAGTTTATTTACATTTTTTGTATGTAATTATATTTCAACTCTTTGATATTAACGAATGGAAGTTTCATTTCTCATGCACTTTTGTGTTTATGTTCATATATGTATTATATTATGTTCTTTCATAAGTCTGTATCACACACAAATAATTAAAATGAAAACCATGAGACCTTTTAGTATCTAAATGTGGCTCTATAATCCTTCTCTTGCATTTACCTAAACACATTGTCATCCCATCATCATCATATTATTATCCATGGATTGGTCCTTTGTCTAGCTCACAAATGGATTCTATTATTTGATACTCAACTTCCTTTAGTGCTTCCTCTCTCCCACTCGCTGCATTAACCTTTTATAAAATAACTCATTGACATTCCAGCCTACCCTTTTTCATACATGCAATCCTTGTATTAATTATTTAATTATTTCCTTATGTAGCAACTTATTTAGGTTGTTGAGTTCTACCTTAATCTCAACCATCTCTTTACCAAAATATTCGTTGCTTATTCTCTTCATTTTTCCAACTATTATGGCATCCTTCTTATTGTGCCTGCCTTCTATGTTCTTACTTTCACTATCTATATTCATCTCAATATTCTCTTCTATGAGATCCTCCACACCCTATGTGAGTTACAACCAAGCCTTTTCTCTCTGAAGTTAGTTTTCAATAATGATACTCAATGCCTCATCAAGAATTCATTCTGACCTTAATATTTCAGCATCATTGGTTATATCTCTTAGAACCCTCTTCTGTAGCACTCCTTAATCTCTCTAGACTCTACAACCTACTCACGCTATTCTTATCCTAAGAATTTACATTTTTCCCTTCACTTTCAGTCTCTAGATGAAATCTACTTACAACATTCATTGTTGCAACTTCCTCTACCACAATCCTTTATTTTGAGAGATTTACTTTTTCTTTTCCTCCTTTGTCACAACTTCGTAGCTACAACTTTCTTCCACTATGTCCTATCTTTGCTACTTGCTTCAATAGTTCCTTTTAAATTATTTATAAAAAAAATATAGTACCAAACATTCAATGTCCTAAAGTATTGTTGCAATCTCCCAGTCTTCCTTGCTGACTAAAAACATGTCCTTATCAACTTCTTATGCTTCTCAATATTGATTCATAACATCAACCCCTACTTAGTTTTTCTTGTTCCAATCTACATAAAAAATCATTCTTGGCTCTCCCTCTGCAATCCACACTCTACAATACAACTAACACTTTTATTTTGTAACCTTCACACCATTATACATTACTTTGCATGTTGTGACTTGAATCAATAATGGAGATAGAATTGAGAGATCACTACGGTAAATAATTTCCTCCAACCTATATAAAATTCAATCGAGTAGGTTATCCTACTTTGATACCACTAATGATGCAAGTTTGGTACTTTAAATAAAAATATATACAAACTTAGTCAAAAAATTTCTCAGACCCCCAAGTTGAATTACAAAACCAAAAAATCAAAGAATGTTTAATACATATAATGAAACCCCTACTTACAAGTTCAAAAATTATATTTAAAACCACTAGATTCAAAACTATACGGAAAAACCCCCTAGGATATTGCCAAGTCCCAACCTATGTCGTGTCCTCATTTTTCAAACATACAACAAGCGAAGACTTTATCATAAGAGCCAGTGGAAAGGGAATTACATGGCTTCTATATATGTGCACATGACCAATCAAACCTTAGAATAACATTCCCAATCAAAATCACATGACATGTTTGTGTCCAAAGATATAGACCGCAATGTTTTTTGTTTAACGTATAATCCTTTTCGCCAGGGCTTACAGTCAAAGGCTTATATGACCACACTCGTGACCATGGTAATTAACCACGCACCTCTACAATTTTAGTTGCAAGACACCTACACCTCCCTTTTCAATTTCTAGGGAATGAAACTCTAGGATATAGATCCTACTCCATTAACTATTGCTCTTGAATCTCCCATCAACTATTGATCCTAGACCCCAAGCCTATTGGGTGTGGAGCATGATTATATTCTTTATTTATATGTATCACCGTGTTGGACCCCTATTTTTAATGGGGTATAGGCATCGCCCATCCTTTTATCGCCATCAGGGGGGTCTAGGGGGGTGACGATGATTTTATGAGCCCCCCGCTGGAAGGGGTTCAAGTGAAGTGCCCCTAAAGCTAAAAACAGATGTAAAATTTCCTTGTAAAATATTGTAATTTCGTATTCAATCTGAGTCGTTCATTAGGGGACACTCTGACATTATAAGTTATTTTTAATTTAGAGTATTTTTCCCTATAAGGTAACCCCTTCGTTTATATGAGATAGTTGTATTGCCGCTGTGGGTGGTGTATGTATTCTGAGCGAGAAAGAGAAAGGGGGACTGTGTGACAGAATAGAGGATATTACAACAGATATGTTGTAGGTTGTGTCTCTTCATTTTGCTGGATAATAGAAAGGAAGGATTGGTCTTTTCTCCATGGACGTAGCCCAAGTTGGGTGAACCACATATACCTGGGTCTCTCTTGTTTTATATGTTTTATGTGTTTTTATTTCCACATTTTTTTATGTGTTACATCTCTCTATAATATATAATCTTCTAACAACTGGTATTACAGACGAAGGTCTATTTGGCTGATAAAATCGGAGGAAAGAAGGGTTCCTGGTTTTAGTGGGAGCAATGGTGGAAGATGGTAGGTTTAGGGTCGAGAAATTTAATGGCCAAAACTACCTGCTATGGAAAATGAAAATGGAATATTATAAGTATTAGAAATATTTTTACCTACAATTGAGTGGGAAAAAAAAATTTCGAGTAAGACAGATGTAGAATCGGATATTCTATAAGACAAAGACACTGATACGTTTATGTAGACATGAATAAATATAGAAATATATGTAGAAATTTGCTGATCGACAAAAGGCACTTTGAACTAGATTTATGTAGGAACACAATAAAATATAGAAATAGACATAAGCACAAAGATGAAGCAGAAACAATACTTCATTTTATTTAAATCAAATGACTGAAATATGCTTACAGACATAATGGAAATAAAAATAGTTAGGATGCTGGTAGCATATCTCTAAGAAGAGATGTGGTGGCTCTAGACCTATGAAATGTGTTACAATGAGGCTCGAGGGCATATTTATTATTAAGAAACAATGGAAAACTCCAAACGTCCAGAAACCTAACTCGAGGAGATGAAGCGCCAAAACTATGGGCCCCATTTGGGTAAATTGGTGTTTCAACTTCCCAAGGACGTAACTTTGGCATAGGATCTCCATTTGTCTTTTTCTTTTCCTCCTTTGTCGCAAATTCATAGCTACAAATTTCTACCACTGTGTCCTTTCTTTATGTTGTTAATTACTTCAATAATTCCTTTTAAATTATTTATAAAAAAAATATAGTACCAACCATTCAATCTCTTAAATTACTATTGCAATCTTCGAGTCTTCCTTGCTACTAAAAACATGTCCTTATCAACTTCTTATGCTTCTCAATATTGATTCATAACATCAACCCCTACTTATTTTTTCTTGTTCCAATCTACATAAAAAATCATTCTTGGCTCTCCCTCCACAATCCACACTCTAAAATACAACTAATGCTTTTATTTTGTAACCTTCACACCATTATACATTACTTTTCATGTCGTGACTTGAATCAAAATGGAGATTGAATTGAGAGATCACTACAGTAAACAATTTCCTCCAACCTCTATAAAATTCAATCGAGTAGGTTATCCTACTTTGATACCGCTAATGGTGCAAGTTAGGTACTTTAAATAAAAATATATACACACCTATTAAAAATTGTTCTCAGACCCCCAAGTTGAATTATAGAACCACAAAATCAAAGAATTTTTAATACATATAATAAAACGCCTGCTTACAAGTTCAAAAATTGTATCCAAAGCCATTAGATTCAAAACTAAATGCAAAAACCCCATAGGATATTATCAAGTCCCAACCTATGTCATGTCCTCCTTTTTCAAACATACAACAAGCGAAGACTTTATCATAAGAGCCAGTGGAAAGAGAATTACCTAGCTTATATATATGTGCACATGACCAATCAAAACTTAGACTAACATTCCCAATCACGATCACATGACATGTTTGTGTCCACAGCTTCAGACCCCAATGTTTTTTGTTTAACGTATAATCGTTTGCGCCAGTGCTTACAATCAAAGGCTTATATGACCACACTTGTGACCATGGTGATTAACCACGCACCTCAAAAATTTTAGACCCAGGACATCTACACCTCCCTTTAAATTTCTAGTGAAGGAAACTCCAAGATATAAATCCTACTCCATTAAATATTTCTCTTGAATCTCCCATCAACTATCTATCCTAGACCCCAGACCTATTGGGTGTGGGGCTTGATTATATTCTTTACTTATATGTATCGCCACATTGGACCCCTGTTTTTAACGGGGTAGCAATGTCGCCCATTGTTTTATCACCATCAGAGGGGTACAGGGGGGTGAAGATGATTTTATGAGCCCCCCGCTGGAAAGGGTTCGAGTGAAGCACCCCTGAAGCTAAAAAAAAATGTAAAATGTCCTTGTAAAATATTGTAATTTCATAGTCAATCTGAGTTGTTCATTAGGCGAATTATCTGATAGTATAAGTTGTTTTTAATTTAGGGTTTTTTTCCCTATAAGGTAACCCCTTCATTCATATGAGATAGTTGTATTGTCGTTGTTGGGTCTGTGTCACCCAACTTTCGGGTGTGCTTGGAAGATGTCTAGCTGGTAGCGGAGACATCTGCACCATTCTGAGACAGCTCTGTAAGCCGATGAATGTCTTCGGCGTGAATGGGGATTTCCTGGTTGAGCCACAGGGACCCGTTCTGAATTCGACTGAGGAGGAACCGGGTGCATTGCAGGGCCGGTCCTGTAGTTCCAAAAACAAGAAGAGTCCTTAAATTCATCAAGGACGATTGCTGGAGGCCCCTGTATTCTTGTCGCATTCGGCTGTTGGAGCTACTGCCTGGTGTGTAGTGATGCTCCATATATGTCTGCCAATGGAGGTGGGGGAATTCGGCTGGGTCAGACAGGTTGGCGTCTAGCAACGCAGCACTGTCATATTTTCCGACCAGCGACTCTGTTCTGTGGATTCGACTGTCCAACACTGGTTCAGCAATGGATAAGAGAGCCTTCGAAATCTTTGCACGGCGCTGGTAAACCTGGAGAATTCTTCTGGAGCTTCCTTCTGGGTGCGGTGCGCTTTGAGGCTTCAACTGCTCTGGAGTCGCTGCAATTTCCAAATTGAACTGGTCTGTCATTCTCGTGCTGTTGGTCTCCATGCAAGTTATGTCATCCACTGGCACGAGCGGAGTTGATGAGACTCCATAACGACAATTAATTCTTGCTATCCTTCTTGCCTGCGATAATCGTGCGATCAATCGCATGCCTGTGTGTAATCTGACAGTTGCTGACGGCGTCATGGGGAAATGGGCGGACGTGACGGCTGAGGGAACTGCGGGTGATGGAAAATGATTATGGTACGATTACTATCTACTTATGGTAATTTATGATGCAAATCTGAGCGATCCTATGGACTGACAAAAGGACTGACGGAAATGACCTGGATTGACACTGGCACGGGGATGGATCCTACAAGGATGACACGCTGGACTGGCGCCGTGACACGCTGGACTAGTCTGCCCCAACCACAGTCGGTTGCGGTGATGTAACCGCAACTGACTGGTTATTGACAGACTGCCTATGAACGGAAAAGACTCCCTACGCTCATCCCGGTTGCGGGAGAGTTATTCGACTAAGCTACTCTACGGGTTCTCTCGGTTGCGAGAGTTATTGATGAGAAGTGAAAGGTACCTACTCCTGGTAGGGTTTCAGGCATGTGCCATTCACCCACCCAGGGAGAACTGTACCGTCCAGCTGTGCCAACTGAACGGCTCCTGAGTCGCGGATCTCGATGACAAAGTAGGGTCCCAACCAGTGCATCTGGAGCTTGCCTGGAAACTTCTGGAACTGGCTATCATATAAGAGAACTTTGCCGCCAACTTGGAAGGCTTTGGTTTTGATGTGGCGGTCGTGCCACGCTTTCTGCCTGGCCTTCTGAACCTTCTGGTGGAATTCCGCCAGGAATCGGGTCTCATCCAGCTCCTGTAGCTCCTGGAGGCGTTCCCGAAGTGACTCCTCTTCTGAGAACTGAAGAGACGTTGCGATCAAAAGACTGGGTACAGTGAACTCGGCGGGAATCACAGCTTCCTGGCCATACACCAACTGGAATGGTGTCTGGTTGGTCAAACGTTTCACCGTGGTCCGGTAGGCCCACAATGCCGCTGGGAGACGCTCGTCCCAATCGTCGCGCTGAGCATTGCAAATTTTGGTCAAGCCCTTTTCGAGAATCTTGTTGAATGCTTCCACAGTACCATTGGCCTG
Organism: Pinus albicaulis; assembly: GCA_034641835.2. Lineage (NCBI taxonomy): Eukaryota > Viridiplantae > Streptophyta > Pinopsida > Pinales > Pinaceae > Pinus > Pinus albicaulis. The sequence goes on along the minus strand of CM076577.1, from coordinate 1,346,436,331 downwards.
TGGGTGGTATGGGCTTCTTTTATGATGCTGAATCATAAATGTGTCCAGTAGTGACTTGACCGTGGCATTAATGAAATGCGTACCCTGATCGCTGGTCAAGCTCCGTGGGCAGCCAAACCAGCTGATGATGTGTTCAAAAATGAACCGGGTAGCGGTCTCTGCCGAGCAGTCGTGTACCGCTGCTGCCTCAGCCCACCGGGTGAGGTAATCCGTGGCGGTAATGATGTACCGGGCCTTGGAGTGTCTAGCGACCGGGGCGATGGGACCTACGAAATCAACAGCCCACTTTTCGAACGGCCGCAACACATGCACTGGGTGTAGCGGAAGCTCGTCCCGGTGCGAAGGCCTTCCCGTCCGCTGGCAAACATCGCAGTGCTTCACATAGGCCTTACAGTCAGCATGTACCGTCGGCCACCACAGGCCAGCTTGGAGCACCTTCCTTGCGGTGGGTTTCGCACCCACATGCCCTCCCGCAACACCACTGTGACATTCCCACATCACCGCTTCCCGTTCGTGGTCAAGAACGCATCTGCGCAACACCTCATCAAGGCCCAATTTGTATAGCTGCCCCGCGATCAATTGGTAGTCGGCCGCCCAGACAACCAGGTGGCGTTTCTGGAGCGGGGTGTAATCTTGAGGGAATTGTCCCGTGGTCAGATAAGTGGCAATGTCAGCCAGGTAATCTGGTACTGCTTCGACCCGGAAGAGGTCGGCATCCGGCAGCTGATCGTCCAACAAGCCGTCATTCTCTCCCGTCTCCAACCTGGATAAATGATCGGGACCGACATTCAACCTGCCGGGTTTGACAATCACCTCAAACGTGAATTCCTGGAAAAGTAGAAGCCAGCGACAGATTCGTCCTTCCAACACAGGCTTATTCACCAGATACTTCAATGCAGAATGGTCCATGAAGAATGTGAATTTTCCGCCCAGAAGATAGTGGCGGAACTTCTGGAGGGAGTACACCATCGCCAATGCCTCCCGCTCGGTCGTGGTGTAATTCTTCTCCGCATTCGATAACCGACAGCTGGCGAAGTATACGGGGTGGTCAACTGTCGTCTCCCCGGGTTGCGCCAATACAGCCCCGAGTGCAATACCGGACGCATCAATATGCACATGGAACTGCTTATCCCAGTCGGGATGAACAAGTATGGGTGCCGTCGCCAACTTCTCCTTCAAGGTGTCAAGTGCCTTCCTACACTCCGCCGTCCACTGGAACACCTCTGACTTCCGCAACAGTTTCTCCAAAGGGGCCGTAATCTTTGCGTAGTTGCGAATAAACCGCCTGTAATATCCTGTGTGCCCGAGCAGTGCCCGCAACTGCTTCACGGTCTCGGGGGCTTCCATGTGAACGATGACCGCAACCTTGGCGGGATCGACGCAGACCCCTTGCTTGCACACCACGTGGCCTAAGAGTGTGCCGAATGGAACTGCAAAAATACATTTCTTCAAGTTCAAGGAAATCTGCAGCTGACGACACCGGTCAAACATAATACGCAACAGGGAGGTGTGTTTCTTCAACAGGCTGTAGACGGTCCAGTCGTCCATGTAGACCTCCAAGAACTTGTGAATGTACTCCCGGAAAGCAGCAATGACAATCCGGGAAAACACAGCCGGTGTGTTCTTCAGACCAAACGGCATAACGTGGTATGCAAATGATCCCCACTCAGTGGTGAATGTCGTCTTTGCTTTGTCTTCCTCGGCGATGCGCACCTGATGGTAACCTGAAAACCCATCAGTGAAGGAATAAGCTTCGTTTCCCGCAACATGATCTAGAACTTCATCGCTGAAAGGAGTGGGAAACGGATCGTGGATGCAGGCATTGTTCAGGCTCCTGTAGTCTACACAGACACGGATCTCCGCTTTGTCCTTCTTGTTCTGGATGACAATGGGACTCACCCACTCTGCTTCTTCTACTGGAAAGATAAGACCTGCAGCCAGCATCTTGTCGATCTCCATCTTGACCTTTTCTTTGATACGTGGGTTCAACCGGTAGGGTCGGTGCTTCACTGGCCTGGCCCCCGGTTTCAGCGCGATGCGCATTTCGCCTAGGTCCCCCTTGATCCCCTTCAGGTCTGCAACCGAGGACGGGAACAAATCTTCGTATTCCCGGAGGAGGCTGAAAATTTCTTTTGTCGTTTCCTCGTCCCAGTAATCTCCCACCGTTGCGAGCTTGGGTTTCTCGTCCGTTCCAATGTTCAGCTTCTTTGTCTTTAGTGGCTGTAAATGGACTCCTTCAGTCATCGGCTCTTCACTGATGCTCCGCTCGCCTTCCCTTTCGTCAAAATAGAGATGCCTGAGGTCCTCCAGACTATCGTCATCCGGATCACCGTCAATCCGGTGGCAAACCAACTCGCGCCTGACCTCAGGTCGTGACACAACCGGGCCCCCGTCGGGCTCGGGATGGCGGAAAAACAAGACCTCCTTGATTGCCTGTAGGGCCTGAGACTCCTGCGCCATCTCCCCTTCGAACAAGAAGCACCGAACGAACTTGTCCGTAACTGCCTGCCAAGAGCGGGTTCCCCGTTTCCGCTCTTCCTCCAGGTACCAGGCCTGGGGAATTGTACCCAGGGAGTGGATAAAACTATGGACACACAGCTCCTCAGGGTACCGGGTGCTACGCCACTGTTCCTGGCAGGCCCGAAAATGGAGTCGCGGGTCGGAAGTTCCATGATACTTAAGCGTACTGCAAGGTCCTTCGTCCTCTTTAAAGCGTGCCCGCAGAGCATCCGCCACGCACTCCCATCACAACAGAGTGTTGCGGTGATTTTTCCACCATCGGGTCGACATGGATTGCAAGGCCACATCCAAAAGCGGCATCCGGCTCTCAGCTGGGACCAGGTCTTCCACCTTGGTAATAAAAGTATTGACTGCTTGCATGTTCGACAAGGTGGGATATCCGCGGATCTCAGTCCCTACCCACCGGACTTGGGAAATGGAAGCACATCTCCGCGTGGTGGTCTCATACCCCCCTTGCTGCCAGTCTTCCCAAGCGAGTTCAGATCCGAGCTCCGAGCTCTGCACACTCCGCCAACTGACAGAGCCAGTCGCGGTCGGGTTAATATAGTCGTCCCGCTTTCCTGCGGTCATCTGATAAAGGTGGTCCATCATCTGAGCATCCTCCCGATTGTCCACCGTTTCCGTATATCGCGGGCCCTGATACGGGTCGAGGGGCTGGGTGACCCGTACCTCCCCATCCTCAAAGATCATCAGCTCCTTTTTAAGGTCGATGATGGCGTAATTCTCAAAAGCCCAATCAATGTCGAGTAAGGCGGGATAGGGATCCTTGTCGCCCATGATATCAATAACCTCAAAATCGGTGTATGTCTTCACCCCCGCAACGTCGACCTCGACACCCTCGAGCCGGTCGATTGGCAGAATACAGTACTGGTTCGCCATCCTGAGTTGGATTGGTGAGTAGGCTAGCCGTGGCCTTCCAAGAGCCTCCCATGTCTTCCATGGCAGAATGTTGACGTCGGACCCCAAGTCCAACATGGTGTCGCTGATTTGGAATCCCGCGACCTGCGTGTTAAGCCGGAATTCTTTGCCTGTTCGTTGCTTGTTCTGCTTCACATGCTGCACGTATTGAGGGCTAGCGTCCGCCGGGTCTCTAAGTCCTGTGCGCCCCTGCAGTGCTCCTTCCAAAGCATGCTTGAGCTGCTGCCGCAACGCAGCGTTGTCAACAATCCTGAGGAATAGCCGGAGCCAATCCTTGACCACAATACCTGCGACGTTTTGCGCCCCAGATTCCGGCAGCATGGGCTCCTCCAAACCTCCCTCATTCCGCAACTGGGCGAATGCCTCAACTGCCTCCTCGAAATACTTCTTCTGGACTTCGGGCCTGATCAACTTCTTCGGGGATGCCGGCCGAACCACTCGTGCTGGCTCCTTCCCGTGGGCATCCTCTCCAGTCTTCTTTCCGCCCCTCGTCACGATCGCGACGTTTTGCAAGTCTGGGGTTGCGGTCCCTCGCGGCTCTAAGTTTATCAGATTCGCTCCCCTCTGCCTCGCCTGTTCTTCCCACTTCTTGATGAGCTCTGGGAAGTCCTCTGTGGCGTGGGCGTTTACCCAGCACTGGGAACACCAGGGTCGTCTCGGGAGGGGACATTCTCGAGCCACGTGACCATCCTGGTCACAGTTGTAACATTTTACCGGACCGCGTCCGCCTGTGTGGCCTCCCCGCATGCCGCCGCCTCTTCCCCTTGGAGCCTCGTTCACCCTGTAGGAGGGACGATCCAATCGATCCGCAAGTGCGTCGAGCGCCCTGCACTTCTCAGTGTTGTGAGTCATGGAAACACAAAATTCGTAGTACACATTATTCGGGACAGTGGAGTACTTCTGTAATATCGGGCACATCTGAGGAGGATGCCCCAGTGTCTGGAAAATATCGCAGTACTCTATGGTGGAGGAACCTGGTTGAGGTGGGAACCCCGCGTAAGTCTGTTGCGGCTGGTAGACTCCCTGTGGGTTCATTTCCGCGCCGCCACCAGGTGGTGGACCCCCCTGGATTGCTGCGACCGAGGGTCCTGCCCCTGCGCCGCGCAACCGAGGACACTCGGTTGCGACGTGGCCCTTGACCAGGCAATGAGTACACCAAACATTCGGTCGCGCTGGTCTCACCAGCTGAAGCTCCTTGAGCTTCTCAGTCAAGCTGGCAATCTGGTGTTGCAACCCTATCAAAGAAGGATCTTGCGGGGCCGGCGCCCCCCCCCGATATTCCTGGGGGTAGCCCGCCATGGCTTCAATCTTCATGGCCTGCTCCAAAGCGTCCTGCAGATTATCAATCTTCTGCTGAGTGAGAGGGGTTCGTGTCAAGGGAAGCAGAGCCTTGATGAACCAGTCCCTCTGGTGGTTTGGATCGATCGGGTAGCTGAGTTTCCCGATCGCGTCCTTGAATCGCCGCATCAACTCCCACGCGGTCTCACCTTCCTTCTGCTTAATTTCCCACAGCTCTGACAGGCCCTGCTGGTCTGTCTGGGGAAGCTTGAATTCGTGGACAAAATCCCGCTTCACGTCCGCAATTACGGGGTTAGGATGAGCCTCGGACCACTTGATAAACCATCGCAGAGCCCTCTCTCTGAGCGTGGTTTGGAATTCTATTAACTTCCCTGCATCTGGCGTTTGGCGAGCCCTCCAGATGGCTTCGCACAGGTACCAGTGTTGCTCTACATCATCATTGCCCCGGCCAGAGAACTCTGGATACCGGGTGAAAGATCCAGCCATGTGTACTTGCGGAGAATTGACCAGGATAAAGCCTCCAGGTCCTGGTTGCGTAACGGTCCCACTAGGAAAAATACCACTACTAGTAACGCTGTTGTTACCGGACGTTACTGACGCTGATGAACTATTGTATGACCGACTCAATGCTTGTAACTGAATAAAAATATTACTTAAAGGTTGATACAGTACCAGGGGAAGTTCGGGATCCTGGCCATGCAGAAGGTGGGAATCGGGGCTACCTAGAGGGGTGGGTGCCGTTTGATCTTGAAACATCCGCTGCATCACACCGTGCCATTCGTCATCGGAACTCTCTTCGGGCTGCATCTTTCCGTTATCTTCGCTAGTCATAATCTCTCTTTCTCGCGTCGCTGGGCTCCCATGCACCCACTGCACTTCCACCGCTGTCCCATCTTCTTCCCGGGTATCCAAACCCATAGTTCCTGTCCTCTGAGGTGCCTCCTTCTGATTTTTCCTCTCGATCTCTCTTCTCTTCAAATCTCGCATTACCCTTCTTCGCCACCTATCGGCGATCTGTGCCTGCCGATGCGCACGTCGCTCCCGCAACTTGCATGCGGCCTCAACATCCATTCCCCGCTTCCCACTTTCACGTTCTACACAGCATCGGTCCCCTCAACCCTTCCCCCAGCACGGGTGGTTTACGCTTCCATACTCGTTTTGTGGAATTCAATCAACCCTTCATCCACCATCAAAGCTTTGATCCACAGCGGAATCTCCTTAAGCAGCTTCCCTCTTAGCCCTGAGTGGAAAATAGCCTCGACTTTCGAGAAGGATTGGTAGCACTCAGCAGCAAACTCCACAGTGTATCCTTCCAACGTGGTCCTTACCCAAAAATCCACCGCGCGGGTCAGTTCAGTGTCCACCCGGTGCAGTGCCACCAGATCTTCGTGCGCCCACCTGCGGTTTATCTTCCACAAGCCTTCTTGGGGCACCGTCGCTCATAACCTCCGCAACCAATTGTAAAGGTCCGTAGGGAACCTTCCCCAGAAAATTTCGTACGTATCACTAGCTGAGTCAGAGAAAAGAACAAGCTCCTTGATCGTCGCCTCCTTTTTCTGGGTCAGCTCTGCTTGCTGAGCAATGAACTGGTCAAGATGATCATCCCACCATCGCCGTATCTCTCCCTCAAAAATCCTCGATACCATGATCTAGGTCCCCTCAGAACATGCAGGTCTCGGCAACGGAACCATTTGTTGGCGAGAAGTCAGGTCTCGCGGACAAGACCCAGGTTCAGGAGTTGTGGCCAACAAAGGGGTCCGATGTAGTCTAGGAACACGCCGGCATTTTCACCCTGCTCCGGAGAGCAGTGAGTCTCACCCGAGGCGTGCCGCAACCACATGCAGAAGGGGATGAGATCAATGGCAAGGAACAAATTCGCAACTCATTAAGGACAGTGCATCGATTACATATACAGAGTTATATACGCAAGATCACTTAATAAGCATTCATACATTTGCAAATAAAATTTTAAACCAGCATAAACACATTACAGGCACGTAAACATCTTATTGAGACAACAACCTTCCATTGTATTAATCTCTTGGCCAAACACATGATTACATGGCATTCTCAATGATAGCTTACAAATCTGATACAGATGGTTTTCAGAACAGAAAGGTAGAATAAAGAAGATGAGGAACCCTAAGAAGGTCATGCATGATTCTTCCACAGTCGCTCTGTGCGTCTTCCCCTGTCACGAGCCTCGCAACCTCTTCAGCCTCTCTCTCTTCCAGCCGGGTGACGGTTATTTATTCACCCCCTCTCGCGACTATCAGTTCCTCTGTGTCTTTTCTTCAGATGCTCCCAGCTTCTCTCCTGTTATCTGCGTGTTTCGCTTTCTGTCTTCTGCTGTGTGTTTTCTTCATCTGTACTTGTGCGTGTTCTATCTTCATCTATCTCATGCTTCCGCGCCACCTTGGTAGCTCCGCGACTCCTGGTAGTTGCGACGCGGTCGCGATTGCCATGTGTCTTCATGCCGCAACTCAAAAGGTCAAAATTCAAAATGTTCTAACCAAGATTTCAAAAACAATCAAAAACAAGGGCCCCAACAATTTGCAAAA
>CM076577.1:1346169700-1346428933 GCA_034641835.2 Pinus albicaulis | reverse complement strand
TATAACCATGATTAGAAAGGATTCCATTATCATTTTCATCTACTTTATCCCAAGGTATATAAAATCCTCTTCTTTATTATATGTTTAATCTGTTTACATTTAATTCCATAATACTCTTATATTTTATTATTAATTGAAGTGTATCGTTGCTAACATAAGTCCAAAGATCGCAGATAAGTTATATGCGTTGCTAGGAACAAGCGGCCGTTGCTGAAACAACTGACTCAGTTGCTGAAACAGCCGTCAAGCACGCAAATTCCGTCATGCGTAATTTGCGATTCTGGAAGAACCTTTTGTGGAATAATAGTAACAACATGAAGACACGGTTACCTGGATTATCCTGAAGATAGCATTCTTGTTGTCTCTGTTGTAACAGTATCTTTTTTTGGAAGAACAGAATAGTCCTGTTTTGGGAAAGAGAACAGATTTGAGATAACGTAGATTTGCTCTCATATAAATTGTAAAAGATGTCTCCTCTTTAAAAGGGAGGAGACATCATCATTAGTGGGGAGTTCATTGTTGTAAAGCTACAGGAGAGTATTGTGTGAGAACTGGAGCTAGTCTCCATCTGTAATATATCATTTACTTTGACAGATGAATAAATTCTTCTTTTGAGCGTTCCAATTTAATTCTTTCCCCCGGGGAATCTTGTGAGAGGGAAAGGGCCCGCCTTCCTCACAAGATTCACCCTTTGGTTCCTGTAATTTGTTTAATCCTTTACGTTGTTTGCACTTTACTTTGATACTGTTGTTGAACACTAGTTGCACAGTTTAGTAGTACTCTGTTTCTTTAGCGCTGCATGTATTGAACACATTCACTCTTGGAAGTTGAGAAATCCATTTCTATTAATTGTATGAGTGTATGATGTTGGGAAGCAGGTGCTGAAGATTCCTGTATAAAGGAATAGGGTCCTGCTCCCATTCATTGCTTTCCTTTTCCTGCAGTGTGATTAGAAACAAGAGAACAAGTGCTGAAGGTTCCTGTTCATGGGAATAGGGTCTTGTCTCTTGAAGCTACCTTTCCTACAGTGTGATTAAGTGTCAGGCAGCAGGTGCTGAAGTTCCTAACTAAGGAATAGGGTCCTGTTCCTGCTGTGGTTGATTGATTTCTTTCCTTGCAGATTGGTCTTCCTTTGTTTGGAGTGTAACTGCAACATAGAAATTATTTCTGCTATAACTTAAGTAGCTTCAGCTTTGATTAAACAGAGTGTGAATCAGTAGATTTGTGAGATTAATAATTGTGTGGCTTTTTACTACAACATTATTTCTGCTTTTGAAATTGAGCATATCCAGTGCGTGATTATCTTTGAAATAAAAAGACTTCCTCGGGTTGACAATTTATGTGGAGCTTGAATTGTGAAAGCAATTAAAGCAACCAACATTTTAGCGCCGTTGCCGGGGAAGGTAATTATAGATTTCAAAAGCATTAATCTTTTCTTTTTAAATGTGCAGATTGTATGAGAGGACGCGGAAACCAGAAGAAAACTAACCCCACAGGTGGCAAAGGCAAAGGAAGGGGAGGAATAAAAACTTTTATTGACGAGATTGTATCAAAGGCTGAATCATCACAGAGATTAAGTTCTCGAAAATCAAAATTTCAGCACTCCCCTCAATCAGATTACAGAACAGAGGAAGTTGTGGGTCCTGAAAATATAGAAGAACCAGCAGTCAGTGCTGGAGAGTCAGAGGAAAGTGTTAGTAAATCAGTAGAGTACATTGAGTAAATAATAGAAAGCGTTGGACGACCGGTAGAAAACATCGAAGAGCCAATAGAAGATCTTGACGATCGAGCAAGTGCAGTAGGAGAGCCAACAATGGAAGGAAATAATGATGGTTTCTTTGGTGGAGGACGTGTAGATCCTGAAGGAGAAAGAAGGGATGAAAATTCCCTCTCTACCTTGGGATTTCCTATCAGTGATCTCCCTGCAGGAATAACTCCTATGAAAAATATTCCATTGTCTGCTTTACCTAACTTTCATGGTTTATCCTCTGAAGATCCGGATGAATTTCTTTTTGAATTTGATATATTATGTAGAAGTTATGATTATGTTACTAATGCTCAAAAGTTGAAACTGTTTCCAGCCACCTTAAAAGGGAATGCTTTAAGATGGTTCATGAGCCTTGGAAGTCAGGTGATCACAACATGGGAGCAGATGAAACAGAAATTTCTGCTTAAATATCAAGACTATTGCCGGACGAGAGAAAAGAAGGATGAACTATTCAATATGGCACAAAAGACGGATGAGAGTCCGGAGGACTATATAGAAAGGCTGCAATACAACATACAGAGATCTGATCATCCGAATATAAGTAAGGAAATTCACAAAACAATATTACTTAAAGGTTTAAGGGATGATTGTTTAGATATGTTAAACATGCTTGCCAAGGGAGATATATCTAAGGAATCATATGATGAGATTTGTGAACTTGCTAAGAGGTGTTCTAGGGGAGCTGCAAGAAACAGAACAAGAGATTCCACCTATTCAAGAGTGCAGAAATCAGCCAATGGAGGAGAAACAAGAGCTGAAATAGGTAATTTACTTGAAGAATTTAAAACTGAGATGTTAAGTTCTTTTGCTTCACAAATTGACACTTTGCAGGTTAAGAAGAAGCAGGCCGAAGCAGAAGCAACTCTAGTTGTCTTTTGCCCGAAGTGCAGAGACAAACATCCACTAAGGGAATGCCCAATGGATAAAATACCAATTTGTACCCTTTGTGAGAAAGATCATGAGACAAAACAATGTCCATCTCTGCCAGGAATAAAGGCAGCATTGCAGCCAACGGAAGAAGAAGCTGAAGCAGTTTATCTGCTAACTCAAAGAAGACAATGGCAACCAAAAGGACAAGGTATGAACCCTAGTATGCCATTTAATCGTTGGAACAATTATTCTGCTTTTGGCCAAACAAATTACCCTCCCTTCAATCAAATGCAATACCCACCCTTCAATCAAATGAATTTCCCACCCATGCAGCAATCAAACCCTCCCTTTGTTGATCCTTCAATGTGGACTCCTTGGCCTCCACAACAACCATCTTCTTTTAACCCTTGGAATTCAAATTGGAGAAGCCAACAACTTCCGTATCCAAATCAATTACCTCAATATCAACAACCACTTCCTCTGCCATCAAATGCTCCGCCAAATAACCAAATGAGACCCCAGCTACCTGTGCAACCAAATCCTAACCCCAATAATAAAGTTGTGCAAGTCATTGACATTCAGAATCAGTCTATATTTCCTACTATGCAATGTAACGATATTCATTTGAGATTTGGAAAAATAGTAGAGCCTATTATTGATGACATAACTTCTTCTGATTCTGATAAAGAGGAAACTGAGAAACATAAAGAAGCACAACCACCTCCTAACAAAAATGTGGAAATAACAGAACCACCATTCCCCGAGCGTTTGGTTTTAACCAGAACAGCTGAAACACCTGCTTTTAATCTTCTAGGGGAATTGCAAAATTTGTATGTTAAAATTCCACTTTTGCAAGCATTAAGAGATGTACCAATTTATGCCAGAACACTAAGGGATATTTGTGTTAAGAAACCTGGTAGGAAAACTAAAGACCCCCTTACAGTACATGTGATGGGTGACTTGTCTGCATTAATGTCCGGAAAAGCCCCTCCTGTGAAATATGGTGATCCCGGCCATCCTACTGTGACAGTTCAGATTGGTAAAACAATGATTCCCCAAGTTCTGGTAGATTTAGGTGCTGCAATTAATATAATGACTCTTGAAACTTCACAATTGTTACAGCTGAATAACACAATTAGAGATACACCCACCATTCTAGAGTTGGCTGATCGTTCTACAATTAAACCTGAAGGAGTTGTTGAGGATCTACTTATTTCAGTTGAATCCTGGAAATACCCAGCTGATTTTGTTGTATTGCAGACTAAAACAAAGCTGGGGGGACACCCCTTGATTCTAGGAAGGCCATGGTTGGCCACAGCTGATGCTTTTATCAGCTGCAGATCTGGTTCAATGACAATTTCTAATGGTTATGAAACAAAACAGCTTACTCTTTATCCTCATGCTACACCAATAATTAATAATGAAGATTCTATATGGATGGATTATGATGATAATGCTGTTCAGCCTATTCTAACTATTGGACAAGCTTTAACTCTTAAAGACAATACAGAGGATGAGATAAATAATAATTTTATTTGTGAACCTTCTTCTGTAATTGCTGAAACACATAATCAATTAACTGCAATTTTTGAAACTGATACACAAGAAAAGATTGAATCTGAAGATTCATCTCAGACATTAACCACCATCTCATCTAAAAGCATAACAGTTGAAATTGAACCCGGCAAGACATTAAACATAAATCCTGATCTAACAGATGCTGAAACACAACAATTAATGAAGTTATTGCATGAATATAAGGAAGCATTTGCATGGGATTACACGGATATGAAAGGTATTTCTTCTGAATTATGTACTCATCGAATTTACATTAAAGAAGGATGCCGACCTGTTTGTCAACCCCAAAGACGAATGAATCCTAATTTACGAGAAATTGTTAAGGAAGAACTTCAAAAATTGCTTAATGCAGGATTTATATACCCTATATCTGACAATGAATGGGTTTCCCCATTAGTAATTGTCCCTAAGAAAAACGGGAAATGGAGAGTATGTGTTGACTACAGAGCCTTAAACAAAGCTACTCAAAAGGATCACTTTCCTTTACCCTTCATTGATCAGGTGTTGGATAGTCTGGCAGGTAAGAAATTCTTTTCTTTTCTAGATGGATTTAGTGGGTATAATCAGATAAGAATTGCACCCCAAGACCAAGACAAGACCACTTTCACCAGCCCCTGGGGAACTTTTGCCTATAGAGTTCTTCCATTCGGGCTATGTAATGCACCATCAACTTTTCAAAGAGCTGTTATAGGAATTTTTTCTGATATGCTGAATGATTCTATGGAAATATTTATGGATGATTTTACTCCTTATGGTGTGTCTTTTGAAGATGCATTACAAAACCTTGAGAAAGTACTTAAAAGATGTATACAAACTCACCTCTCCCTAAGTACTGAAAAATGCCATATGATGATGAGTGAAGGAATAGTGCTTGGACATTTTATTTCATCTCAAGGTATACAGGTAGATCCATCTAAAATATTGGTCATTCAGAATCTTTCTGTTCCTAAAACTCAAACTGATGTGAGAAGTTTTCTAGGACATGCTGGATACTACAGAAGATTTATTAAATATTTCTCTAAGATAGCTTCTCCATTATTTGTGTTGCTTATGAAAAATGCTGAATTTAAGTGGACTAATTCTTGTCAGAAAGCTTTTGAAGAACTCAAGCATCAGTTGTCTACTGCTCCTATTTTGAGGGGGCCTGATTGGAATCTCCCTTTTCACATATCTTCTGATGCTTCAGACACTGCAATTGGAGCTGTCTTGGGACAAGAGGAAAATCATCTTCCTTATGCTATCTATTTTATTAGTAAGAATATGACCCCTGCTGAGCTTAATTATACAGTTACCGAGAAAGAGTTTCTTGCAGTAATCTATGCCATTAATAAATTCCGACACTATATCACTGGTTATTCTACTTTTGTGCACACTGATCATTCAGTTATTAAGTATTTAATGAACAAATCTGTCACAAATGCTAGAGTTACCAGATGGCTATTATTATTGCAGGAATTTGATATCACAATTGTAGATCGGCCTGGTAAAGAAAATGTGGTGGCTGATTTCCTTTCACGGTTGAAAACTGACAATGATATTCCAGTAGATGATTCTTTTCCTGATGAGTATTTGTTTGCAGTTTCTGCTCACTCTCCATGGTATGCAGATATTGCTAATTATTTGGTTGCAGGAAAATTACCATCACACCTGTCATACAGGGAAAAGAGGAGAATTGCTCAACAAAGTGCCAGGTACAGCTGGATAAGCGGGTGTCTTTTCTACACTGGGCTTGATCAGGAAATTCGAAGATGCATTAGAGAAGATGAAGTGTATGACATATTGAAAGCTTGTCATGATGGCCCTTGTGGAGGGCATTTTGCTGATAAGAGAACAACACACAAAATTCTGAGGATGGGTTACTATTGGCCCTCATTATTCAAGGATGCAAAGAAATATGTAAGGGCTTGTGACAGCTACCAGAGGATGGGTCAACCCAATCATAGAGACCAAATGCCATTAAACCCCCAGGTAGTTTCTGAACCATTTGAAAGATGGGCCTTGGATTTTATAGGACCCATTAATCCTCCATCCAATCAAAGAACTTATATATTAGTCTGTACAGACTATATGACTAAATGGGTGGAGGCCAAAGCACTTATTAGAGCCAATGAAGAGGTTGTCCTAGCTTTCTTATTTGAAGAAATATTTACTAGATTTGGAATTCCTAGAGAGCTAGTTACTGATGGAGGACCTTCATTTAATTCTCATGGTTTTAAATCTACCCTTCACAAATATCATATTCAACATAGAATGACTACACCATACCACCCCCAGGCCAATGGGCAGGTGGAAAGCACAAATAAAGTTTTAGAAGCCATTCTAACTAAAACAGTGAAGGACAACGGGAAGGATTGGTCCCAAAGGCTCCCTGAGGCATTATGGGCTTACAGAACTACTTGGAGAAACACTACAGGTTTTTCTCCCTATGAATTGGTTTATGGTAAAAATGTTGTTTTTCCTGTGGAATTTGAGATTAAAACTTTAAGAACTGCTTTAGCTGTTAATCTTGATTTGACTGATGTGAAGACAGCTAGGTTACAGCAGCTTCTGGAGTTAGATGAAAAGAGATTAGATGCCATCCATCAAACAACCATGATACAGCAACAAAGGATGAAGTGGCATGACAAAATTATCAAACACAAGCAGTTCCAAAAAGGTAATTGGGCCTTGTTGTATGACTCTCGGTTTGAAAATTTTCAGGGTAAGCTACGTACACGCTGGCTTGGACCATATGAGGTAGATGTTGTTTTTCCAAATGGAATGGTAAGACTTTTAACAATTGATGATTCTAAAACACCTCTACTAGTCAATGGTCATAGGCTCCGTCTATATCAGCGCCCTGTTTCTAAAGAGGATTTTAAGACTGCTTGCATGACTGATATTCATTATCTTTTTCTAGGGGAGTCTTCTGCTCCTCACAACATTTAATTTTCTGCACTGTATTTTTAGTATTAGATTAGATTTAGCACTAATAATCCATGTCAAGGATTGGCATATTACAATTGAATTTTGCAGATTCTGGAAAAGCTCATTAAGGAGGACAGATTCATCATGAGAAGATCTGAAGCTTCAATCACAGAAGCTTGTTCCCTTCATTTTACCCCATTTCCTAGCAATATCCCTTCATACCCATTCCTACATTATTCCCATTTTTCCATTATTCCCACTCCTACCATCCCTGAAATATCTTCCTTTAGTCAGTGTTTCCCATCCCTTACTGCTGAAATTATCCCCTATCAAATATTCTCCCCACTATTTACAGACCCAAGTCATTTATCCCATTTCTCTGATTTTTCCCGTTGCTGAAACACCTGTTTCAGCAACGTATCGTTCATTTTTCTGTTGCTGAAACACCAGTTTCAGCAACCTGTTATCATTAAAACATCATTTCTCTTCGCTGTTATATAAGCTTTTTGGTTCTCCACGATTATACTTCAGATCCTTTGGATGAAAAATTATTCAGCACTGACCAGATCCAATTACACTCCTGTTCTAAATTTCAGAGAAATCTACAGATTCTTCCATGTACATTAAGCCATTTTGAAGCAATCGACACTTCGAATTATTAGACCAAAGGTAAAAAAATGTAAGGTATGAGGTTTTAATGTAATTCAGTTAAATTATATTAAAGAGAGGATTTCATTCATAATGATTACAGATCTTTACATGCCCAATCATCATTACACCATACGTAGGGGGGGAATTTCAAAAATTGAACAATCATTTCGCATTAACCAAGCCTCTGTCCCTTGTCATATCCACTTCCGCCGTCATTTAGACCTTGCAGCCTCTGTTGCAACAACTAGCGCGATCAGGGTCTGTGTTTACTGTGTTCTGTGCCTCTGCGTATAACTCAAAGCTACAGCCATGGGAGGGTCGGCCATTAGACATGAGCCCGGCTCCATAAATCTTCTTCAATTGTTTCCGGAAGCCTATCAGATTTTCCAACAAGCGGGATGGACAGTATATTTTGAAAGATTGGGTGAATTTGACCAGGAACAAGTCTTAGAGTTTGCACAAAACCTTCAAGGCGATTTTTCAGTGGTCCAAGGGGTTCGCATTTCAGTAACAGAGGAGGACATAGTTCAGGTATCAGGGTTGCCGGCTATTGGTACTCGCTGGTTCAGCAGAAAGCAGGTTATTCTCAATGCGCAGCAAGATTTTCTTCGTCCAGATGAGCCAGTGGAACTCAAAGGCCGCGGGGTTAGTCTGCACTCACTTCCTCAACCATGGCCATTGGTGGCAGAGTTCATCAAACACTACTTAACGTGTGAAGGGCGTTACCAGGTAGTGTACAATCACGATTTTGTCTTGATGAATCATTTGAGAAATGGACGACTGATTAATATCCCCTATTATTTGCTTGGCTGTATTAGAAACATGTCTTATTATTGTAGACGCTCTAAATTCCCAATGTTATCCCTCACCCACCATAGTTTATGCCAGTTGTTGATACAGAGGGGTTTTGCTCAGCAAAATCCCCCTCTGCATGTCCCACTCCCTGTTCCCCAACTGCCTGAAATTCCTCAGCAGGCTCAAACGTCCCAACAACCCGAAAGTTCTCATGATACTCCTGAAATTCCTTATGAAGGACAGCAGGACGATATTCCATATTCCCCAGTTGACCCAACCCCGAGCTCGCCCCACTTAGCAGAGTCAACTGTCCCCACTATTTCAGTCCCTAGTGACGACTCTCTAACACCCCCTTCCCCACCCACTTATAAAAAGAAAAGAACCCCAACAGTCTCAGTCTCCAAACGACGGACAAGGGCTAAATTTCAAATTCTCACTTCTTCTGAAAGCCCTTCCCCCAGAGAAGAATCCTCCCCCTCAAAGAAAAGGAAAGGCAGTGACTTTGCTGCTTTCCTACCAAAAAGGAAAATGAAGATGATTGTTGAGACAGGACTCACCTCCATTTCCCCTGACCCTGCCACTATTCTGTTAAAACTCCAATCTTCATCCCCATTTCAAACCCCCCACCCCGTCTCGTCCGGTGGCACTGCCACACAAGAACCAATGCCCCGGGATAATACGACATTGTTTATGGCTCAAACAGTGACTGTCACACAAGAACCAGTCACTTACCCAGAGGCTGAAACACAAGAACCAGCCACTGTGGTACAAAAATACACCCAGCATGATGATAGTGGGAGACCAGCAGTAGCTGTCCCACAAGAACCAGCTACGACTGTGCATCAGCAGACTACCCTAGCAGAATCAACCAGCGCACAGGGTTTACATACTATGACATCTTTATTGGAGGAGAATGAATTCCTGAAGTCTGAATTGGAAGCCTACAAGAATGAACTAACCATGGCTCGAGAGGCTTTTGATAGAGAACTGAATCTCTATATGTTAGCTCACACAGCCTCAATGCAAAATAAGGAGCCATGCAAGGAATACATGTGCCATGAGTGTGGCAACATTTATCAGGAGGCAGGCTACAAACTAGTTAAAATTCAATTATCTAAGGCATCTACATCAGCTGGAATAAAAGAGGGATGCCCTACTGCTCCACAAGAACCAGTAGGGCTCTCTATAAAGGAACAAAAAGAAATTAAACCTCAGATACCTCGCCCTGTGCTAGTTAATGCAGCCATTCAGACAGAAGCACCACCACAGATATCTCCTCCTTTTCCAGTTAATGCAGCCACTCAGACAGAAGCATCACCACAGATATCTCGTTCTAAGTTAGTCAGTGTAGCCATTCAAACAACGTCCCAACCCAGTACTTCTGATGCCAGGACACAGACCTTGCCATGGAATCAATTGGAATAGATGAACAAATGGAAGAAGCAATATGCTGAAGAACAAGATACAATATTACGCCAACATAAGCTAGCATGGCAGAACCACGTATATGCCAACTGGGATAGTTGGGATCAAATGATGCAACAGCTCAAGGACTCCAAAAAGGAAGTCAAGGAATCTAAGGAAAAGATGGCCTTGATGTTTTCATTAGTCCAGAAGTTGATGGCTACACGCAAACCCTCTGTAAACTATTCTCTCTTTCTTTCTGAACGATTAGTTTATTTTCAATTAAAAGCAATAAAAGATGGCAGACCATATGAGTTAATTACTTCAGAGAAATTTGTTGAGACTTTTAATGAGGCCCCCGAGAGTGACCAGCATTTGCTGTGCGAACTCTACCTTCATAATGAGGCCATTCCCGACAATAGAAGAGTTAATCTTATTCCAATTGTAGGAGATATACAAATAAGGGCATTTGTTTCATTTTTGGCCAACCAGCTCACTTGGCAAACTGCGTTCACTGCAAGCAGTCATAATGAGGAGAATAGACTCCTTTGGATTAGACCAGAACCTTCAAGTCCAGCCTTGTTCATAGAACAATATCATAAATTCTTACAGAAGCCAGGAATGCATATGTATATACAACAATTACAGGCTTCAACACTCTTTAACTGTCAACAGCAAATTAGAGTAAAGGGGACTGCTGCATTGAAGGCCAACACTATGTTTTGGCAGCAGTCATGTAAAGAAAGACAAGATTATCACCCTTTTAACCCTCACAATATTCAAGCTGCACTTTCCAGGGTACCTAATTACATTGGATGCATCCGACATTGTGGAGTAAACTGGATCGGGTATCATTTTTATTTTCCAATTTTATGGCTGCCTTCAGGGAAATATCAATGTCATTACCAATTGACTGACAGAGATGAAGCTTTAGCATGGCAGCACTTGCAGAACAACAGAGGATTCAGAGCTCCTACAGATGCCACCTTCTCCAACTACTGCTTGAGTAATTTGCATGCTCAGTACCAGTACTCAGACTCTGACTCAGACTAGGGGTTGCCTGAGGACATGCAACATTTTTAGCTAGGGGGGATGTTAGGACTCCACTATGTATTAATTTTTCCATATACTTTGACACCATTTTATTTTTATAACCATGATTAGAAAGGATTCCATTATCATTTTCATCTACTTTATCCCAAGGTATATAAAATCCTCTTCTTTATTATATGTTTAATCTGTTTTACATATAATTCCATAATACTCTTATATTTTATCATTAATTGAAGTGCATCGTTGCTAACATAAGTCCAAAAGATCGCAGATAAGTTATAAGCGTTGCTAGGAACAAGCGGCCGTTGCTGAAACAGCTGACTCAGTTGCTGAAACAGCCTTCAAGCACGCAAATTCCGTCATGCGTAATTTGCGATTCTGGAAGAACCTTTTGTGGAATAGTAGTAACAGCATGAAGACACGGTTACCTGGATTATTCTGAAGATAGCATTCTTGTTGTCTCTGTTGTAACAATATCTTTTTTTGGAAGAACAGAATAGTCCTGTTTTGAGAAAGAGAACAGATTTGGGATAAGCGTAGATTTGCTCTCATGTAATTGTAAAAGATGTCTCCTCTTTAAAAAGAGGAGACATCATTATTAGTAGAGAGTTCATTTTTGTAAAGCTACAGGAGAACATTGTGTGAGAACTGGAGCTAGTCTCCATCTGTAATGTATCATTTACTTTGACAGATGAATAAATTCTTCTTTTGAGCGCTCTAATTTAATTCTTTCCCCGGGGAATCTTGTGAGAGGGAAAGGGCCCGCCTTCCTCAAAAGATTCACCCTTTGGTTCCTGTAATTCATTTAATTCTTTACGTTGTTTGCACTTTACTTTAATACTGTTGTTGAACACTAGTTGCACAATTTAGTAGTACTCTGTTTCTTTAGCGCTGCATGTATTGAACACATTCACTCTTGGAAGTTGAGAAATCCATTTCTATTAATTGTATGAGTGTATGATGCTGGGAAGTAGGTGCTGAAGATTCTTGTATAAAGGAATAGGGTCCTGCTCCCATTCATTGCTTTCCTTTTCCTGCAGTGTGATTAGAAACAAGAGAACAAGTGCTGAAGGTTCCTGTTCATGGGAATAGGGTCTTGTCTCTGGAAGCTACCTTTCCTACAGTGTGATTAAGTGTCAGGCAGCAGGTGCTGAAGTTCCTAACTAAGGAATAGGGTCCTGTTCCTGCTGTGGTTGATTGATTTCTTTCCTTGCAGATTGGTCTTCCTTTGTTTGGATTGTAACTGCAACATAGAAATTATTTCTGCTATAACTTAAGTAGCTTCAGCTTTGATTAAACAGAGTGTGAATCAGTAGATTTGTGAGATTAATAATTGTGTGGCTTTTTACTACAACATTATTTCTGCTTTTGAAATTGAGCATATCCAATGCGTGATTATCTTTGAAATAAAAAGACTTCCTCGGGTTGACAATTTATGTGGAGCTTGAATTGTGAAAGCAATTAAAGCGACCAACAAATGGTAGGTTTAGGGTCGAGAAATTTAACGGCCAAAACTACCCGTTATGGAAAATACAGATGGAAGATTATATGTATCAGAAATATTTTTACCTACAATTGAGCGGAAAAAAAAGTAAGTCGTCGAGTAGGATAGATGTAGAATGGGATATTCTCGAGAATAAGGCACTTTGATCTGGATTTATGTAGGAACGCAATAAAATACAGAAATAGACATAAACATAGAGATGAAATGGAAACAATACTTCATTTTATTTCAATGAAATGACTGAAATATGCTTACAGACATAATGGAAATAAAAATAGTTAGGGTGCTGGTAGCATATCTCTGAGAAGAGATGTGGCGACTCCAGACCTTGTAGAAATTTATTAATACTAATGTATTACCATATTCTCCTGATCTAACAATATTTATATTCTTGCTAAATACAAAATCCTTCCACTGTTAAACTTGCGGAAATTTAAAACTCAATTGCAAACACATGTGAATAAATTCAATCACACATAACATAGTTGTTTAACAGGAAATATTAAAGCTAAAAACCCCAACTATCATATATTATGTATATCAATGGATCATGTAATAATCTCATACAAATTTTAGTACATCAAGCTCTTAGTACAATCAACAATCATTACACACCGTCATGCATAAATTTGCATATCTATGCACCAATTTCTTGCCTCCTAACAGCCTGCCTCCACTGCGCAACCCCTGCTGAAGAAGACCCCTGAATGAATTCGAATTGTCCTTGAATTGACTGCGCAATACTCATTGGCATATTCAATGTGTGTTAGATGCATTGAATGCATCACTATAGTCACAACAGGTAGTCAATCTCACCCTTTCACCTATCTCTCCACTGGGTCTCCACTGGAACTGACATGCAAGTAGTTAACTGTTTGATTTGTTCAGTTTTTTAGTGGTTTATTAGTTTTGAATTAATTCAATAAACTCTTTTTCATCAGCGGTCGTCATTGATGTGAACCCAAGCAGCACCAGGGGCTACCCCAATATTGCATGGGAATTTTGACCTACCAAATTAATATATTCTGGGTCAAGAATGTAGATGAACAAGGTAAGAAGAATTTGGTAAATGATGCAAAAGCAAAGAATATTATTATCAGTGGACTTACTGAATCTGCTTATCATAAGGTGTTGGGCTGTAAAACTGCCAAAAATGTATGGGACAAGCTTGAGAATATATATGTAGGTGACTCAAATGTCAAAGAAGCAAAGCTTCAAATCTATAGAGAAAATTTTGAGCAACTTAGAATGAAACAAGATTGCAACATTGCTGCATACTTTTAATACATTGATGAAATAACCAATACTCTAGAAGGATTGGGAGAGCCAGTTGACGAGAAGACTATTATACGAAATATTCTTAGAACGTTACCAGGGAGATTCAACCCAAAGGTATCGGTCTTAGGATACAGTGCAATTCTGGACAAACTCAGCAAAGAGGAAATACATGGAATTCTCATAGCATATGAAATGAGACTTGATGAAGAAGAGGGTACTTCGCATCTAGAAACTGCGTTCGTTGCATCTAATAAAACCAATAAGGACAAACAACCTTCAATTGAAAATACATGCACCTGCAAGTGTGAAGAAAAGGTAGATGATGAAGAAGGTATTTCAAATGAATAATATGCTTACTTTACGAGAAAATTAAAAATTGGTAAGAGAAAATTCAAAGGTAAACTTCCATTGATATTTTTCGGCTGTGGTGAGGTTGGGAATTTCGCATCAAAATGTCTGAACATAAGTGATGGAAACTCAAAAGGAAAGAAAGGATTTATAAATTCAACAAGCAAGGATCGAAAAGGAACTTTCTCTCTAAAGAAGATAGCTCATCATCCGATGAAGACAATGACAGTGAAGAAGAAGCCAATGAGAGAGTATTGTTTATGGCCAAGCACAATAAACAAGAGGTATCAAACAATGAAGAAGAAGGATTGATCATAGAATAATTTTCTAAGGAAGCAATCAAACTTATAAAAGAGCTCAAGGCAGAGAAGATATGTTCCAATGGTCTTGAAGAACAAGTTCAAGGTCTCAAAATTGAAGTTGAAGAACACAAATGCATTGAAGAGTCACTTCAAAAGAAGTTGGAAGAAAGAAACCAAGAAAAGGAAGAATTAGAAGCCGAAGTAGTCTCACTGCGTAAGGAAGTGAAGAAAGGAAAAACTATCCAAAACTATGCCAACAACTCAAGGGCGTTGGAAGAACTCATCAATAATCAACGATCTTACAATGACAGAACTGGCATTGGTTACAAAGAAGAAGAAGAAGCATGACCTTATACAACAAAATACAATGAACCTATGAGATCTGACATGCATGTAAACTTCATCAGACAAGATTCGCAAGAACAGCCTTGGAAGACAATTCCTCGACGAAGATTTCCATCCAGGTACCATCATATTTTTTATGGCTACTGTTATTCATGTGTAAAATTTGGTCATAAAGCTGTAGAATGTCGCACGTACCCCAGGAACTAATACAATTCCAGGAGATCTGTCAAATATGAACCTTCCAGGGCTTAGCGAAACATCAATAGACTTGAACATTTAAGAAATAATATTGAATGTTAAGAATGTCGAAACTTTAGACACATAGCCAGAGACTGTAGACTTGAAAATCCTCTAGAAGAATCTTCGAAGCCACAAAATGAACGAACATGGAAGAAGAAGAATACTGATAACTGTGCTCTCGCTCTCAAGTCTCAAAACAACAAATATGTGTGGTATGTTGACAGTGGTTTCTCAATGCATATGGCTGGAGATATAAATAAATTTGTATCTCTAAAAGAGAAGAAGGATGGAACCATGTCCTTTGGAAATGATGGATCTTCAAATGTTATAGGATCAGGTACTGTCGCTCTCAGAAGCAAAGATTCTCTAGCCAAGAATGTTCTATTGGTTGAAAACATGTATCACAATCTGCTCAGTGTTGGACAAATGTGTGATCAAGGACACACAATACTATTCAACTCCACAAAATGTGAAATCAGGAAAGGCAGGTATGGTGAAATTGTGGCTACAGCAAGTTGAGCTCCAAATGACATATATGTTCTAGATGAAGCAACTAAAGCATGTCTAATAGCTAAAGAGGATGATATAATATTTGGTAGAAATGATGATCGACTAAGTAAGAAGTTTGCTACAAAGATGCAAAGTGATTTTGAGATGTCTTTACTTGGTGAGCTGACATACTTCTTAGGGATTCAAATATCTCAGCAAGAGAAAGGAATATTTATATGTCAAGCCAAGTACATCAAGGAAATGCTCAAGAAATTTAAAATGGAAGACTGCAAATCCATCCTTAATCCAATGGTAACGGGTTGCAAATTGAGCATAAACGACTCATCTAAGGATGTGGATCAAAGGTTGTATAGATCTATGTTTGGTAGTCTTCTATATGTAACATCCTCCTGGCCAGATGTTATGCAAGCAGTTGGACAAGTAGCAAGATTCCAAGCAGCACCAAAAGAATCACATATTATTTCCATCAAAATAATTATTCGATATCTAAAGGGAACAACAAAATATGGCTTGAGGTATCCCAAGGGTAATAATCTCATTATTCATTCCTTTACAAATGCAGATTGGGCAGGAAGTGTTGATGATCATGAGAGTACTCGTGAAGCATTGGAATATCTTTGCCAAAAGCTTGGGATTCTCCCAAGTTCTCATTATATTTTCCTTATTCAGAATATAAAGGGGGAGTGGAAGTGTGTACAGGTCCGCAGGATGGTTCTGTGTCAGGGGGAGCTACCCTTTTCCATTGTTGTCAAAGGTGGAGAGAATGTTGTAGGAAGAGGTGTCATGATCGCAGGGGGAGTACTTGTGTTGCCATCAATGCCAAAGGGGGAGATTTTTTATCAGCGGTTGTCATTGATGTCAACCCAAGCAACACCAGGGGCTACCCCAATATTGCATGGGAATTTTGACCTACCAAATTAATATATTCTGGGTCAAGAATGATTTTGATGGTTTCTACTTGTCGAGATGTTTCCATTGATATATGGCACGCCATGTAATTCTTCATGGTTTGAGAGATATTTATGTTTGAAGTTTGTAACCCCAGTTAGTGGGCTAGAACCCCGTGGAGTTGTGGCATGGGTCATTGAAAAGTCATAATTAATATTTTTTCAGCTCCTAAAACCCCTCCCACGTTCACTTGTTGAAGCCCCTCTCAACCTAAGCATTTATATAAATTGTGATCCTCATATCCTCCTTATGCAAGGGATTTGGCTATCTGAAATAGGTCATCCTGGAAGTTTTTATCTAAATTGTTTTCTAAGAAGTTTCAGAAGCTGAAATTTTTATGAGGTGAAGTCAAAAGCCTGAGGAAGCTCCTAAAGAGCCTGTGAAAATTTCAGATCAGGGTGCGCAATATTTTCAAAGATATGATCTGTTGAAGTCAGTGTCTTTGCAGACTCCTGAAATTCATCTCAAAGAAGTGACCATGGAAAAATCGTCATAACTCTCTCTCTGAGTATCAGATTGGAATTCTATAAAAATTGGAAGATATTGCACGGACTATAGTTTTCTCTCTATCAATTTTAGATCTAAATGAAGAAAAAGTGACACGTGGCACGTCGTACAAGTTCGCTCTACTGAAACATTTCGTAATTAGAGAATTGTGAGAGATTGGGCATAACTCTCCCTTGAAGAATCCAAATTGGGTCAGACCTATGGAATTGGAAAGACGACTCTGAGGACTACTACAGGACCAAAAATCAGATATTGGGGATCTGAAATAACATAGATACACCAGATTAAATATCAAGCTCGTAGAATGCAATAAAAAACTAGATCATGCGTTGTCAAGGGCTGAAAATGACCAGACATTCTAGGGCAACAAAGCAAAGTAAGGTGCAGAAGAGGGTAGCATGACAAGAGCAGCAACCAAGGTGTATAACAAGAGGAAGAAGTTCATCACATGAAGTCTTCAAGTGGGCAGCACTGCATACATTCACTGTAAAGGTATCATTCTACTAAGTCATTGTAATACATTATTGTAAAAATTGTTCTAGTGTCTATCTGCCAAGAGTTGAAGAGGCAGTGTCGGGAGGTATAGGATCATCATTAGGTGGTTGTGTCATAGTTGGGGTTATGGTCTAGTGTGTCTTCTTCTTCTACATCATTCTATATCATTTTAAAGTGGATTATTTTCCCTGGTACGAGAGTCCATTCTTCTTTTATTCTTCTATAGGGTGGTAGGGTGGTGCTAGGGTGATTTGTAGCTCATTGGGTGTTGGGGCATCCGTTTAGTTGACTACTGAAGAATCTCGGGCGTTGGAGCGTCCATCTAGTGGGAGCTGGAGAATAATGCTTTTCTAGATTCGAGGAAGTTGGAGCTTTATTTTCAATTGTAGTTGAATATTAAAGAATTATTAGAAAAGCATTAGGTGGTTTTTTTCCTAGAGTGGGTTTCCACCTTAAAAAATGTGTGCATTTATGTTCCTTTTTTCAAAAACTGATAATAATTGAAGATTAACTAATGCTATAATTGAAAGGAATACTGATTCACCCCCCCTCTTAGTATTTCCAACAACTCTCACTAGTGTGTCTTTCAGTTAGACTAGATACAACTAGCTCAACTGAGTTTAACTATCTTAACTCAGTTAAACTAAATAACAAGTCCCATAACTACTCTTCCAACTCTGTCATAACTGTGCCACTTCAGTTCTAACTGAGTCCTCCATGCATGAGCCACCAATAACCCTAGGAATTGCATAATTCCTTCAGCCCACTGATTTTCCAAATCTGTTCACTGAAATAAAGTGCTGCAAGAGAATAAGTTGATATTTATTATCGGATTATTACTAAGGGCTAATAATAATCGACATGCACCTATTTTTAGATTGACGATCTATCTTCGCCCAATATTTTAAAAATGGAATTTCATCTATTTTTTGCATTTGATCAACCATCTACAAATAGCATTCTGCAACTTATAGAATATGTTCACCATGTCTGAAAATAGACATATACCTAAAAATAGTCTCCGAGCCCCACTTAGTGAAGGTGCTTACTTTTCACTAAGCTCATCATCTTGTTGAATCTTAACACTCCCTCTCAACAAGATAGGGATTATCCTTCACCCTGATCCTGCCTCTATGGTATTCGAATTTTCTCCTGCCGAGCGCCTTCGTCAAAATATCTGCATCATGATCTTCCGTAGGAATGTACTGAAGCGACATGATCTTCCGCTGCACACAATCTATGATATAATGATATCGGATATCAATATGTTTAGATCTATCATGAAACACAAGATTAATCGAGAGTTCAATGCAACTTTGATTATCACAATGTGTTAGTGTCTTGTGATTTGGCTGATTGGCAAGCCAAATGACAGTGTAACATCAAACCAAGCTTTGGAGCCCAAGGACCTAGCCTTCCTGGACTCAGAGAGGGCTCTCTCTATATGTGTAAGGGATATCTGTGTGTTTGCTTATTGCGTTCTGATTTTAGGCTAGTTATGAAGTAGGTTTTTTGGTTTTGGTTTTTTAAGTTGTGAGGGATGATACTGATCAAAGATATAAGATAGGTAAAAAGATGTCAGATCAACTGGGCTATGGGGTCAAAAAGGTCAAAAAAGCTGTCAGACGGTGATACAAGGCTGTTGAAGGGCCGATTTGATTCAAGGTAGAAAGGATCTTTGGGCAAAATGGAGTAAATGGACATCAATTTTGTGAACAACAAAGAGTTTCAAGCATAACTAGATCAATAGATAACATAAACATGGTAGGGCAAACCATTAATCATGCAAAAGGTAACTATAAGCTAATCAATACATAGAAATAAACATTCAAGCCATGCATAGAGGTATATGACCCTCTAACTTTGGGAAATGACTATCAGACTTTGGGGAAAACACTTAAGACGGACAAACAACTTAAATTACTATGCCGGAACGCCTAAACACAGTACTTCAAGTTATTGGGCACTTTGAACAACAAGATTTGTATAGTTTTGGGCAAAGCGCTAGATCGGAACTAGGCCTCCTTGGTTCAACAAAATGATAATCTAATCAGTCAAAGAGAAATTTCATGGATGGAACTATAGCTAGCCATAGGTAAGTAGGGCGTACCATAAGTCATACTTAGCATGTATAAAACCATGAATGAAACAAGCAACAATATCCTAAATTATTAAAGAGCAGTCAAGAATTCTTTAATGTTACTTAGGAAGAAGAAAACAAAGAAGTTATGAAGAAACAGGAAATTTGAGGTGCCTCCATGGGCATGTCTCAAATTTTTTCTCTATTTATCTATAGCAAGCAAGAAACATGTATTCATCAATGGAAACTAGAAGAAAAAACAGAGAAGGAGACACTATACCATTCTACCAAGTCATGGAATCCAACAACAATCCTCTATTCATCATCCAAGAACATCCAAGAGGAAATCCAAAAGCATGAGACAAGTATTTCTTCCAAAGCTTATATGACCATATATTTCTTCTATCATCAAGTTCAGCCTTGTTTACAATGAAAGCCTTTGGAATATATAGGCCAAAGTGAGGAAAACCTCATGGTTCAACTTGCCATCCTATTGGCCTAATCAAAATATCTATACTTGTCCTTGAGGCTTTGCAAAGCCCAAGGCGCAAAATATCTCATAAAATATCTAGAAAATGATAAAAAAGGGAATTAAATTGACTTTTCACAACTTCTCATGTGCAAAAATAGCTAAACGCACATGAGGAAATATCAGTTTTTAAAGGTTCAAATTTTACAAAAATATTCAAAATTTACATCAGCAAAAGGTCCCCTGACTTGCCGGCAACATTTGGCAGCCTTCCTGATATCAAAACGAGGCTCATGATAGCTGGTTGGAAAGCTCTGAGTGTCTAATTTCTGGAAAAACTGAAATTTTCCCAATCTGATACCCAGAAGTCCCCCAAAACTGAACCTGTGCGTAAAAACCCAAAAATTACAGTCTGCTGATAGACCGGGCAGAGTGTGCAAAAAGCTAGCATTTTTCGCCATTTCGGGGAGCGAATGATCTCCAAATGTTCTAAAAATCACTGAGAGTATGCTCCTGAAATTATGGCATCCAATGATACCATTCTCCTCCTTTGAAGATCCCCCAAACTGAAATGGAGAATTTCATGAGTTTTGACCAAAAACTCAAAAATGCCAAAAAACCAAAGTATGCCAAAATTTGCCCAAAATTGGTGAGTATGACCCTCAAGGGTTCTTAGAAATATGTTCTGAAGTAGTGGCCAAAATCTCAAGTCCTGATGGGCCTTTCTTCACTTTCCGTGCCGGGCGCTTTCCTTTAGCTTCCTTTAGCTTTTCTTGGGTAGCCTTTAACTTGCGCCGGGAAAACTGATTCAACTTTTGGTAATGCTTCGTCATTCTTCTTTGCAGCTATAAATCCCTGTTTTCCCTCTCCAACTTCTTCTCCAAATGGTCATTGACTCTTTCAAGCCACGCCTCCTTATTTTTTTCTATCTCCTATTCAAACAATGTTGTGAGAGGGGTGGATTGGAGAAGGGCATTTTCCTCCTTTTTTTGTTTCTCAAGGGCTCTTTTAGGCCCTATGGTTCTAGGCCTTTTTCGCCTAGGCTGGTCTTCTTCTTCACTTTCATAAAAATCGCCTATGAGCTCATCTATCCTTGTTTGGGCTTTGGAGGCCTCTTTCTTGTACTTAGTTGCCCTTGTCTCATGAATGGCCATATGGACACTCATTTGGCTATTTTGGATTTGCAAGAATTGATTGAAATTCCTTGCCCTATGAAGATCATCCTTCAATGCATCAATTTGTCTCTCTCTTTGGATAAAAAGGTATTCTAGAATGCAGGCCTCATTATCACTATCATCGCTTTGGATTGGGATGATATTGAATGAACTCTCTTGCTCATGACTTCCTTCTAGCTTACCTTTCCCTTTGCTTTGGGAGGCTATTCTTTTGCTCTTCCTCTTAGGCAAGTCAATCATAGGCTTCTTTGGCAATTTTCCTTTGCTGCAGAGAGCTCTTGTCACATTTGGAGTGACAACCTTAGGCACTCTCTTTCTTGCAGTCCTTGGCTTGGCCTTTTTAGGAGAGGAAGGCATGATTCCTTTATCTTTATCATCTTGTTTGTCATCCTCTTGAATTTTCCTTTCTTCTTGAGGCTGTTGTGTATCTTGAGGAGGCTGTTGTGTGTCTCCTTTTGGCTGCCCTTGCTCCTCAATATCATGTTGTTGTTCTGCCTCACTTTCCTTTTGCCCTTGATCATCAATATCATGCTGCTATTCTGTTTCAATTTCCTTCTCATCCTGTTGTTCAAACTGTTGCCCTTGATCCTCATCCTTATGCTGCTGCTCAGACTGCTGCCCTTCCTCCCCTTGCTGCTATTCATCACCACTGAGTTGTTGTTGTTCAGCACTCCCCTCCTCTTGTTCCTGCTATTTCTCACCATCACTACTGTCATGTTGCTGCCCCTCATCCTCAGTTTGATGCTCTTCATCTTTTTATCCATGTTCATGTCCTTTCTTCTCATGCTGGCCACTTCCTTCTCCTTCTCCATGTTCTTTTGCCTGTTCTGTAGTGAATTTGAGCGTTCTAGGAGTAGGTCTACTGGAGGAAGGTGAGGGGCGATGAGTAGGAGAAGTGGGGGATGTATGGACTGGAGGGACAGTGGAGAAATCTGGGTGAGTAATGAAAACATCCCAAGAGACCTCTCTCTTCTCAAGCTGGTGAAGGATGATGATTTTAATGAGAGAGTAATGGAATAGAGAGGCTATTTGCTGTGATGGAGGCTTCTTATGAACAGAGGAGGCAATTTTCTCAATGCTTTTGCACAAGAATAAAGGAAGATTCAGCTTCTTGGTTCTTGTGAAATGCATCAACAATCGAATGTGATATGCATAAACTCGGGAGAATCTCCCCTCACAAGTGAAATACTTCATGATGATCTTCATGAGGGGGGCATAACTGGCTAAAAGATATGAGAAAGGGAAGATATCAGGGCATGATTCTCTGTGTTCAGGCTTGAGGAAGGGTTTGTAGTCATCTAAGTCCAAATAGCTTTGTTTGAACCATTTCTCGCCAATATAGGGAATTTTAGTAGCCTTGGATATGGATCTTGAGGAGAACTTGAAATCAAGGCCTGCCAATTGAAAATGTTTGTCTCTAAACCTCAAGGCGCATAGATGTGTTAGAGGAGAGAAACGTTTTACTTCTTGTACCCTTTGGCAAAAATCCAAGAATCCTACCTCATGAAAATTGAATAAGATAGATGGGTGTGCATTGACCTCTTCGGTGGAAATGGGCTCATACCTATTGTGCAACCCACTCCTGCTATCTTGTCTGGGAGGCATCTTGTTCTAGATGTGCTTCTAAAATACCAAAATGCTTCAAAGTTTTTTGAAATTCCTTCTTTAAACAAAACTCTGTCTCAGCCTGTCAACTTACTGTTTGATCAAGATAAAATTGGTTTTGAATGTTGTGTAAAATGTCTCCTTTGATATAAGATCCCTGCT
This sequence comes from Pinus albicaulis, assembly GCA_034641835.2. Taxonomy (NCBI): domain Eukaryota; kingdom Viridiplantae; phylum Streptophyta; class Pinopsida; order Pinales; family Pinaceae; genus Pinus; species Pinus albicaulis. The sequence continues at coordinate 1,346,405,939 of CM076577.1, read as the reverse complement.
ATTCAAAACACTGTCCTCTTTTTGTATGCCAAACAACAAGCAGTTTCAAGAATAAACATACTGTCAACACAGTCAAATAATTTTCTGAGTTTATGGTAAAATCATCCAACTTTTAGTACTTTGGAGGACATAGGACAGCCTTGTTTTTTGGATAAAGGCAAAACAACAATCTTCTTAGTCCAAAACACTACTCTCTTCTTTGTATGATTTTCAACAAGTATATTCAACACCATTACACAGTCCAACAAAATGCATCTACACAGTCAAAGGTCGTTGTGTTATAGGTATAGTTATCAGGCCCCTTGTGTTTGGTGTGAGCACAAACAATCTTGTAGGAGTCAAACAGTGAAAACTTCTTTGAACCAAAACACTGTCCTAGTATTCAATATTCCTTACCCAGATTTTGAAAATACCTCCAAACTGATTACACTGCTTTCTCACTAAGGTCTGTTTATGGTCGAAAGGCAACCATGACCTTGTTCTTCATCACACCGAGGAATACTTTGAATAATGGCCAAGTAATACACATATGATTACTGTGTTTGAAATTAGGATCAATGTTTCATTTTTCAAATGCTAATTTTCCACCTTTAAAACAGGGCCTTCATCTCTCATCATTTCTTTGAGGGCAGTTACAATGGTTTTTTACATCAATGCAAATTCAACACTCTTTTATGTTTCACCTCTAGCTGACATAACCACAGCAAATCTCATTTTTCACACAAAATTCAAACCTATGGTTTAAACTGTGATTTTTAACCCTTTCACTCTGTCTTAGTAGTCTTAAAAGAGCAAAAAGGCACATAGAATACCTTTGGAATCGATGATGATGATTCTTGTTGGGGCCCTTGTTTTTGAAAAACCTTGTTTTGAACGGTCTGAATTGGGAATAACGGCCAGATTTTGGGGTTGCGGAAAATGGACACATGGCAGCCGCAACCAAGTCGCAACCACACCAAACGGCGGAGCTACCAAAGTTGCGAAGGAACAGGCACATAGTGGAAGAGACTAGATGCACAGGTACAGATAAGAAGAAGATACACCAGAAGAACGCAAGCGAAACACACAGATAAGTAGAGAAAAGCTAGAAGCAGCTGCAGAAGGACATACAGAGAACTAACAGTTGCGACAGTGGGTGAATAAATAGCAATCACCCGGATGGAAGATGATGATGATTGCGCAGCAGAAGAAAGGAGAGAGCGCCTGAAGAAGAGAAAGCGCAGGCTACAACAGGAGCCTGGATTCTAGATGAGGTCTCTGTAGTTCCTAGGGTCTATTGATGTATGTCTCTGTTCCGCGAAGCATATGTATCATACTTGTAAGCCAGTGCAAAGCTATGTAACTGTGAAGTTGGCCAAGAGATTAATACAATTGAAGGTTGCTGTCTATTAGGGTGATTCACATGCATGTGTATTGATTGTGATGTTTCAAAATTTTACTTTCCTACTACCTGCATGCTTTATGGATGATGTTGTGTGTATGATTCTATTCATGTGATCTAAATGCTGATAAGAATGAGTTACGGATCCTTCCCTCGCCATTGGTCTATTCCCCTTCTGCATGTAGTCGCGGCACGCCTCGAGTGAGACTCTCTGCTCTCCGGAGTAGGGTGATAATGCCGGCGTAATCCTAGACTACAGCAGATTCCTTTGTTGGCCACAACTCCCGAACCTGGGTCTTGCCCGCGAGACCTGATCACCCGCCAACACTTCTTGAGGAGTTTGATCCACTTCAAGAGTTGTTTAGAGGCATCTCGAGCGTTGGATTCATGCGCGGCACTTTAGGAGGAGAGAACGCCGCGCAAAAAATAGTTGGGTCACTTGTCGGGCCCTTGTGACCAGAAGCTACATGTGCGCCGCGTGCCGCTACAGGAACGCCACGCAGCTTCGTTTTCTTGCGTAAAATGAGCGCCTGAACACGTTGCGCGAAGTTACAGGCGCGCCGCGCAGTTCAAAAAGTCCCAAAACTTTGTGTAATTTTCTCCAACTCTTTTCTCCGATCTCCAGGACAGTAAGAGGGGTTCTGTGGGTGCTTTGAGATGTAAAAAAAGCATGGGAAATGGTCTCCAACTCTTGCATTTGAAGAAAAAAAAAAAAAGGGAAAACCCTTTGGTGTACTTAATGAGGGTTTTTGAAAAACATTTAAAAGGCCTTTGTCTTTAAAATCAAAACATGAAGTTCCTACCCTTTGTGAGATGATAGCTAAGACTCCTTTTCTTTTTCTCAAAATGAAATCACTCCAAGGGTTAACTTCGTTCATTGTGTTCATATATTGAAAAAATGACCTTTGCCACTGTTGACACCTTTGGTGACATTTTTAACAAGAAAAAACCACTCAAGATCTGTCAAAGAGCATTGAAAACTGCTTTTTCATTTTGCAAGGAGATGGCATGTCTTATTCAACTCGGTTGACAGCTTCTGCCTCCAGGTGTTTCATTAGTTCTTCCTCCGACTGTAGGTGCCAAAATTTAGTTGCATTCATTTAGACTTTGTTATCTTCCGTCTATCAAGAAAGGCGCTTCTTCTAACACCTTTCCTCTACTCAAAATGTATCAGCAAGGTACCTTTGACCTCTATTATAGAAGCAGGCCCTTATTTGAAATAGTGGTGTGTATCATTGTTTTTGAAAGTTGTTTATAGAACTTGGAGAAGCATGCCATAATACTTCTTGAAATTTATGAACAAATGTATTTAGTTGAAATACCTCCTTTGGAAAGCTAAATATAATTTTGCCTTCTTGTCCAATGTGATGATCTATCTGAAAGACATTCTTTCATGAACAAGAAGATGAGCACCTTTTGACAATCATTTACCATCACTGGTTTGTGTCATGATCTGTCCCTTAATCATCAGCAAATTGTTTTATTTGGCCTCCACACTGCTATATTGGAAAGAAAACTTGATGAGAGATAAGTTTAACATTTTGGATTACAGTAGTACCCCTGCTTTCCTTCTTTTTCCTTTTACATTATTTCTCTGTTTCAACTATCTCTTACTGTTCTTACCACTTATCTTTTAATCAGTCAAACCTTGAAATCAATTACTGCCCTGGCCCTCTGCTTATGAATGAAGGAGGCCCTTCACTGGACAAAGTGTCTGATGTTCTTTCAACCTCTTTGGCCCTCTGCTTGTAGATGAAGGAGGCTTCTTGGTCTTCAAACCCTCTACTTGTGAATGAAGGAGGTTTTTTGTCATGTCATATCAATAGCCTCTTGACAGTGTTGTTTTTCTTTTACTGTTCTTTCAGGCTTTGAATGAGGTCGCAAGAGATTGATGAGAAGCTCTTTGCTCTGTAGCTGCATCACAGGCTCAGTATCACATTGAGAAGCAGTTGTCTTCTCATGTGGAGCTCAAAATTGTCTTCCGAGATGCTGGTATGTTTCTGTCCTTGAAAGATCCATCAAACACTATAAAAACACCTAAAATCAGCTTGACTTATGGTCTATGTATTGCTGAGACTTAAGGGTGTATTAGTGGCGCAACCTAGGGCTGTAACCAACTTCATTAGTAGAGTAGGAAGGTCTGTTATGATTGGTCTATAGCATATGGAGGTTTTTGGCTTTTTGATAGTTTTCCAAGGGATAAATGCCTTAAAATGCCACTTCCTAACTTAGGGGAGACTGTTTGAATAGATTTGGATTGTCTCTTTAGAGCTGATGGGTAGACTAGTATGGCTGAGGCTAGGTAGGATTTGATAATGGGGTTTCTTCTTGTCATGGGCGGACTAACAGGTAGGAGGGAAAAAAAAATTTATGGGTGTTTTCCCAGCTGGTAAATTTGACCAATTTTTAGATCGGCTGTTGGAAAACTTGGCTGTTACAACTAGTCATCACCAACAAGTCAAAAATACTGATGACTAACACAATGTATCACTATAGGATCTAAATGTGAACCGAAAAAACCGACCAGGATCTTCCTCATCCAGATAGCCTCACATGCAGCTTCACTTGCTGCCATGTATTATGCTTCTGCTGAACTGAGTGCCATGGATATTTGTTTCCTACTGTACTAAGAAACTACTGTAGATCCGATACTAAAAACCCCTCCTGATGTGCTCTTTCTGTTCATTGGGCTACCTGCCCAATCTGCATCCATGAAGCCATGCAAATTCACCTCATCCATCTGTCTGTACCATAAACCATACTCAGATGTGCCCCTGAGATACCTCAGGACATGCTTGCCTGCCTTCCAAAAGAGCTTGGTAGGCTTAACCATCACTTGTGAAAGCTAGTTCACCACATAGCATATGTCCAGTATTTTATTAACTAAATACATGAGCAAACCCACCAACTTTCGATAAATAGTGGCATCCACTACCTATGCCAATGTAGCATCCTATTTCCTCGAATTTCCTGGAAGAGGAGTATCCATGGGCTTGCAGTCCTCCATGTGAAACTTACCAAGTATCTTCCGAGCATACTTGCCTTGAGACACAAACAATTCACCTTCTTGCTGCCATATTTCCAATCCAAGGAAATAATGAAGGAGGCCCAAATCCTTCATCTCAAAGTCCTTTGCAAGATTTTCCTTGCATGAGTGTCTCAACTGCTCATCACCCGTTAGTATTAAATCATCAACATAAAGAACAATGATTAAAATCTTACCCTCCACCACATTTTGGTACAGGTTTGCATTCACCTCACCCTTGGTGAAGCCAAGTCCAATGAAATAGCTGTCGATCTATGTGTACCAAGAACGAGGTGCTTGCTTCAACCCATACAATTCTCTTTTGAGTCTACACACATGTGACTCGCTGCTGAAGATCTCAAATCCTTCAGGCTTCTCAATGTACACTTCTTCCACAATGATCCCATTAAGGAACGCAATCTTCACATCCATCTGATGAATGTGCCAACCCATCTGCACTGAGAGAGCAAGGATGGTCCTTATGGAAGAATACCATGTGACAGGTGCAAAGGTTTCTTCATAATCAATCCCCTTGATCTGTGAGAAGCCCCAGGAAAAAAATCTTGCCTTATACTTCTCAACGCTCCCATTAGCAGCTTGCTTTACCTTGTAGATCCATCTTGTACCTACCACTGATTTACCCACCGGCCTTGGAACAATCTCCCAAGCATTGTTTTTGACAATGGAGTCATACTCCTCCACCATGGCATCTACCCATGTGGGCTCCTATGCTGCTTCTTCAAAAGAAGATGGCTCTGTTATGATACACTTGCTCATAAGAGCCATGTATCCAATAAATCAGTCAGGTGACTGTCTCTGTCTACGCCGTGATGTAGGAACTCCTATATTTTGTGTCGCATAAAGCTTCAGTCTCTCAGCTTCTGTGGTGCGCATTATGCCTGTTCTGATGTTTGGTTCTACATGAGTGGACTCCTCCACTCCATGAATATCCTCCTATGGCTAATCCACATCTAAAGGCTCATCTTTGGGAACAAGTAGCTCCTCCTCTACATGCAAGTGTAGCTCCCTCTCAAGCAACAACCTCATGGCTTTCACCTCATTGAATTTTATATCTCGTCGCACCACATTCATTCGACTGTTTGGAAAATACACACGATAATTATCGGGTGTTTCGGTGTACCCCACAAATATCCCAACTTCTGCAATCGACTCCAGCTTCTTCCTGGCGTCCTTTGTCACATGAATGTAAACAAATGAGCCAAAAATATTCAAATGATAAATATCAGGCTTCTTACCAGTAAAACCTTCTTTAGGTGTAATCATGCCAAGTACTCTATGAGGACAACGGTTTTGCACATGAACCGCAGTGTTGCATGCTTTTTCCCACAAGTGCATCGGTAGGCCCTGGTCATGCAGCATAGCTCACGCAGCACCCACGATCATTTTGTTCTTCCTCTCCGCGACCGCATTCTGCTGCGGGTTATGAGGCGCTATGAGTTCTCTTCGAATTTCTTCTTTGCTACAGAAGTATTTGAATTCATTCGAGATATTTTCACCACCATTATCGCTTCGTAGAGCCTTCACTTGATTCCCCGACTCCTTCTCCACCAATGCTTTAAACTCACAGAAATTTGAGAATGTTTCAATATTCTTCTGCATGAAGAAGATCTAGCATATACAAGAATATTGATCAGCAAATATAACATAATACCTGTGTTTTGTTGTTGAAGCAACAGAGAAAGGTCCACACATGTCTGTGTGAATTCTCTCCATGATCATCGAAGCACAGTTCTCCTTCTCATGAAAGGTGATCTTCAAAAACTTACCCATAGTACATCCCTTGCACTAATATGACTATGCAAGAGTACCCTTGGGAAGTTCAGTATAAATCTGCTGCAAAATATTCAAGGTGCCATGGTGAAGATGGCCCAATCTCCTGTGCCATAATTCACCCTCATTCCGGCTCACCACTTTGTCTGCTTGGACCATCATTACAGAGCAGCCATCTACCTCCAGCTTGTAGAGATTCTTAACTTGAATCCCTATCCTCTTGGTTTTACCCATTGTTTTATGTCACAGGAACGCTTCTCCCTTGCTAAAAATAACGTCATAACCTCTGTCCTCCAACATGGCAACCAAGACCAAGTTCTTCTTAAGACCTGGAACATGCATAACATATTTCAACAGAAATGGTTTACCTAGCTCCCTCTCAAAGGTAATGGTTCCAATTCCGGTCACACTATATCTACCATCGTCGCCCATCTATATATGCATTTGGATATCCTTCTCCTCCAAGTCACTAAACAACTCCTTGTCTCCCGTCATATGGAAGAAAGCACCACTATCAAGATACCACACCGATCCCATTCCTCTTGAATCCAAGTATGTAATCAAGGAGAAATCAAGTTCAAATTGTGAGGTTAAGGCCTCACCCACTGCAGCTCCAGCAGCCTTCTTGTTCTTCTTTTTCTATGGCCATTTAGTGGCGAGATGCCCATGTTTGTGACAATGAAAACACTTCACTTTGGAAAAATCCAACTTCTTGCCTTTAGCCTCGGATTTTGGATGGGATTTCTTCCCCTTCCCTTTCCTTGTTTATGCAGCCAAAGAAAAATTCTCTTCATCATCATTCTTCGATGAAGATCCATCCCTGGTATTCCGCCTTATCTCCTCCTGCACAAGATCTGACCAAAGTCGCTCCCAATCTGGCAGTTTCTCCCGTCCATTGACAGAGTCTTTGTAGCTATGCAAACTATTCAGAAGCCCAAGGAGAGCCAAGATCACCAATTCATCATCCGCAAATGTAATTCCCACACTCCCCAGCTCATCCGTGCATTGGAAAAACTTCGTGAGATATTTTGGAATACTGTCGCCCTCCTCCAATTTTATTTTTCTGAGCTTATCTTTCAGCGCCTACTTCCTATGGTCGTTGTTGATTTGGAAAAGATCTGTCAAAGCCTTCCACATTTCAAATGGAGTTCCTTTCCCATGAAGCCTTGACACAATATTGTCTTTCACAACTTCCAATAGAATTCTTCTTGTCTTTGGTACCTTATTTTTCCATGCGTCAAGTCCTGCAGCATCACTAGAAGTAGGCTTAGGAACATTGCTATAGATGAACTCCTTCAGTCCATTATCTTCAAGCACTACCTCCATCCTATCCTTCCAGGCTATGTACTTTGAGCTACCCTCAAAGGCATACTCCAATCGCAACCCATTGAAAGGCATTTCAATGAATACTCAACTGTCGCACCAAGAAATTTCTGCAGCAAATTCGAATTGTCCACCAGCACAAAACTCAGCACTTATTCACAATTGCAATATCCAGTGATTAACACTGCTCTAATACCATGTATAAATTTATTGATATTGATGTATTACCAGATTCTTCTGATCTAACAATATTTATCTTCTTGTTAAATACAGAATCCTTCCACTGTTAAACTTGTGGGAATTTAAAACTCAATTGCAAACATGTGAATAAATTCAATCACACATAACACAATTTTTTAATGGGAAAGATTAAAGCTAAAGACCCAAACTATCATATATTATGTATATCAATGGATCATGTAATAATCTCATACAAATTTTAGTACATCAAGCTCTCAGTACAATCAACAATCATTACACACTGTCATGCAGAAATTTGCATATCTATGCACCAATTTCTTGCCTCCTAATAGCCCGCCTCCACTGCGCAATCCCTGCGGAAGAAGACCCCTGAATGAATTCGAATTGGCCTTTCCTTGACTACACAATCCTCATTGGAATATCCAATGTGTGTTAGATGCATTGAATGCATCACTATAGTCACAACATATAGTCCATCTCACCCTTTCACCTATCTCTCCACTAGGTCTCCATTGGAACTGACATGCAAGTAGTTAACTACTATATTTTTTCAGTTGTTAGTGAATTATTAGTTGTGAATTAATTAACTAATTAATTCACTAAACTCTCACTAGTGTATCTTTCAGTTATGCTAGATACAACTAGCTCAACTGAGTTTAACTCACTTAACTTAGTTAAATTAAATAACAACTCCCGTAACTACTCTTCCAACTCTGTCATAACTTTTCCACTTTAGTTCTAACTGAGTCCTCCATGCATGAGCCACCAATAACCCTAGGAATTGCATAATTCCTTCAGCCCACTGATTTTCCAATTCGGTTCACTAAAATAAAGTGCTCCAAGAGAATAAGTTGATATTTATTGTTGGATGATTATTAAGGGCTAATAATAATCGACATGCACCTATTTTTAGATTGACGATCTATAAATAGACTTTGCCCAATATTATAAAAATAGAATTTCATCTATTTTCACATTTTATCAACCATCTACAAATATTATCCTGTAAATTATAGAATATGCTCACCATGTCTAAAAATAGACGTACACCTAAAAATATCCTGCGGGCCCCACTTAGTGAAAGTGCTTACTTTTCACTAAGCTCATCATCTTTTTGAATCTCAACAGACCTCTAAACTATGTTACAATGAGTCTTGAGGGCCTATTTATAATTGCGAAACAATGGAAAACTCCAAACATCCAAAAACCTAACCCTAGGAGATGAAGCACCAAAACTATGGACCCCGTTTGGGTAAATTGGTGTTTCAACTTCCTGGGGACATAACTTTGGCATACGATCTCCGTTTGTCTTTTTCTTTTCCTCCTTTGTCACAACTACTTAGCTACAAATTTCTTCCACTATGTCCTATTTTTATGTTGTTACTTACTTCAATAATTCCTTTTAAATTATTTATAAAATAAATATAGTACCAACCATTCAATCTCTTAAAGTACTGTTGCAATCTCTGAGTCTTCCTTGCTAACTAAAAACATGTCCTTATCAACTTCTTATGCTTCTCAATATTGATTCTTAACATCAACCCCTACTTAGTTTTTCTTTTTCCAATCTACATAAAAAATCATTCTTGGCTCTCCCTCTGCAATCCACACTCTACAAGACAAATACCACTTTTATTTTGTAACCTTCACACCATTATAAATTAATTTTCATGTTGTGACTTGAATCAATAATGGAGATCGAATTGAGAGATCACTACGGAAAACAATTTCCTCCAACCTCTATAAAATTCAATCGAGTAGGTTATCCTACTTTGATACCACTAATGGTGCAATTTTGGTACTTTAAATAAAAATGTATATACACCTAGTCAAAATTGTTCTCAGACCCCCAAGTTGAATTACAAAACCACAAAATCAAAAAATTCTTAATACATATAATAAAACCCCTGCTTGCAAGTTCAAAAATTGTATCCAAAACCACTAGATTCAAAACTATACACAAAAACCCCATAGGATATTGCCAAGCCCCAACCTATGTCATGTCATCCTTTTTTGAACATACAACAAGCGAAGAATTTATCATAAGAGCCAGTGTAAAGGGAATTACCTGGCTTATATATATTTTCACATTCCCATTCAAACCTTAGACTAACATTCCCAATCAAAATCACATGACATTTTTTTGTCCAAAGCTTCAGACCCCAATGTTTTTTGTTTAACGTATAATCGTTTGTGCCAGTGCTTATAGTCAAAGGCTTATATGACCACACTCGTGACCATGGTGATAACCACACACCTCAAAAATTTTAGACCCAGGACATCTACACCTCCCTTTTAAATTTCTAGGGAAGGAAACTCCATAATATAGATCCTACTCCATTAAATATTGCTCTTGAATCTCCCATCAACTATTGATCCTAAACCCCAGACCTATTGGGTGTGGAGCTTGATTATATTCTTTATTTATATGTATCGTCACGTTGGACCCATGTTTTTAACATGGTAGAGATGTCACCAATCGTTTTATCACCATCAGGGGGGTCCAGGGGGGTGACGATGATTTTATGAGCCCCCCACTGGAAGGGGTTCCAGTGAAGCGCCCTGAAGCTAAAAACAGATGTAAAATTTCCTTGTAAAATATTGTAATTTCTTAGTCAATCTGAGTCATTCATTAGGCGGATGATCTGACAGTATAAGTTGTTTTTAATTTAGGGTTTTTTTCCCTATAAGGTAACCCCTCCGTTCATATGAGATAGTTGTATTGCCGTTGTGGGTGGTGTGTGTATTCCGAGCGAGAAAGAGAAAGGGGGACTGTGTGAGAGAATAGAGGATATTACAACAAATATGTTGTAGGTTGTGTCTCTTCATTTTGCTAGATAATAGAAAGGAAGGATTGGTTTTTTCTCCATGGACGTAGCCCAAGTTGTGTGAACCACATATACTTGGTCTCTCTTGCTTTATTTGTTTGTATTTCCGCATATTTTTATGTGTTACATTTCTCTGTAATATATAATCTTCTAACAATTGGTATCAGAGTCAAAGGTCTATTTGGCTGATAAAATCGGAGGAAAGAAGGGTTCCTGGTTCGAGTGGGAGCAATGGCGAAAGATGGTAGGTTGAGGGTCAAGAAATTTAACGGCCAAAAATACCCGTTGTGGAAAATTTAGATGGATGATTATATGTATTAGAAATATTTTTACCTACAATTGAGCGGAAAAAAAAATAAGTCGTCAAGTAGGATAGATGTAGAATGGGATATTCTTGAAAAAAATGCACTTTATCCAGATTTATGTAGGAATGCAATTAATTACAGAAATAGACATAAACACAGAGATGCAGTGGAAACAATAATTCATTTTATTTAAATCAAATGACTGAAATATGCTTACATACATAATGGAAATAAAAATATTTAAGGTGCTAGTAGCATATCTCTGAGAAGAGATGTGGCAGCTCTAGACCTCTGAACTATGTTATAATGAGGCTCGAGGGCCTATTTATTATTGAGAAACAATGGAAAACTCCAAATGTCCAAAAACCTAACCCTAGGAGATGAAGCGCAAAAACTATGGGCCCCGTTTGGGTAAATTGGTGTTTCAACTTCCTAGGGACGTAACTTTGGTATATGATCTCCATTTGACACACTCAATAGCTCCTTAGAAAGATGTATCAGTAACTCAATATATCAAGTCCATGTCACTTTCAGTTTTCCCAAAAAACATCGTTTAGGGCCTCAAAACAGCTTCGGAAGTTCAGGACCCGAAAAACTGCCAAAAATAGTAAGCTGTGCCGAAACTGAAAAAATGAAAGAGACAATGGTGGGGCCCCAAGTGGAATAGGTGGGTGGCCACCAATATCCACCTGGATCATTAAGGCCCCAAAACAACTCCGGGAGTGCAGGACCTGAGAACCTGCTAAAAATATTAAGTTGTGCTGAAAGTGAAAAGTTGTAAGAATTGATGGTGTGGGTCCAAATGGAAAAGGTGGGTGGCCACCGATATCCACCTGGATCATTTCTCCGTCCTTAGGAAGCAATGTTCCCCATTTTTTTGAGATTCTCCATGAGATGAGGTAAATGTTGTTGAACTAGGCATTAGATTTGTTGGAGATGTCATGGACATGCGGGCAGACATGCTGGATGCATTTAGGAATTTTGGTTTATTTATTAGCCTCAGACAGTACATGTGTGGATTTTGTATGTGTAGTTTCTGGAGGTATGGCAACATCATGCGGTGGTGCATCGAGTTTCATATCAGTGGAGTGCTTGTCTTGACAGTGTAGAGGAACCAGTGAGGAGAAAATTTCCTCGTATTCCTCCATGACTTTATCAATCTGCTGCAGCCATGTAGGGGAGCCCTATTTCGAGGTTGTGGCCAAAAGTTTCTTCTTTCCCTGTGAGCGAGTTGTAAGGAAAATAATTTTCCTAGTTTGGGAAAAAATCTTACTGTGTTGTTTTACAGTAGTCAAATAGATGACAGGAGGTGGTACTACCTCTATTATCCTGTACATGTTATTTACCAAAGTAATAACAACAGCACGAGGCCTAGACTCATACACATCATTTCGCCTCCACAAGTATGGTTGGCCCAATAATAAATCAACTACATCAAGAGGAGCAACATCACACAATACCTCATTCGTGAATGGCTTGATACTCTACGGAAGGCGGCATTATTTTCAGATGCGGATATGTCTCCCTGGGTGAAGCCAACCGATGGTATATGACTGCGGGTGTGCTATGGTCAGTAGACCGAGCCGCTTCATGAAATCTGTTGAAATGAGGTTCTTTTGGCTTCTGCAATCGACAAGGAATTACAGTGGAGAACCCTTCACCCACATCTGCGAATGAAAGAGGCACTCCCACTCCTCTAGATCCTCAGGATCCTCCCTCTGGATCTTGGTGGTGGAAAATAATTGCACGGGGATCTGCATCAATGATCTACTTCCCTTTGTCATTGCCTTTTTCTGGTTCTGAATCACGATCAGAAAATGCATCTGATTCGGGTGCCCTTATTTCGGCCACCAAGGACTGTTTGGCCCAACACTCGTTTGTGCTATGAGTGGGGATGTTATGAAATTCACACCACTTCCCTATGTCCTTCTTTGGATTTGTGGTGTTCTTATGAGTTGTATTTCTTTTGCCTTACCCCTTATTCTTCGCTTTGGGGGCACCTTTCCCTGGATTCGGATTTGTAGATCCAAAGTCTTGCTTCTTCTGCTTAAATTTTTTCTCGATCTTGGCGGCATAGCGATATGCCGTGCCAAGTGATGTAATGTCAAGGAACTCAATTTCCTCCTGAATATGTTTGTGTAGACAGTCGCGGTACTTGAGCACCAAATGTCTCTCTAAATATTTAATACCCAACTTTGTGCACAGGGTATGGAACAAATTTGTCTGTTCGTGCACATATTGATCCCTTTGTTGTCGCAGCGTGGTCCATTAGATGTATTTTTCCTCATAGCTCCCCACGAGGTAATATTTTTCCTTGAAGCCATCTCGGAACGAATTCCAAGTGGGTGTGGCTAAGAACAGAGAGGGTTCCCCTTCGTCCTCTTTCTCACAGTAGGTTTCCCACCAGTCTTTGACATGGGGGGCGACTTTAAGGACTGCAAAAATGATATTTTCTCGGTTGGAGAAATAATGGACCGAGAAATACCCTTCCAACAAATTTAACCATCTATCTATGGAATCTTCATCTCTCTGGCCTTCAAATATAGGAATGTCAAAGTTTACATGTACCTTGAATGTAGTGGTGCCTCCAGAGTGGCTGTTGGATGCAGATGCGTCGTAGGTGGGCAGTGATTGTAGGATCTGAGCAAAGTTATCCATCATCGCTTTCCTTTGTTTCTTGAGGGCCTCCTCGAGCAATATTTTGATAGGATTTCCTTCTCCCTCGTCTTTCTTTTCTTCCGCCATGGGAGGTCATTGGGGTTTGCAAGGTTGATCTTGCAAGGGTTCAACCAGATCAATCCCTAACTCCTTATACCCTGACCGTGTTGGGGACATGCAAAGAAAAATAGAGAAAGGGTAGACCACTCTAATACCACTGATCTGGATTTATGTAGGAACATAATAAAATACAGAAATAGACATAAACATAGAGATGCAGCACAAAAAATACTTCATTTTATTTAAATCAAATTACTGAAATATGCTTATAAACATAATGGAAATAAAAATTGCTAGGGTGCTAGTAGTATATCTCTGATAAGAGATGTGGTGGATCCAGACCTATGAAATGTGTTATAATGAGGCTCAAGGGCCTATTTATTACTAAGAAACAATGGAAAACTCCAAACGTCCAAAAATATAACCCTAGGAGATGAAGCGACAAAACTATGGGCCCCGTTTGGGTAAATTGGTGTTTCAACTTCCCAGGGACTTAACTTTGGCATACGATTTTTGTTTTACACGCTTAATCACTCGTTAGAAAGATCTATCCAATATTCACCTGGATCATTAAGGCCCCAAAACGTCTCCGAGAGTGCAGGACCCAAAAACCTGCTAAAAATAGTAAGTTGTGCTGAAAGTGAAAAGCTACAAGAATTGATGGTGCGGGTCCAAATGGAATAGGTGGGTGGCCACTGATATCCACCTAGATCACACTTGGAACAATACAGTTGTGCCTCACTGATCTAAAAGGATTGTATTAGTTTGTTGTGCTAAGTGTCTTTTTAGTGATAAAACATGTGCATACTTTTCTCCATATTTTGCTTAAGTATTGAGGATTTTAACCATGAAATATAAGTGATTTTAGTGATTTAGAAGTATGAAATAAGAGTAAAAAACATTTAACAATAGTGTATAATAGAGAAATAAAAACACACATAAAATTTACACAACAGGCTTGATGAAGCAGTTCACCCCTCCTAGGCTACATCTGCTCGTCCAGCTCCCAATGACATGTACTTCTTTCATTAAGCTCAAAATTTTGTAAATACATGTGTTTACAGGCCTCTTATGGTTGTTTTCTTTGCACTAATGGCTCCAAAATGCTCCAATTAGTCTAGATAGACTCTTCATTCACTCCATTTGGGAGAAAATTGACCCTCCAAATCATTTTCCCAATAACTCCTAGAAAAACTCCACTAACTGTGGTTACATTTGGCCACAATCCACAAATTTGGGGGCACACTATTGTTTTACTGCCAATCCTAACAATAAAATTTAATGTTAAGGGGAGGGGGTGGGCACATGCCAACCCCAAAAACCCCACGGTCACATTAACTTTGGAGAGGAACCGCATGCAATAACTGTGGTAAGTTGTGGTGGAACCAGAGTTTGGGTCGGAGTTTACATAATTGTCAGCGTATAAAACTATAACCACGTGTGCAGATTACATGTTTCAAGGCTTGTGTTTATGTCATTTTTTTACGGAGACCTCGGAAGTTTAAAACCGTCGGCATTAAATTTTAGTTACAATGTGACCATTCATCTCGGACCTTCGGCGGGTTGGGACCGCCGACGGTCCCAACCCCCATGTACAAAGTTTTAAAACTTTAAATATGTCTATTGTTCCATAGATGTTAAGTAACAAGTTGTAGCGGATTTGGTGGAGGTCTTTGCACGTAGGCAGGAGGTCCTGGGTTCGAACCCTACGAACCTCTGCCTAAATTTTATTACACCGTCCAGGGGACACGTGGCAGTCTCAGGGCTGGCCACGTGTCACCCTCCCATTGATCCAACAAATAAAACATACAATCCATCATCAAATTACAAAGAAGCACTTGTCATTCTCTGACTGGCTCTGAGGAAAGGAATATTCTTTGGAATATTCCTTTTTGCTGACTGTGCACTTGCATGCTGGCTGGGGATCCCAGTCAACCCTGTCGCAAAATTTAGTTTTTTGGGAAATGGATCAGAACTCGATATCTGCCTCACACGACATCATTTTTTCTAACCATTCGCAGTGCCAGAATCAGGAAGACGAGAACTACACAACCATCATGGTTTCAACCCAATCCTGTAGCTTTCAATTTTCAACAAAACTTATGAACATATTTTACACCTCCCCATTAGGAAGCTTTTGGACCCCAAAATAATTTGATTACCTATTCAGTAGATGAGGGTACAACTCTCTCACCTTTCCAGCTTCCATCCACTTTTCCTTACTTGGCTTACTTCCTTTGATGCCCCTCTTGGATGCTCTTATCCTCTTGTCAATAATTGTATCTTTCTTGAGCTCATCCAGAAATTCTGGCGAGAAATATTCAATAGAAGGCAACTGAACATCACTTCCTTGATCATCGATCAAAGGTGGCTCATACAAAATTAAGTTTTCAACATTAACAACTGAATACATTTGCATATATGAAGGCAAGTCAAGTTGAAATGCATTGTTACCAACTTGCTTTATGATCTTGAATGGACCATAGCAAATGGGTTTGAGCTTCTTACCTTCTCCTTGCATCCTTTTTTTGCTTATGTGCAACCATACCTCATCTCCTTCTTGAAACTTGTGATCAACTCTATGTTTTTCATGCCTCTCCTTGTATTTGATTTCAATTTTCTCAATCTATTCTTGAACTTGTTGTGTATAATCTGAATTTTCTCAATGAACTTTTGAGCCTTGTCAATATCACTATGCCCATCGATTGCAACATCATTCTCAAGGATGAATTCTAATGTTGATTTTGGAAAATACCCAGAGAATACTTAAAAAGGTGATGTAGTTGTAGAAGAGTGCTTTTCCCGATTGTAAGCGTGCTAAATTTAATGCAGTTGCTCATCCCACAACTAGGATGGTTGCTGCAATATCCTCTCAATAGATGCATAATGGTTCTGTTCACCACCTCTGTTTGGCCATCATTTTGCAGATGAAAAGAAGTACTATTTTTCAACTTTGTATCCATCATACTCCAAAGATTGGACCAAAAATTCCCAATGAACCTGGAATCCCTGTCACTAACAATAGAAGTAGGCAATCCATAATGAACCCACACATGTTGAAAATAAAGTTCAGCAGTTTTTTCAGCAGTAACGATTTTCTTACATTGCATAAGTATATACATTTTACTGAATCTATCCACAACTACATAAAGATAATCATGTTGTTTTCTTGACATAGGTAGACCTCCAACAAAGTCCATTGAGACACTCTCCCATGGCCTTGATGGTACTAATAGTGGCGTGTACAACCCAAGCTTCCTATTGCTAGGCTTGCTTGTTGCACACATAGGACAAGCTCTTATAAAACATGACACACTATCTACCATGCGAGGCCAAAAGCAATACCTCACCAGATGCACCAATGTTTGCTTACCCCAAACTGTCCAGCAATAAGAGATGAATGAGCTTCTCTCATGACACTTAGCCTCTCTCCTTGTGGTATACATATTTTTCCCAAATGAGACATCAAATTGTTATGCATGTGATAATAATTTTCTTCAATTTGATTACCTTCACTCAAACTAGCATACACATCTTAAAAATCAACATCATGTGGATATTGTTCTATGTAAATCTCATGTATAATAGGAACTTCTTTTAGTAAAGAAGAAGCATTTATAATTGGTCTTGAAAGAATATAAGCAACGTTATTGAAAATACCTTTCTTGTACCTTATAACCAAGTGAAATTGTTGAAGAAATCCCATCCACCTGAATGTCGTGATTGCTGCAATTTTGTTTTTGACTGCAAGTACTGTAATGGTTGGTGATCAGTATGTATAATCATCTCTTTACCGATCAAGTAGTGTTTCCACTTCTTGATGCTTTGTACCAATGAATACAGTTCTTTTTCATATGTAGGATAATTAGTTACAGCACCATTGAATGTTTCAGAATGAAAAGCGATAGCCTTACCATGTTGCAAAAGAACTGCACCCATGGCATAATCAATAGCATTAGTTTGTATCTCAAATGGCTGTCTCAAATTCGGTAATGAAAGGACAGGAGCTGAACTGATATTTTCTTTTAAAGCTTAGAAATCTTGTTGTTGTTTTCCTCCCCATTGGAAGCCTTTCTTCACACTTGTCACTGCATGCATAGGAGTTGCGATGGTAGAAAAGTTAGCAATAAACTTTCTCCAATACTGAGCTACACCTAAAAAACTTCTTACCTCGGTTACTGTTTTGGGTGTGGGCCAATTCACAATGCCTTCCACTTTAGAGGGATCAATTCTCAATTCGCCTCCTCCTACAATGTGTCCCAAATAAACCAAAGAAGACTTTCCAAACTCACACTTTGACATCTTAAGAAACAATTTCTCTTTTCAAAAAACATCAAGCACTCTATTCACATGCAAGTCATGTTCTTCTCTTGTTTTGTTGAAAATTAATATGTCATCTAAATACACAATCACAAATTCATCAAGGAATGGACTCAAAACACTATCCATAACATGCATTAAAGTTGTCGATGCATTACACAAGCCAAATGGCATAACCAACCACTCAAAGAGTCCTTGTTTTTTTTTAATGCAGTTTTCCATACATCACTTTCTGCAATTCTTACCTAATGATATCCACTTTGTAAATCTAACTTAGTGAAAAAAAATTCTTCTTTCAGCTGATCAAGCAAATCATCTATCCTTGGGAGTGGGTATCGATTCTTTACCGTTATCTTGTTCAAATCTCTGATGTCTACACGCATGTGGCAAGTCCCATATTTCTCCGGAATCAAGACTATGGGTGATCCGCATGGTGAAGTGCTTGGCCTTATGATTCCTTTGTCCAACATCTCCTTGATTTTCCTCTTTATTTCAGCATTTTCCATTATCGACATGCGATACATGTCGATTTTTGAAGAGGACAATCTTGCTACAATTGAATCTCATGTTGAATCTCCTTTTTTGGAGGCGATCCTGTTGGCTCCTGAAACATCTCATGATGTGCATAAACTACATCATCTAAATCTTATTTCAACTTAGGATAAAAATCCTCCAATGATTCATGATTATCATCAGCTTTAGGCTTAATCATTAGAAGAACAAAATTCTTACTTGAATTTACCAGTCTCTTTACCTGTCCAGCATTTACCATAGCAATGTTTTTCTTCTTGCGATGTGTTATAACTATGTAATCCTTTCTATATTTGAACAAATGGTATTTGTTCTCATGGCGATGGAAGATCGCTTTCCTGTAATACAAGTAAGGACTCCCCAACACAATACATGTTATGTCAAGCGGAACTACATCTAATTCAACTGTGTCAACAAAATGTGCAGTTATTGCAAACCGCAATATACACTTCTTTGAAACCTATAAATTTTCATCGTTACAAATTCAACCAGGTGGATATGGTTTTGGATGTGGTATGGTCTCAAGATTAATTTTCTTGAACAAGTCTTCAGAGATTAAGTTTGCTTGTGACCCACTATCAAACAATGTGTCAATCTTAGTATCTTTGGATATGACCCTCACATGAAACAATTCAATTCTCTCCTCTTCATTTGGAGCATGTGTGTGACAGTTTGATGTACTAGTACTAGTTTAGTTTCAATTTATTTCCCCTTCATGTTTTTCAATCCCACGGCTATAATTTTAGATTCATCACCTGAATCCTCTCCTAAATCATGTTCATTTGTAGCTGCAGTTTTCTGTTTCCCTTTTTTGTTGAAATATTTGAGCCTCTTTTTAGGATGTAATTTCCAACATTAATTTTCATTATGGCCTTCTTTTGAAAAATGTTTACAAACCAATATTTTTCCCTCTTTCTTAATAGATGCATCCTTTTTTCTTTTTCCTTTCGAGGTCTTTTCTTTGTTTTTCCTCTTAAAATTTTTTTTCCTACCCTCATCAGAAATGTTTTTCCCTCTAGCTTCTAGATGTGTGGCCTAAACACATACCTCATCTAGACTTGTGGGATTAAGCATGAGAACTGTATGTTTAAGGTAGCTATGTAAGCCTCCTATGTAGTTGAGAAAATTATGTTGGCTCTGCAAATCTACCCATAATAAGGGAGCTCTTCTCCTAAATTCTTGGGTGTATTCTTGCACATTCTGTCCTTTCAATTGTCTAAAGTTTTTCCAGTTCATTATGGATTTCTGAATATGAGCTAATGGATAGAAATTTTGTTTTATTTCAGAAATGAAATCAATCCATGATAGAATAATATTACCATGCTTCTTGATCCCCTCCTTTGTCTTAGCTTCCCACCAAACAAGTGTTGCACCTTCCATTCTCAATGAAGCCAATTGGATTTCGGTATCATCATCTTGAAGGTTCTGGATTCTAAAATAGACCTCCAATTGTGTAATCCAATTATCATGCTTTTCTGCATTGAATTCACCATTAAACATTGGCAATTGAAACTTGACATCAAGTTTTAGAAAAGGACTTTTACCAGTGTTCTTTGACTTGTGTGACTGATGTACTGAAAATGAAGTAGAGGATGATGATGATGAGGGTGAGGATGGCGACTTTCCACTGCCTCCATTTCCTCCATTTCCCTTCTTTGAATTATCTTCATTATTTTGACATCCTAATGATCCTTGTCCTTCCTTGTGAAGTTTGGATCCTTCTCCTTCTAGTTTCTCATTCTTGATAAAGGATTATAACCATCTCAGTCATGTCAAGGAATGCTTTCCTGAACACTCTTTCTTCCTCTTTGGGATCTACTTCTTCATGTATTTCTTCTTCCTTTGAAGGTATGCTTAATGTTGTTTATGCTTCCATAGGAGGTGAACTAGGTGGTGGAGATTGTGGCAATCTTGCTCTCCTTTGTTGTGGATCACTTTGAGACCCTCTTGCTTCCACCAATTTTCCTTCTCCTCTCTTGAGCTTGAGCCTAGTAAGCATGTGAAACTTGCAAACATTTAAACAAATAGTTTGCACAAAAAAAAACCAGAGAATAAACTCTAGCTCTGAAACCAACCTGATCTGAAAGGACTATATTATTTTGTTGTGCTAAGTGTCTTTTCAGTGATAAAACATGTGCATACTTGTATCCATAGTTTGCTTAAGTATTGAGGATTTTAACCATGAAATATAAGTGATTTTAGTGATTTAGAAGCATGAAATAAGAGCGAAAAACAGTAAACAACAATGTATAACAGAGAAATAAAACCACACATAAAATTTACACAACAGGCTTGATGAAGCAGTTCACCCCTCCTGGGCCACATCTATTGGTCCAACTCCCAATGGCATGTCCATCTTTCATCAAGCTCAATTTTTTGTAAATAAATATGTTTACAGGCCTCTAATGGTTTTTTTCTCTGCACCAATGGCTCCAGAATGCTACAATTAGTCTAGATAGACTCTTCATTCACTCCATTTTGGAAAAAATTGACCCTCCAAGTCATTTTCTCAATAACTCCTAGAAAACCTCCCCTAACTGTGGAGAAATCCACCTAACTGTGGTTACATTTGGTCAAAATCTACAAATTTGCGGGCGCACTACTGTTTTACCACCAGTCCTAATAATAAAATTTAATGTTTAGGGGAGCGGGTGGCCACATGCCAACCCCCGAAACCCCACGGTCGCATTAACTTTGGAGCAAAACCACATGCGATAACTATGGTAAGTTGTGGTGGAACCAGAGTTTGGGTCAGATTTTACATAACTGTCGGTGTATAAAACTGTAACCACGCAGGCAGATTACATGTGTCAAGGCTTACGGTTATGTCAACTGTTTGCGGAGACATTAGAAGTTTGAAACCATTGGCGTTAAATGTTATTTGCAATGTGACCATTCATCTCGGACCACTAGCGGTACAAAGTTTTAAAACTTTAAATATGTCTATTGTTCAATAGATGTTAAGTAACAAGTTGTAGCAGAGTTGGTGGAGGTATTTGCGCGCACGCCAGAGGTCGCGGGGTCAAACCTTGCGGACCTCTCCCTAAATTTTATTATACTATCCAGGGGACACGTGGTAGCCTCAGGCCTAGCAACGTGTCACCCTCCCATTAGTCCAGTAAATAAAACATATAATCCACCATCAAATTACAACGTGACACTTGTCATTCTCTTACTGGATTTGAGGAAAGGAATATTCTTCGAAATATTCCTTTTTGCTGACTATGCACCTGCATGCTGACTGGGCATCCCAGTCAACCCCGTTGCAAAATTTAACTATTTGGGAAATCGATCATAATGCAATATGTCCCTCATACAACATCGGTTTTTCAAACCATTCACGATGCCGGAATGAGGAAGACGAGATCTACACAACCATCTTAGTTTCAATCCAATCTTGTAACTTTCAATTTTGATCAAAAGTTATGTACACCCAATCACTCGCCGCATTGGCAGCCTTCAATATTTCGAAGGAAACTACAACAAAGGGTTTAATGTCGGAATTGGCTAGAATATATGAAAAACCCTTAGCCTCAAATAATGTATTTATTATGAAACATTTATTAATATGAATATGTCGGAAGGTGGATATGTTGCTGACCATTTAAATGAATTTAATATAGTTACCAGTCAATTAAGTTATGTAGGGGTAAACTTTGATGATGAAGTTAGGGCTATGTTATTTCTATGCTCATTTCCAAAAATTTGGAATGGTTTAGTTATGGCCATTAGTAACTTTTTCTCTGGATCTAGCACTTTAAAGTTTGATGATGTCGTTGGTGCCATCCTTAGTGATGAAATTCGATGGAAAAGCTCCGGTGAGCCATCAGATAATGCTTTCAGTGTAGAGACTAGGGGAAGAAAAATTGAAAGGGGAAAGAGACCAGTATATTGCAATAAGTCAACAAAAGGTAGATCCATGTCCAGATCGGGGATAGTGTGCTGGAAATGCTAGAAGAAAGGACATTTGAGGAAAGATTGTTAGTCTTGGAAGGGAAAATAAGGAGACACACAATAAGAAAACAATCATGAAGTGAATGTGATAGGTGATGTGTTGCAAGGTGCCTTGATTGTTTATTTATAAAATGTTATTGATGTTTGGGTGGTAGATTCATGGGCCTCTTTCCATGTCACACTTGATAAGAAACATATTCATGACTATGTTCAAGGAGATTTTGGACAGGTTCGTCTGGGTGATGATAAACCATGTAAAATCGTTGGAATGGGTAAATTTCTTGTAAAACAACAAAATGGAAACGAATTGTTATTAAAGGAGGTAAGGTATCTTCTAGATCTGAACAAAAATCTGATTTCAACAGGGAAATTAGGCAGTGAAGGTGGTGTGACAACTTTTACAGATAAAACCTGGAAGGTCACGAATGATCCCTAGTAATAATAAAAGGAGAAGAGGTTGGTACATTGTATTTATGCAATGGTATTTCTGATTTTTTTAATGCTTTAAACTCCACAGGTTTAGATGTAGCATTATGGCATCATAGGCTCAAAAACATGAGTGAGAAGGGGATGAATATTTTTCACTGAATAAATTTGTTGCCATGTTTGAATAATATTGATTTTGATTTCTTTGAGAATTGTGTTTATGGAAAACAAAATAGATTCAAATTTCTTAAAGTTGGGAAAGAAAAGAAGAGCGAAAAATTATAGCTTGTGAATACAAATGTATGGGGACCTAATCAGGTATCATCTCTCGGTGGATCTCATTATTATGTCACTTTTATTGATCATGCAAAAAGAAAAACTTGGATTTATTTTATTCAGAATAAATCTAATGTATTTGATACTTTCAAGGAATGGAAAGATTTTGTTGAGATTGAGATAGGAAAGAATTTTATGTGTCTTAGATCAGAAAATGGAGGTGAATATTGTAGAAAATATTTTGATAGGTATTGTTCAGAGAATGGAATTCACAGAGAGAAGCCAGTTTCAGGAACACCACAGGAAAATGGTGTGTCAGAAAGGATGAACAGGAAAATCATGGAGCATGAAAGGTGCATGAGATTGGATGTAGGATTTCCTTTACAATTTTGGGAAGATGTTTCAGATATTTTTGTTTATTTAATAAACAGAGTACCTTCAAGTTCCTTGGATGGTGGTATTACAGAGGAGGCATAGACAGGTAAAAAGGTAAACTACTATTTTTAAAATTCTTTTGGTTGTGAAGCCTTTGTCCATATTAATAAAGAAAATATAACAAAGCGTGAGAAAAAATCAAAGAAATGTACCTTTATTGGATATTGTGTTAATGATTTTGGTTATTGCTTATATTATTATGAAAATCACAAAATCATTAGGAGAAGAGATGTAATATTCAACGAAAAGGTATTGTATAAGGATCAGATGCAGGAAAAGAAGCAAGAAAAAGGAAACAAAGAATACACAGTTCTTAATAAGATCACAGAAAAATTAAAGGTGCCTGAAAATAATAATAATCAATATCTACAATAAAAAAAACCACCAAAGAAAAATAGGCACCTTAAACACCTGAAAGTGGTGTCAGAATATCCACCAGGATAAGTAGAACCCATGAATGATACTCTCCTTCATTATATTATGTATTGTTGACTGATTCTGGTGAACCATAATGTTATGAAGAAGAAATGAAGGTAGAAACTAGGAAGACGTGAGAGCTAGCCATGAAAGAAGAGATGGAATCCTTATTGCATAACCATACTTGGGACTTAGTTAGGTTTCCTGAAGGTAAAACAAAATTGCAGAATAAATGGGTTTACAGGTTGAAGGAAGAAGATGGAGGAAAAGAGAGGTAGGAAGCTAGACTTGTGGTGAAGGGGTTTGCACAAAACAAAGGTATTGACTTTAATGAAATATTTTCTCTTGTTGTTAAAATGACTTCAATGGGAACTATTTTAAGTCTTGTAGCAGCAGAATATTTGCATCTTGAACAATTAGATGTAAACACAACATTTCTCCAAGGAGATTTGGAGGAAGAGATTTATCTGGAACAACCATAAGCATATGAGGTCAAAGGGAAGGAACAATTACTATGCAGGATAAATAAGAGCTCGCATGACTTAAAACGGGCTCCAAGGAAGTGGTATCTAAAATTTGACAGGTTTATGTCTGAACAAGGTTATACTAGATGCCACTCTGATCATTGTGTTTATCTCAAAAATAAAAATGATGGAAGTTATATTATCTTGTTATTGTATGTATATGACATGCTTGTTGCAGGGTCTAACATGTAGGAAATAAATGTGCTCAAAGGAAAATTGGCAAATTCATTTGCAATGAAGGATTTGGGAGGTGCAAAACAAATCCTTGGTATGAGAATAACTAGAGACAGAAAAATCAGAAATTAACATTGTCTCAGAATGGGTACATACAAAAGGTGTTGGAAATATTTAATATGCATAATGCAAAACTATTTAGTACACCTTTGGCTAGCCATTTCAAGCTTAGTAAGGAGATGTGCCCCAAGACCCAAGAAGAAATGGATTACATGTCTAAAGTTCCATATACATCAACAATTGGAAGATTAATGTATGGATTGGTCTGCACAAGGCCTGATATTGCACATGCAGTGGGGGTTTTAAGTAGGTACATGAAAATTCTAGGAAAACAACATTGGATGGCAGTGAAATGGATTCTCAGATATTTGAGAGGCACCACAAATCAAGCATTATGCTTTGATGGTTCAAACATTTCTCTACAATGATATGTTGATTCAGATATGGAAATTGATAGAGATAATGGGAGGATAACTATAAGGTGCGCATCCACTGTAGTTGGAAAAGCTATCAGTTGGGTTTGAAAAATGAAAAATGTTGTTGCACTTTAAAAAACAAAAGCAGAGTATGTTTTTGTTACAGAGGCTAGTAAAGAAATTATTTGGTTACAAACATTTATGGATGAATTGGGTAACAAGCAGGAGATGGTCAAGTTATACAATGGTAGCCAGAGTGTCACTCATCTTGCAAAGAACTCAGAATTTCATTCCAGGACTAAACATATACAACTCAAGTACCCTTTCATATGGTCAATGTTGGAAGATGGACAGTTGAAGCTGGAAAAGGTACACAGTAGCTAGAATCCTTTAGATATGTTAAAAAAATTAGTAACCAGGGAGAAAATGAGATTCTGCTAAGTTTCAATTTCTCCTCAAGTATGATGATGAAGATGAGAAACAACTAGGTCCAAAGTGGAGAAAGTTTCCAACAAATGAAGCAGCAGTGGAGTTTCTAGAATCGGTCTCCAAGTGGGATATTTTTGGATTTGGAGCCTAATTATCTTCTTTATTTATAGGTATAACCACGTTGGACCCTTTTTCTTAACGAGGCGGCAATGTAGCCTATTTTTTGATCGCCGTCAGGGGGGCCCAGGGGGAGCGACAACGATTTTATGAGCCCTCCCCTGGTGAGGCTCAAGGGAAGCACCCCCATAGCTAAAAAAAAATTAAAACTTCCTTGTAAAATATTGTAATTTTGTATTCAATCTGAGTCGTTCATTGGGCGGATGATTTGACGATAGAAGTTATGTTTAATTTAGGATTTTTTTCCCTAGAAGGAAACCCCTCAGTTCATATGAGGGAACGGTATTGTGGTTGTGGGTGGTGTGTGTATTTTGAGCGAGAAAGAGAAAGGGGGATTGTGTGAGAGAATAGAGGATATTACAACAGATCTGTTGTAGGTTTTGTATCTTCATTTTGTTGGATAATAGAAACGAAGGACAAGCTACTTCTTCATGGAGATAGCCCAAGTTGGGTGAATAACATATATCTGTGTCTCCCTTATTTTATATATTTTTTGTGTTTGTATTTCCCCATATTTTTATGTGTTCCATTTCTTTGTAATATATAATTTTCTAGCAAGACCATGGCAATTTCAATTGGACCGCACTCGATATTTTACTGGAAACTCCCGTGATATATTATTCTATGGAATCCATTTTGTGATGGTGATTTCTTTACATAAATCAAGTTCGGTTTCCTTGACCTCCGTTAAGTAATGAACCCAACAGTTTGACCTTCTCCTCCCTTTCTTTGACTTCCAAGATGGGAATTTCTACGGCTCTTAATGATTCTCCCTTCTATCTCTCGCTACCATAATCTGAATAGTTTTTAAATGAGTCTTGTAGAGAAACCTCCAAGATAATTCCTCTAAGAAATCGAAAATGAGATTTCAATTCTTGAATTACTTCAGTTCCATCACCTCGATTACTCTTGATTCACGTATTGATGTAACCTTCCAAAAGATAAGTCTTTTCCTTGCTCTACTATGGAAGAGAGACGTAGGGAAATTTAACACATAATTACACTTCGTTCTGTTGGCTTTACACATGGATTATATAGAGGTAAGAACACATTAGCAAAGACCCCCTATGACACACCTCTACTGAGACTCTATCCAAAAACGAAAACATAGTTAATAGGAAAATTAAACACGAGCTTACATAGGGATCACAGGGAACCAAGTCTGTAAGGTTTACACACAAATACACTACTCACTCTTTCTCGCATACACTCTATCTATTATTAATTTCAAACCATGAACAAATACAAATTTCCCTAGATCCATGAATAGTGGATCAGATGGCTTAATTTAGTTACAAACAAATCTCTCGAGCTTCGTAACTTTACAATTTTCTAATATTAAAAGAGATTACATGGTATTTAACAATGTTAATCCTAGTATAGATTAAATATACCACACTTTTTGAGGAACCAACTCCTATGGTAAATGTTTTGAGATTCTCAGTCATTAGTGGTTAGTTGATGCCCTTGCGTTATAAAAGAAAAAATAAATAAATAAAAACTACTTTTTTTAATTGTATTTTCAACTTATTTCTGTATAGTTTCACTTATAATTCAATTGTAAAAACCCATTGGATTCAGATTTAAATTCCAAATCCCATAATGACTACCCACTTTGCATGCTTCCGAGTAGACCCAAATCAAAATTAAAAATACATCAAAAAGTGGACACACTTTTTTCATGTATTTTCATTCTTTTCCAATGTGGGTATACTCAAAAGTATGTAGATAGGGTTCCAGGGAAAAAATATTTTATTCTTACAAAAAGGGTGCCCCCCATCGATCATTTTGGGGTGGATCCACCCCCAACCTCTCAAGGAGAGACTCGATGGATAGCAATAAGGGAACATGTTATAGTAAAGGATGGCTAATGTGCTAAGTGTGAATCAATGGTTGGGTTTTAGTTCATATGTGGGTTCAGAATATCGATATTAACCTCCTAATTCCGTCAGAATTCATTAATTCCCTTGGGTGGAAAAAAAAAATCCCATTCTCTCTCCGTTAGTTCTCATTTTTCATCCCAAAGTAAAATCAAACAACAAATCTTTCTCTTAATACTTTATATATATATATATATATATATATATATATATATATATATATATATATATATATATATAACATTTATGAAACATTTTTATAGGCATTTAGTTTAATGTTCAATATTCTAATTTTATTTTTATTATAGTTGAACAATCATATTAAAGATATTTTAATTTTTAAATGCTTATAATTATTAATTTTAAATTTTTTTAAAGTAAATATTCTATTCATATGGAGAAAAATATATACAACCATCAGAGCAAAAAATAGGTTGTCTCACCCCGACTAGGTTTGTTGACCAATGATTGTAGCAAGTAACAAAAATACAAAAAGGAGGTAAGGATAGCATCCACAAACAAGAGAGCCCGAGGCACCAAAAGATAGACAATACATAAAAAACACCTTAGATCATACTAGTCATCCGACGTAATGGAAGTTGGGTTGTCTGGGGCCATTCTTGGAGGTGGCGGGTATAAGTGTTACAGTCGATGTGCCCTTCAAAATGCGCAAACCAAGTCTCCAGCTTTTCCAACTTTCCTACAAGGCGGTTTTGGCCTCGCCATACAACCACCACTCGCTCCCTAACATGGAATTGGATGTAGTGGATCTTATCTGGCATAGCCACCATCAGAGCATGCTCCTCCCGATGAAACCGTTCTGATGCGTCTCCCCGATCCAGCTGAGTTTAAATTATCTCCTGATAATTTTCTAAGCAACAATGATGGTTGCTTAGCATGTTGGAAAAATCCTAGGTTAGTTGTGTCGCCTCATTGTTCGCCACCTCGATGATGATTTTGTTATGCCTGCACACTACTGCCATCACTGGAGTCCTCTTACTTCCACCACGACTGTCGTGTGTTCCCACACCAGCAAGTCGGGAGCGACCGACCATCTTGCCACCCTGACAAGGTCCAGTTGACAATATTTCCAATTCAATCGAGTTGACAGAGCCAGGCATGGTCGGAAGGGAAGAGCTCCCACTATGCGTGGAAGGTTTCATTTTGCTCAAATCAGGAGGGCCAACACTAGAAAATTTCCAATTCCAGCCCATTGGGATTTGTTGCAACCACCACCCAGAGAGCCAAGTCTCCGTGCATACTTGAAATGCCTCATAAGGCCACCCATTGCACTCCAACTTCCGCCTGGCCATCATATTGGAACCCCGACGGAAGCGTAAGCAACTGGAGAAGGAAAAGCCTGGGAGAGCACACCCCAGGTCGACATTTCCCTAAATTATCCGCATATCCCACACCAGGATGTCAACCACCAAGAACCTCCCACCGAACAACTAGTAGCATTAATTTCCAAGCCAGGTTTCAAAAAAGGGGAATTCCACCTAGAGGCGCAGCCACTCCCAGCTATATCACCTACAGTGCCACCTTCGGGCACTTCTATCAACCCAACCACTCAAACTTTCTATAACCCATAGAAAACCGAAATGAAAAGTTCCCTCTTTTACCAGTGTCTACACCATGCGAGCGCAGGAAAGCCCAAGATATTTTGGGAAAGAATTGCGACTGGATTCACCATACCAAAAGTGAGAGAAGAATGTTGAATGCCACCGGTCGGCATTGAAAGAAATCCCTTGTCGCTTATGCTTCCACGCAGGAAGCCACCCAAGAGCCCAATACCAGACCAAGACGCAGTTTCAAATGCCAAGCTTCCCCGTCATCCCGCCCGTTAACCTTACACCACCCCCATTCTCCATTACGAAACAAAGTCTCGCACGATCACCATAAATTCTTCCAGTACACCTCCTATTGCACCATTTGAGGTGAAGGGAACAGGAGGCCAGTCGCTCGCCATCAGACGATTTGTTGTCATTCATGGGGATTGGATACCACGTGCATCAAATTTCTCACCCCCATCGGGAATAAAAATATTTAACATTAAATAGATAAATTAACATGAAAAATGTGATGAAACAAATATTAATACACACTTCAAATATTTATAGTTTCCTAACCCTAACATTTTTTTAGGTTGACATGAGAAAGATTTAAAAGTTAGAGATTGGTGTTCTGTAACTCACTATTGATGTAGTAAAACATTAGTTATATAAAAAATTATGTAATGTAATGTTATGTTATATTTACTCAATCAACATTAAAATTTAAAAAAAAAAAAAAAAATCATAATTTTATATAATTAAAATTAAAAAACAACTTTGGATTTAATCTTTATGGGTGTTTAACAAATTTAGACCAAAAATTAGTCTGAATGAATGTTAACATCATCATCATCATAATAAATATTGATGCACTTAAAATATATTATTTTAATAGAGACTAAATAATATTGAATTATTATGTTTTAATCATTTTTATTTGTGATATAATATTTATTTATTATTATAATTTTTTAATTAATTATTTATATTACTATTTTAAATTTAAATAACGTTTCTTTATCATAACGATAAAGTAATTATAATTTTATTAAGTAGCTTAATGATTGGCCAAGAAATGCCAATTTGAGAGGTTGGATCCTTTTGACAACACGACTAGAATTCCGTATGCAACGATACTTAAAAGAATTGGGCCAGATTAACCTTGTTGGTATGAATACTAGAATCTAATAATTATCATCATCACATTCAAAACTTTTTAAATCCTAATAAATATTATATTTTATAATTTATTACCATAAAAATATTATACTTTATAAAAAATATATAAAAATATAATTACATTTTTTAAAATGAAATATCTTATCATTTAAAAAAAAATTGATAAACCTAGATTGTCATTAATAAATGTTAAGCATCAACATTACTATATTATATTTTAAAAACACCATATATTTAATAATATATTTAATTATATTTCAAATATATAATTTTAAAATATATGAACAAATTTCATAAGTGAAGTTTTATCGAGTTTAGAATGTAATCGTTATTATCAGTGAAGAAGGCAAATTAATATAGTCTATGGTGTTAATAAAAAATCAAATAAAATCTATTTGATAAAAACAAAAGATAATATGTCATATAAACTATTCAAATATATTTTTAAAAATAGTTTTCATTTATATGAACACACTTTATAATGAATTTAAATATCAAGGTAAAGTGAGATAAATGCCAAAGAGTCCATAAAATAGTTAAAATAAAATCTAAAATAATAAAATTATTATTCCATTAAAGGTAAGTAAAGATACAGTAAAAGCATAAGGTGACCCTTCAGCACATCGTAAACCTAAACCTACCAATGGTACAAGTGCTGAATAAACCCATCTCAAAATACACTGGAATCGAAGCCCAACCAACGTGAGATTAACGAAAGCTTTTATACCTCCTCTCGATCAATTTTCTGCAGCAAATATTTACGCAACAATATCGGGCCCGCAAAATACTTATCTAGCACATCTCATATCATAATTTGGGTTAACATTAAAGTTTTCGAACATCTAATTTTATTCTTTGCACCTCGTCATGTTATCGTCCGCTTTCATTTTTTTTCTCTAATCATAAGTTTCATAGGCTCTAACATAACTATATCAGGAATGTTTCTTATTTTTATTTTAGTTGTTTACATTTATTTTCATTTTCGTTTTATTTATTTTTAAATCTATTTATTTTAATTTAATTTTTATCTCGTTTTTTTAATTATGTTTATTTATTTAACCTTTAAATATTATTCTCAAATTCCAAATATTTATATATTCTAAGATTTAACTTAAAATAGATGTCTACCTTATACTAGTAAGGTCTAACCGAAACAGGATTGAGGAGATTTGACTTAATGACCTCCTAATAAACTACTTAGTAATAGAAACTCAACCAACTAAACTATCTCTTAAAACTATGTTTTAATAACACATACTTTCATATCCATTATTATTATTATTTTAATTTATTAAAATTAAATTACCTAACTCTAAATTTATAAAAATATATTTTAAAAAATATATATTTAACTCAATCATGTCTTTATTTTTTTAAATGTATATTTATTTTAACCTGATATATTAAAAATCATAAATATGTTTTATTATATAATTAGACATAAATGAATACTATAAATGATTAAAATTGGACATAAATGATTAAAATTTATAGTAGTATAATTAAATAATTAATATTTCTATAATATTATATATTTATTTTCTTTTTTTTTTAAATATATTATCACATTACTAAATATATGTGTGAGGGATTTTTACATAAAACTAATTACAAATCTTTTTAATATTACTAAAATTTCACATATTATATTGTTTTCACTTCCATTATGTAATGTACTTATTATCTTTTATACTAAGTGTGAGATATTCCACTTAACTTTGGGAAAGAGACTAATTTCAAAATGAGACTAAAATCCAAAATGATAAATTTATTTATGGGTGGTTCTAATGTATTTTTAATTTTCCTAATTCTTGGAATTTAAATTGTACAATTATATTTCCTTTTAGCCAACACAACTCAAGGAATTGGATCCCTTTCCCTACTATACTCTTCTAGAGAGTCTCCCACTTCCCTTGAAGGCTTTAACAAAAATTAGTTGGTAAATATTACAAGATTTATTCTAGAGAATATCAATGGCTCAATATCAACAATTTCCCTTAGACATAGTTGTAATTTCCTCATAGTCTCATGGTAATAGTTTCTCGAATTTTATTATGGAAATAATATAACCCTTTAGGAATAGAAAGGAAAGTCTTAATGTCTTGCATGCCTAAACCCATGCACTAGATTTGTATGCTAATGAGAAACTACGAGTCTTCATGGGAAGTACATTTATCTCTCTATTACAACTAATTAAAAATATTATAGAATACTAATAAAGAAAAGTTATAGGTTTGGAATTTTCAATAAAATAATATTATCTTCCTTTAGTCTCCTTCAAACCCTTTTCTTTCCCCTCTTGTGGTGTCATGACCCCATTCTTTTGTCCCTCTCGTTTTGCAACATGTGATGCATTTTTTAATTTTTAATGGATGTCCAATTTTATATATTACATCATTACCTTTTTATCCATTAATATCATTATATGTGTATGTTTATCTATTCATGATACACATACACAATATAGATATGGGAATCAAAATTGGAATATTACACATGAGGATGACATAGGTATAGAGTACTTTAAGATTAAAAATACTATCGGAATAGAGCATGTGAAAAAAAAAAACTGTTAAGACTCATGCTATGTGGTTTTTTGACTGCTAATCATTCATTTAGAGATACTCCTTCCTTTTGTGAAACACTTCTATTTCTAAGTTGTGTAAAGACATATATCTCAATATTTCCTTATCTTGGAAATATATATATATATATATATATATATATATATATATATATATATATATATATATATATATATATATATATATTTACAAATAATCATAAATTTCTTTAATTAATTATTATAAAATAAGAAATTAAGAATAAATATATTTTATGTTAAAAATAAATGTAAAAAATATAAAAAATAAAATTAAAATTATGAAGGGTAAGATATGACTTGGTAAGTAAATATAAGTATGTTAGGTCAAAGCAGGAAATTGCTCCAAGGAGCTGTTCGTGAACGAAGCTAGGGTTTGGCTCTGCAAGCGGTAGACTCTCACAAACTCTGGCGGAGGGCAGTGCCCAATCTGCAGATCTTCGGTGGAGGGGGTTTGCTCTGGCCCAACGGATGGGGCGAGCAGTGATCCAGGGGGCCCCATCTTACAAAAAAATCATGATGGATAAAGGAAAATCCCCACTAGAAGGGGTGCAGATCTATGGATCTGTCACTGCAGGAAATGATGAGTCAAGCAGGAAAAAAAAGGTAGGTGGGAAAACCAATGAAACCCACTATCAGAAACGGACAAATGGTATTAAGATCCTAGACGATAAAGACAAAGAGGTCCCTAATCCCAAGTAGAAGTCACAAGAAGCCGAAAGAAAGGACAAAGAAACTGAGGTAAACGAGGCACAGCCCCAACAAATCCCAGAGCTAGAGGGATCTGCAACGACTAATAAGAAACAGGAGGACCTGGGACACTGTAAGCCCAAAACTACGGAGAGCGTAAAGGTTGTCACCACAGAGCCTGAAACGCAAGATTACCGTGACCATATGTCTATCCATGCGGTGATATGCAAGTTTATGGGATTTTGGCCCACGGAAAAAGCTCTCTGTATCTGGATTAAACAACAATGGAAGCCTAAGGGAAACGTTAGGCTTCACCTGGGGCCAAAGGTTTTTTCACTGTTGTCTTCGCAAATCTGGAGGACAGGAATCACATCTTTGATGGCAGACCTTACTTCTATGCCTCAGCTAGCCTCTACATGAGACCCTGGAAACCTAACTTTGCTCCCGAACAAGAAACTTTCACGTATGTACCTGTTTGGATTCGTCTTTTCTCTCTCCCAATCGATTATTGGAGACCTGCGGCGTTGGAGCAAATAGGCAATAAATTGGGCACCTTCATCCAAGCCTCAAAAGCCACCCTTCAAAAAAGGTACACCTCTTGTGCCAGAATCTGTGTAGAAATGAATGTCTCAGGTACTTTGCATGATGGGTTATGGTTAGAATTTAGAGATGAAATTTTCTTTTAAGCCATAGATTATGAACAAATCCCCTTCCGATGTCGGAAGTGCCATGAACATGGTCACCTGTATAGGGAATGCCCTTTGAATAAGGCAACCGAGAAAGCCAAGGAAAATACAGCTAAGAATCAGGAAGGTTTTACCCATCTAAATGGCAGACATAGGGCAAATAGAAGAACCCAACAAAGAACAAGAACCTCCTTCAAAGGCACAATCAACTCCTTTGAGGCTCTTGGAGAAGGTTCTATCTTAACCAAAACTCCTCAAGAACCAGACCTACCTCAGGAAGCCCTGGAAGTTCCCACACAAGAAGGCAAAATTCCCAATATTGAGTTGACAAGGGAAACGTTACAAAGTTCTGACATAGAAAAGGACCTTGAAGGAGATGCGGAAATGATAGCCAGCGAAATTGGCACAGAGGACATGGAACTCAGTGACATCCTTGAAAGGGAGGGCATGGATCTTAATTTCATAGTGGAACAATGGAATCAGAAAGGAGTGGAACACATCCCAGAGGAGGAAATAGACAGAGTAAAATTTTTATTTTTATCACGACATGATGCAGAGCTAAAAGTGTAGAAGAGAGGACATGGGGCCACAAAGGGTCTAGGAGTTATAGCCCAAGGTCTTCACCAAACAAACAACAATGTTAAATATAGAAAAAAGAGAGGCCGAAGAACAAATAATGAAGCACTATCTGAGCTAGGCCAACTACTCCTCAACTCGGGTAAGATGAAAACCCTTGAGGCTTTCATGTTCTCCTCTTAAATTTGTTAATTATGAAGATCCTCTCATGCAATGCAAGAGGGATAAACAGCCAAAGAAAATAGAGACTCCAGAGGAAGAAAGTCAAAAATGAAAATCCTGACATGATTTTTTTACAAGAAACCAAGTGCTCTAGCCTGAAAATGAAAGGTATTAGCAGAAACATAGGAAAAAGAATGAATTACACGGAAGTGGAAGGGAATGGCTTGGAAGGAGGTCTAGCCACCTTCTGGAACCCCCACTCCATCCATCTTATCAGCGCCGAGGCTACCAGATCACACATCTCCCTAGAAGTGCAGATTATAGGGGAAGCTAGTACTTATCTGTGCGCGAATATCTACAGCCCCCAAAAATTAGAGGACAAACTGCTGATGCTAGATCGCCTATCAGGGTTGCAACTAAGACATTCAGCTGCTAAAGCCATCTACGGAGGGGATTTCAACATGATCACCTTGTTGGCAGAAAAGAAAGGGGGAATAAGAACTCTGAACAAGGATGCAGAAGCTTTCAACAACTTCATCAAAGCTGCCAAACTGGTGGACATCCTCCCCAAGAATGGTCTTTACACCTGGAATAACAAAAGAGGAGGCGATAGGCAGAACGCCTCCAGACTCGACCGCTTTCTAATAGCAAAATCCATCCTGCTTGAGGGGGTCACCTTGGAATCTGATATCATCCCATGTGGTGGCTCAGATCATTGGCCTATCACCTTGGACGTTTCCATCCTCGGAAACCCTAAAAACAAACCTTTTAAGTTTGAAAAATTTTGGGTGGGTCACCCAGAGTTCTTAACTAATATCAAAAACTGGTGGCAAGAACTGCTAGAAACCCGAGGCACCAAAATGTACCGGCTGCAAGAAAGGTTAAAGCATATCAAATCTCGTCTCCGAGTTTGGAACCAAGAGGTCTTTGGCAACATCTTCAAGGACAAGTAGGCCTTAGAGGAACAATTGACTCAGATCCACACTGACTGGCTCAATGGGAACATCAACCAGGATTCTGTCAGCACGGAGAGGATCCTCATGCAGAAGTGGAATGATAGATGCCAGCAGGAGGAAATTTTATGGAATCAGAAGTCCCACATCCAGTGGCTCAAGGAGGGGGAAAAAAACACTCAATTTTTCCATCAATCAGCTGTTGACTACAGATGCGCCAACAAAATAACCCGTTTGATGGATGATCAAGGCAACCCCTTTTGCTCTCATAAGGATGTTGCCTCTATCCTCATTGACCATTTTCGCCACATAGCGACGGAACCAAGAACTGAAAGGGCAGAGGCTATAAGGGAAGTAATGAAGTCCATCCCTAAGGTCATTACTGAGGACCTCAACAAATCTTTAGACTGGCCGGTTACCATGGAGGAAGTGGATGAAGTAGTGAAGGACATGCCTAATGGTAAGGCACCAGGGCCGGATGGCTTCACTATTGATTTTTTTCAAAGCTTGCTGGGAAATTGTTCAGCTGGATGTTTGGGGGGTTATGGAAGATTCCCACAAATCAGCCTCCATCCTCAAATCCCTAAACTCCACGTTCATTTCCCTTATCCTGAAAGAGGAGGCAGCCTGTACCCCTTCGAAGTTCAAACCTATTGCTCTGTGCAATGTTCTCTATAAGATTATCTCTAAAGTCATGGCCAACAGACTCAAGCCCATACTCCCCTTAATCATCTCAGAGGAGCAATCGGCTTATGTGGAAGGTAGACAAATCATGGATAATATCTTGCTTGCACAGGAGATGGTTCACACTCTTCAAGCCCAGAAAAAAGTAGGTAAGATAATTCAGCTTGATCTATCGAAAGCCTATGATAAATTCAGTTGGGAGTATATTGAGGCCATTATGGTAGCCTTTGGGTTCGGGCATAGCTGGATCAAATGGATTCTAGATTTGGTCAAATCCCCTAGCTACTCCATTCTGGTCAATGGTGCTCTTACCACCCCCTTTGTCCCCTCTCGCGGTATTCGACAAGGAGATCCCATCTCCCCTTTTCTTTTTGTCATTTTGATGGAAGGCTTGAGTCGCATAATCAAATCTGCTAAGGAAAGCAACTCCAACCCTTGCCTGACTGCCCAGCCACCACTCACCAACAGTTTGTGGATGATACCATGCTTCATGGATCGCCTTCAGTCAAGGAAGCACAAGGATTCAAAGCTATCCTGAATCTCTTTAGTCTAGCTATAGGCTTGGACCTGAATTTGGATAAATCTTCTATCTTCTTCTTCAACACTCACCTTGCAGTCCAAAAGCATCTTACAACGATCCTTGGCTTCAAAAGGAGGTGTCTCCCTGATGAAAAGTGAAACCCACTACAAGCAAGTTAACCTTTCATGTAATCATATGAACTTGCAAGCTTCAAAATCTGTATCAAATTTGCAGATTCATAACTCCGATACTCGATCCTGGGACCTGTGGGTTATGGGCCCACTATACTTCTCCTGCATCACTTCAATGTCTACATATAGATACAGAAATATATTGGAAGCACTTACCAACGAAACCCATGGTTCGTAGTCTTCAATCTCTGTATGCCTAAGTTTCTACACCTTAATAAAGTGTCTTGGAAGTATATCAAAACCTTCGGATATATTACAAGAAATTAACTATTCTCTAAAGATCTCTTGGAATATCGTATGGTGCTTTTAACTAATGTTCAAGACCTTTGAAACCATAGACCCTTCGGGATGATACTCAACCTTTGGAAAGGTTTTTCCGAACCCCAACCATTAATAAAACTTCAAATGGAATAACATTAAAACCCATCTCACGGAAACATCCCAACAATATTTGATTTTGGATTAATAACCCAAATTAAACCTTCAGATATATATATATATATATATATATAATGGCCACGCTTTATACCGGAACTCAACCATACAACTACAATCTATAATATAAATCGGGTCCATTAAAAGGTTTAAAACTTCATATGATTCTAACGTCACCACTGTTGGATCTTCTACAAATCAAATCCAACGAAAATCGTGCTTCTTCGGAACCAAATCTTTAACATCAAAAAAAGTTTGCGACACCGGCGGTGTTACTGGGATGACGTGGTTTGATCTGATTGGATCACACTCCAAAAGGGATAAACCACTCATGGCTTATGATTTATGCGAAACCAGTGGTTTCGCTTCCCAAAACCATCTACGCGATTGGTTAATTCATGGTTCCGCCTTCTCCAACTGCTTCACAATTCTGCTACGCACCAACCCATGATTCAACATGAGTGTGGTTCCAATCGGATGGTTCAATTTTCTTTACCCAATGTACTGCTGTGAGGTTTCAACCCACAGTTCCTCCATGTCTATTGCACACCATTCTTCTGCTTAACTTCGCCATGGTTTCATTTCGCCTCTCTTCTCATTCTACTGCAACGCTGCATTGTTCCATTGACTCGGAGACAACGCCGCTTGACTGGATGTGCACACACAGTTTCAAACCACATGAACAGCCATGCCACTAAAAATTCATAACAGGAGACCTTTCGATCTCTGCCTTGACCAGGTTTCAATATTCGGCATTCTCATTTGACTTTCCTTTTTAAACTCTACCATGCTCTGTTACAAACTTACATTCTATGACATTATATCTTACTTGATCGCCATCGACCCTTACAGAGGTCGATGGTCGATAAATCTACACGACATTAACTTAGAAATCTAATCATAACAAACAACTTTGAATACACAGATACACAGAAATCCACACATTCCAATTATATATAGAACCAATTACAAACTAAGGCATTTCAGCCTTAGACATAAATCCTTCTGCTATTACATTGCAACCGCTCCCTCCTTCTCACACATTACAAGCTCGCTGTTTATATAGAAGTTTACAAAAGATCGTGAATCGGTTGAGATCCACAAATATCTCCCGAACCGCTCAACAAACTCTTAGTCTTCTACTCGCACACATGGCAGATCATTAAATCTTAATTGGTTACAACTAAATTTAGAATCATTTTTAACAAAATTTTCCCCAAATTCGCATGACCGTTCACATACCCGCCTTTTCAGCTTTAGATTCGAATTAAATTCAAATCTGTTCGGATGCCCCTGCATCAAATTCCCGAGGCACAAAATTTTATGACCTCCTGGTCATATGTCTTCTACATTTTTCAACAATTCTACCCACATTATTGTGGAATTTCTCTTTGTGATCTTCCTGTAACAACATGCTTTGAACAATTCTACCCACATCATCTGTGGAATTGTCCATCGTGAGCTGCAACGAAACCTCTGCAATAGCAAGTCCTCCCTGCTACCAGATACCTCACCAAGCTTCTCTCCCAAGCTTAGTCTTTTGGCATCTCTCTGGTTCACTCCTGTGGAACCATTTGAGCACTCCTGCTCTAGGTTGCTGCAATATTTTCACCTTCCTCTACTGCTACCTTCACAAAATATAAAAATCACAAGCTTACAAATCTTCAGCAAAACTGTACCTCTTCTTTCTTCGCATGCAAAAACTCCTTTCCGCAGGAAATATTTTCCCGCTCTGATACCAATTGATGAAAAGCGAAACCCACTACAAGCAGGTTAACCTTTCATGTAATCATATGAACCTGCAAGCTTCAAAATCTGTATCAAATTTGCAAATTCATAATTCCGATACTCGATCCTGGGACCTGTGGGTTATGGGCCCACTATACTTCTCCTACATCACTTCAATGTCTACATATAGATATAGACATATATTGGAAGCACTTAACAACGAAACCCATGGTTCGTAGTCTTCAATCTTTGTATGCCCGAGTTTCTACACCTTAATAAAGTGTCTTGGAAGTATATCCAAACCTTCGGATATTTTACAAGCAATTAACTATTCTCTAAAGATCTCTCGGAATATCGTATGATGCTTTTAACTAATGTTCAAGACCTTTGAAACCATAGACCCTTCGGGATGATACTCAACCTTTGGAAAGGTTTTTCCGAACCCCAACCATTAATAAAACTTCAAATGGAATAACATTAAAACCCATCTTATGGAAACATCCCAAAAATATTTGATTTTGGATTAATAACCCAAATTAAACCTTCACATAGATATATATATAATGGCCACGCTTTATACCGGAACTCAACCATACAACTACAATCTATAATATAAATCGGGTCCATTAAAATTTTTAAACCTCCATACGATTCCAACGTCGCCACTGTTGCATCTTCTACAAATCAAATCCAACGACAATCGTGCTTCTTTGGAACCAAATCTTTAACATCAAAAAAAAATTACGACACCGGCGGTATTACTGGGATGACGTGGTTTGATCCGATTGGATTGGACTCCAAAAGGGATAAACCACTCATGGCTTATGATTTATGCAAAACCGGTGGTTTCACTTCCCAAAACCATTTACGCGATCGGTTAATTCATGGTCTTGCCTTCTCCAACTACTTCACAATTCTGCTGCGCACCAACCCATGATTCAACATGAGTGTGGTTCCAATCGCATGGCTCAATTTGCTTAACCCAACGTACTACTGTGAGGTTTCAACCCACAGTTCCTCCATGTCTGTTGCACACCGTTCTTCTGCTTAACTTCGCCATGGTTTCATTGCGCCTCTCTTCTCATTCTACTGCAACGCTGCACTGTTCCATTGACTCGGAGACAACACCACTTGACTGGATATGCACACACAGTTTCAAACCACATGAACATCCATGCCACTAAAACTTCATAACAGGAGAACTTTCGATCTCTGCCTTGACCGAGTTTCAATATTCGGCATTCTCATTTGACTTTCCTTTTTAAACTCCGCCATGCTCTGTTACAAACTTACATGCTATGACATTATATCTTACTTGATCGCCATCGACCCTTACAGAGGTCGATGGTCGATAAATCTACATGACATTAACTTAGAAATCTAATCATAACAAACAACTTCGAATACACAGATACACAGAAATCCACACATTCCAATTATATACATAACCAATTACAAACTAAGGCGTTTTAGCCTTAGACAGAAATCCTTCTGCTATTACATTGCAACCTCTCCCTCCTTCTCACACATTATAGGCTCGCTGTTTATATAGAAGTTTACAAAAGATCGTGAATCGGTTGAGATCCACAAATCTCTCCCCAACCGCTCAACAAACTCTTAGTCTTCTACTTGCACACATGGAAGATCATTAAATCTTAATCGGTTACAGCTAAATTTAGAATCAGTTTTAACAAACTTTGCCCCAAATTCGCATGACCGTTCGCATACCCGCCTTTTCAGCTTCAAATTCGAATTAAATTCAAATCTGTTCGGATGCCCCTGCATCACTCCCCTCCAAGTACCTCGGGATCCCTCTCACTGTCAAACCTTGGCAAAAACTCCACTATGAGAAATTGCTCTCCAATCTCGAAGCTCGGAGTAACAGCTAGACTAGCAGGGTCCTTAACTTCGCTGGATGGTTAATTATGACGAAGGTTGTTCTCCAAGCCATTCCTCAGTATATGATTTCCATCCTTCCTTCTCCCAAAGGAGTTCTCCAAAAAATCAAAAACATACAAAGAACCTTCCTCTGGTCTGGGAAAGCGGACAAATAGAAATGGGCTCTAGTAGCATGGGAGAAACTCTGCAAACCAAAAATCCTGGGGGGACTAGGACTCAATGACCCGGAAACCGTGAATAAAGCAAGTGGTGCCAAGCTATGATGGAGATGGATAAAAAATCGAAAAATTCCATGGGCTAGAATGTGGAAATCCAAGTATGTAAATAATTGGAACCATCAAGATCTCATCAGAATGACAGAAGTTCAAGCCAGATCTCCCATCTGGAACCTAGCTCGAGCAAACATGCACATTATCTCAAATCACTGCTTCTGGGAGATCTGGAATGGTAAAACGGCTATTTTATGGGAAGACGCTTGGCAGCAAATGCCTAAGCTAGAAAGCCTTGACTATCTTCCCTTGCAACGAAGGTACCAGGATCAGTGTAATCTTAAGGTGAACTAGTACTGGTCGGACAGTAGTGAGGACCAACACTGGAGACATTGGCACCTCAACATGCCCACCCAGTCGGATGAGATGAATGACCTTCAGCTCTCCCTGAGCTCGAGTCTGGACAAAAGAAGGATCTGTTACTCCCTCAAGGAAGATTAACTTAGGTGGGGCGAATTGGATGGAGGCACCTATAACCTAAGGGAAGCCAAACTGTACATTGATCAGAGGGATCTGGAAGAAAAGATGTCGGGACATCACAATGTCTGGGACTCTATCTTTTGGCCAAAAATAAAAACCTTTTTATGGCTCCTAATGCACCGTAAAATTCTCACTTGGGAGAACCTGTTGAAAAAAGGTTTCTCAGGGCCCTCCCGCTGCCCCCTCTATGAGAGAGAGGTGGAATCCATGAACCATCTCCTCAACACCTGCGATTGGACTGAGAAGCTATGGGCATGGATGGAAGGCATCTTCAGGCAAACGAACAGGAATAGGGATTCCGTTCAAAACACTATAGCCAATTGGCGAACCAAATTTTCAAACTATGACACAGTAAATATCTTGTGGAAACTAAGCCCTGGTTTCATAGTTTGGTCCATGTGGAAAGAAAGAAATATGAGAATATTTCAGAAGGAATTCAAATAGGAAGAGGATATCAAATTAACCATATTGCAAAACATGAGAGAGACTGCTCTTACCCTCAGCAAAGCCGATCAGGCTAACAGGTATTCCAAAAGTGATAGGTGTATCTTGTTGCTGTTTGGCTTGGGTGAAGTCATGAACCTCAATTCTCCTTTGCAGCGACCTCAACTTTCTCCTTCTCGGCTACCCTAGCAACCTCCAACTTCGGGGCTCCTTAAGATAAATTTTGATGGTTCCTCCCGGGACAACCCTGGCCCGGCCGACTTTGGGGGAGTCCTACAAAATGACAAAGGGGAAATTCTCCACATTTTCAGCAATTCCTTGGGGGAGGCCACTAACAATGAGGCTGAATTTGCTGCAATGGAGCGAAGCCTGCAAATCCTGTTACGCCTGGGTAGTGGCCCATCGATTGTGGAAGGGGACTCGCTCCTTGCCATCAGTGCAGCAAGAAAACTGTAAAATGGGACGCGACCTAAGAAAGTCTCCAAGCACTGGCGCCTAGCCATGGTTACAGGGCTCATTGCTAAACATCTAACTGCTCTCCAAGGAGTCGTTCTTCAAGCCATCAGGCGTAATGCCAATGCTTTGGCGGACACCCTAGCTAACCATGCGGTCGACCACCCATGTGACATCATCGACACCTGTTGGCAGGACGTCACTTGTGCCAGCCTCCGGGATGATTGCATGAAAATCTCAAGGCAAGACCTAACTGAAGTGTCAGGGGAGGACGGCCTTCAGGGTACAGATCATCAATGATTCATGTGGGTCATCCTAATCGTCTATCCCATGATCTTAAATGCCTGGTGGAGGCATCCCTGGCGAATGTCCTATGGATGGCATTGGAAAAGATGGAAGAAATACGGAAAGGTTAGAGGTCAAGTCATGCCCGTTGGTAGAAAGAATGCGTGGCCTCGGCTCGTGAGAAATAAGCATGGAAATTCGGAAACCATTAGTAGTAATAATATGCAAGGTGGCGCCAACTTGACGAGAACACAGGATGCCAGAAGACGGGACAGAACGGTTATTCCTGCCCAAATCGCTTCGCTGAGCACTGTGCCTTGCGCTATTAAAACCAAGCCTAACAGGAATTATCACCATTATTCTCGTTATCCCGAAGAGTTCAGCCCAAGGTTCACAGCTTCGAGTATCAAGGTCAGGAATGCAGTTGTTGGTTTTGGGAATCCTACCATGGCAGAGCGCACTCTTCGTAGCTCAAAGGCTGTGAAAGATCTCAAAAGGGCTCGAGAAGACTATGAGACTTCTGTCTCTAACAAAGGAAAGAAGATCATCACCGAGCTCTAGGAGGAGGTTGGAAAAGCCAGGAGAGGGTTAAACAATAAAGATATTATGGAGGAGGTGGACTGGATCACGGACCTGGGCACTCCGACTACTCGGGCTACCCAATTTCTGAGAACTCATTCGATGGCTTGGCAAATGAAAGCCATGTTAACCAAAGCTTTGAGTGGGCAAGGGGCGGCCTAGAAGGAAGCCTATCAGGCTAACTCTCTCGCCTCAGCTAAGAACTCTACTCGGCTAGATAAATTGGAAATCTCCATTAATTCTCTCATGGAGGAAATGAAAATGCTTACTAAACACCTGGAAGGGTTTATTCTGCTCTTTGAGCTGTATCTGTGTTATGTGTTAAATGTCTCAATAGAGATCTCGGATGATGGGTCCAAATCTACCATCATCAGGCGCCACCGGCCGCGTTATGTGCCAAAAGGAGGAGAAGGAGCTGGTCTGAGCGCGGTGGAAGACCTTGGCACGGCCTAAAAGGTTTCTGTTCGCTTCCTGCTGGCTTGTCTCTTGATGTTGGTCCCTGTCTTTCTCTGGTTCCTAGCTATATCTATGTCAGTTTTATGTAATTTTCAGAAGGCTTCTATTTTGTCTGCTAGGATAGTTATTGTGCTCTCTCGGCCCGGCATCCCTATGTGGGTGGCTGGTTTAAATTGTAATTTTCTGTTGAACTCCAGTCGTGTTAGGGCTGGCTGTCACCTGGTATGCTGTATGTCTGATAATCTCTTGGCTTCAGGGATTTTGTCTGTGGATTTTTGCTCAAAGGGCATACCCTTTTTTTTGCCCTCTGGTATTGGCAACCCATTTTGTAACCATATGTATCATTTTGTGATCTAATATATCAGTTGATTTACACAAAAAAAAAAAAAAAAAATAATAATAATAATAATAATAATAATATTGTAATTTTCA
Source organism: Pinus albicaulis (assembly GCA_034641835.2). Taxonomy (NCBI): domain Eukaryota; kingdom Viridiplantae; phylum Streptophyta; class Pinopsida; order Pinales; family Pinaceae; genus Pinus; species Pinus albicaulis. The sequence goes on along the minus strand of CM076577.1, from coordinate 1,346,361,092 downwards.
ACAACATTTTTGGACTATTTTCTTCCCTTTTAAATTTATCTCATTTAATATTAAATTTCACCTACTAACCATATTAAATAAAATTAAAAACTATATTCCCAAAAATATAAAATAATATATATATATAACTAATTTCATTAATTTACAAATAATTATAATTTTTTTAATTAATTATTATAAAATAAAAAATTAAGAATAAATATATTTTATGTTAAAAATAAATATAAAAAATATAAAAAATTAAATTAAAATTTTGAAAAAATAATATTGTAATTTACAACAACATTTTTACGCTATTTTCTTTCTTTTTAGATTTATCTCATTTAGTATTAAATTTCACCTACTAACCATATTAAATAAAAAAAAAAACTATATTCCCAAAAATATAAAATAACTAACATTAAATAAGCTATTATAAATCATGAAAATCTTAAATATTTCTTCATAAACATAGTATTCCCATCCCATTTGATAATTTAATTTCATATTTTGTTTACTATACTTTTCTCACAATCCAACATAACCTTATTAATAAAATCCTTTACTTCTACATCATCTTATTTTTTATTTTTATCTTTTTTCAGAGGATACGTTTCTTAAGGTCTAGCATCACCATAACTTAATTAAAAAAAAAAAAATTCTTAGGGACCACCATAGGATTATTCACAAAGCACCGTATGTTTCTTAGAGTCCAGTATAAGCATAACTTTATTAAAAAAAATATATTCTTAGCGTACAACATCACATTATTTATCACGTCCTTTGATCCCTCGTAACCTTATTGCTGTCCGTCTCTCTCCTACTTTTATTTCATTTTAACTTAACTCAGGTTTAGTAACGAAGTTTTTTAAAAAACCTGTTTTCTATTTATTTTTATTATCGCCTTAAATTCATCTTACCTGTTACATTCACTTTTCATCTCACTATTTCAATTTCGTTTACTTTTATATATTATTATGAAAATCTAAATATATTGCTACTTTGAACCAAAATTATAAATATCTTTACTGTAGTTAAACTTATGTATAACCCAGAAAATATTTGATTTAAGTCTATTGTTTTTATTTTTATGCTTCTACACTAGGTTTAAATAATGTTCTTTTTTAATAAAAAAAAAATTATTTTATTTTTTAAATATATTATTTATTTTTAATTTTTTTTTTATATAAAAATATAATAAAAAAATTAATAATATTTGGTATTTTTTATTTTTATTTTTATTTTCTTTAATGAAAACATATCTTTCTCTTTTAAATAATTATAATTAAATATATTATGAAAATCTATAAACCAAAAATTGGTCTCAGGAACGTTAACCATCATCATCATTATAATAATGATGAATATTTATCATTTAATTTATTTTTTTAAAACATGATTTGTTTATATTTTTTGAGTTAATTTTAATCTTGTTATATTAATTATCTTTGAAAATATATAGAAATGTTACAATATAATTAAATATAAATTATTAAATTTTATATTAATTTATTTAAATGATTAGCTTCTATTTAATTATATAAATTTATATTAACAAATTATTATTATTTTTATTATTAATAAATACATATAATTAATCTTTAAAAAAAAAATTACACTGTAAAGCGTTCTTATTTGAAAACAACTTTCCTAAAGTGATAGGTGTACTTTGTACACCATTGAATTTGATGTTAGACGATTCAAGTAGTGTGAACCCTAGGATTAAATTCAGTTACATAGGAAAACGGTTTTAGAAGAAATTAAGTTTTTCGGGAGAAATTAAGTTAAAGATGGTGAACAAAACCTTGACTGGGAGGGGATTTGTTCAATGTCATGGAAAAAATTAAGCTATAATGGCGAGTCGCGACGAACTCCAAGAGGTTTCGGCATTTATTGAAACAGATTTCTGGTAAAGCTTCCGCATATATCATCCAATTTCACTGGCGTTTTGAATTCTGCTGGTGCTTTTACCAGGGAGTCGCTAGTCCTAGGCTTGCAAACGTCTTATGCGTTCTTTACGTGTCTGAATTTCGAAAGTTTTAGAATTTATACTTTCTCTTTGAGATTCAGCTTTTCTGTGACAGGTTGATAAAATTACAAGATTTTCGGAAGAAATTAAGTTAAATAAAGATGGTGAACAAAATCTTGACTGGGAGGGGATTTGTTCAAAGTCATGGAAGAAACTTGGCTATGGCGGCGAACTCCAAGAGGTTTGTGCATTTTTCGAAACATATATCTAGTAAAGCTTTCGCATATATCATCCGATTTCATTGGCATTTTTGAGTCTGCTGGTGTTTTTGCCAGGGAGTTGCTAGGCCTTAGGCTTGCAGCTGTATTATGCGTTCTTTACTTGTTGGAATTTCGAAAGTTTTAGAATTTCTACTTTCTCTCTGAGATTTAGCTTTTCTTTGACAGCTTGATAAAGTTACTGGATATTCGGAAGAAATTTAGTTAAATATGGTGAACAAAACCTTAACTGGGAGGGGATTTGTTCAATGTCATGGAACAAACTTTCAATACTGGCGAACACTTCAAAACTGAAACAAAGTCCCCTTAAATGCGTATGTGTTTATCAAAGACTGTGGTCAAGGTCTGATATCTGTATCAGCATCTAAATAATCCTTTGCTAAAGCCTTAAATGCGAGATGTGTCCAGGTTGGAATTTCAAATCAGATCGGATTTTCAAATTTGACGGTTTCATATCTCTCAGATCTAGTTTTCAAATTTGACGGTTTTCATACTTCTTTGGTCAGTTTTCAAATTTCACGGTTCACACACCTCTCTAATTGGAAACCTCTCTGATTGGTTTTCACAGTAATTTTCTAGCCATCCGTTCAAATCACCCTCTGACAAGTATATGTGTTTATCAAATTCGAGCCATCACAATTCTCCAGTTGGTTTTCAAGTTAAAATGATTTTATAAATTTCTAAAAACCGACTTTATAAATTTCTAAGTCAATCATCAAATCACCCATGACAAGTAAATGTGTCCATAAAATTCCATGGATTAGAATTTCAAATCAGATCTACTTCTGGAATTTCAAATCAGATTTACTTTTCAAATTTAACACTTTTCACACCTCTCAAACCAATTTCACAGTTAGGAAGAATGATTTTATAAATTTCTAAGCCATCCGTCAAATCTTTCAAATCAGATTTCAGCGCCTAGTTTGATATTCAAAATTTGTGAACAAATGCGACTTGCTGGAAAGATGTTCTTGGGCCGCCATTGTTTTGTCATATTTCCAATTTCAATCGATTTTGTGATATTTATTATACTTTTGTGGCATGGTTTCAGCATTATCATTATTTAATATTAAAAATGGTTTCAACATTATTAAAAACGTTGTCCTCGGCATTTCACAACTCTTATTTTCTTTTCAAAAAAATTACCATATTCTAACCAAAAACCTGCCTAAAAAAGCCCAACCTTTTCCAAGGTGAAAATTGTGAGCTATTTAGACAACGCGGGAAGAGTTGTGCTCTTTCGGTGGACTATCTCACGCGCCGCACGTGACTATTTCCATTTCAATGTGAGTGTTTTTTTGTTAGGATTGAACTTAGAAATTTTTTTGGGTTTGTATGTATGTTATGAGATTAAATTTTGATTATTTTGTATGTTAAAGGAATTAAATTTAGATTGCAATCAAAATTTTTAGGTGATTTTTGTTAATAGTTTTTAAGTGTGATATTTTGGAAAGTTTTCTGGTTTATTTTTGTTGTTTAGAATTTAGTATGGATTCATTGAAATCACAAATTTCATAGGTATTTTTTTCACAATCAAAGTCCTAGGGATTTTTGACGGAGCTGAATCCATATATGTAGTAAAAAAACCAAATTTAAAAAATACAAATCAAATCAAGATTTGGCCACAAATATCTTAGCGGATTCAAACCAAAAATCTATAAAAATTTCCAAAAAATCACACTTAAAACTACTCCATCTATTTAAACAAGAAATAAGAAATTTGAATGTAAAAACTTTGTATTCATATTTATTTTACATTTTCATAAACTTGTCAAATAAAATTTATAAATCTAAAAAATTTAATATAAAAAACTTTATATTTACATTTTTAATAAATAACTTTATTTATATTTATTTTACATTTTCATAAACTTGTGAAATAAAATTTATAAATCTAGAACTTTTAATATAAAAACTCTAAATTTAGATTTTTAATAAATAACTTTAGAAACTTTCGTGAGCTTCGCAAATAAATTTCAAAAATAAACTAAAATAATATTTTTAATTATACAAAATAAAATTATACACTATTTTTTATTTCAAATTTTTCTTAACATAAAAACAGTGTAAATATATTTATTATTTCACACAATCTCTCGAATTGTAAAAGTTGTCATTTGATTTATTTTTAAACCATGAAAGATAAAGTAACATGCCAACTTTTCCGTACATATGTATAACAATATTTTATTATATGGATTCCAAAAATTTTAATTAGATAATGTTGAAAGTTGAAAAAATATAATAAATTAATTTAAAATAAAAAACCAAGTAACATGTCTATTAGTATTATATCACTTCTTTCTTCAACCTTTGAACCAAGTGATCTATTAAAATTTTAACAACTTGCGCAACAAACTCTTTTAAATATTGATAATTTTATCATATTGTGGCAATATAAATACGTATGTATTCAATTTTACATTCTAAAGTGTTTTTATTTCAAAACAATTTTCTTAAAGTGACAGGTGTATTATTCTACACCATTGAATTTGATGTTAGGTGATTGAAGTAGTGTGAACCCTAGGATTAAATTCAGTTACAAAGGAAAACGGTTTTAGAAGTTTTAGAAATAATACATTTTATCATCTTGATCACAGCGAGAATCCGCCAACTACTTGTCTGCTGAGAACGCTTCGTACATAGCGCCTTCACCAGGGAGCTTGGCCACCTTCCCCGCGGAAGGCAACATGGAATCTATGTTCGGAATCGTGAGCAATGTCAATTGGATAACCTAGCGAACAACATCCATTAGAGTCAATGGGCTTACTCAACAACAAGGTAATCAAAGAAAAAGAATTGATTGAAATGCCAATACATATTTATTATGCCAGCAAACAGATTAGGGATTAATCGACACAGTTCAGGAGTCATTCTTCTGGTTTTGACAATACCCAAACAAGTGTGAAAACCTAGCACAGAACAAGCATACCAAAACTCAATTACACAACAGTTTAAACAAATGATAAGACACATACTTTAGCCTGATAAACCCAAACGAAAAAACCATTATTTGGTAGGGGTTTTATTAAGCTCAGGAAATTGTTATAGAGGGGTGAGCTATACACAGATTCCTTGTATTATTACTTATTGCCATTATTACAGATTGCTTTTGCTCAGGGACAATTTTCGAACTTTGGCAAGTTTTTTTTTCCAGTCCATTACTGGAATCCACAAATCATCACTCGCATTTCTTTTAGTATAGAAAAAATTTTATTTTTATTTTTAGGCTATAAAATGTCTTTTTTTGAAAACAACTATCCTACATGATTCATGTGAGAACATTTCCTCTATATTACTCTTTCTTATGTTACTGCTTTACAGCGTTTCTTTTGCAACATATGGTGCAATTGCTAGTAATAACATTTTAACCACATAGATTTAGCATATCACAATATTTTGATTCAATTTTTTTTAATATAATCTACTCAATATCCTCCATACTTGGAGGGGATTTGGAGGTTTGAAACACTTCTTAAAACCACCTAAATTCATTTCAATCAAATTCATTCTGAATATTTTTTTCGATATGTCATATCTCATTGTTCTCTTATTAATCACATTAATATTTTATAAACCAATTCTCATATATAGAGATTATAATAAAATTTTATGCAACGTTAAAAAAAACTAAATTTTTAACAAGATTATAAACTATAAATATTATCTAAAATACATATAATGAAAATTGAACCAACTAAAAGCTAATTGAATTTATTATTCATTCATCCGGGAGAAATACAAAAATAAAATAAAATACTAAGATTTATCAAGTAACGTTTAAATCTTAGGAAATTTTAGTTATAGTCTAATTATCTAATTATTATATGTTCCTTCAAGATATATTGAACTCAGAATTCTCTTTAACTACCAATAGATATTGCACAATTGTCTATTTATATTTATTTTAATTTGTAAATTAAAATTATTATGACATGCAATTATTAATTTGTAAATTAAAATTATTATGACATGCAATTATTAGTAGCATAACTTATAAAAAAAAGCATTGATTTGGCACCAACTTAATTAAACACCAACCTTAACTGTGAATTAATCTTGAAATGAAATTATTCCCGCAAACGTTAAGAACTGTAGTTGAACTTACAATTAGAATATAGAGGAGGAAATCTATCCCTTTCTCTCTCTATAAACCACGTTCCAAATCAATACTTAAAGGGGATAACATTAATTAATCTTGAAATGAAATTATTACAGCAAACGTTAGGAACTGTAGTTGAACTTACAATTAGAATATAAAGGAGGAAATCTACCCCTCTATATATATAAACCACGTTCCAAATCAATACTTAAAGGGGATAACATTCAATACTTACTGGGGATAACCAAAACCAATAGCAAAAAATATTATAAATTAACCAAAATATATAAAAAGGAGAAGAAACATAAAGTTTAATATAAAATAAATTCCAAATCCACAAATTATTTTAATATCCAAAACTTCGATATCAATAAAATATTTTTTTATTGACATATATATAACCTTTTATATTGTTTTGATTGAATTCATTTCACTTTATTAGGGAATTCAGCCATTATATGCCTTTGTTACATGTATTTCCATTTTAATTTCAGGGAAAAAAGTTTGTTGTCTCAATTCGGAAAGAGCTTTAATTCTGATTTTTTCATTAGTGATCATTAAAATCGAAAAACATTCCAGGACTCCCTTGATGCGTACATATCTGTTGATTATCGTATCTTCTTCCATTTTTAATTTCCTTTTCATAATTCGACGCTTCATCTATAAACCCAGGGGCTTTGGAGGTCTGTGAGATCTTCTCTTCATTGTGGAGACCTCTTCAAGTTCCTTCTTTTCCTTGACTTAGACAAAGGTCCATTCCCCAAAACATTTTCCAAAAGATTTTTTCAAAACCTAAAAAAAACTCGTTTTGTTAGAGAAAACACATAGTGCCTTTCACACATTGACCATTTGCTACAAATAGCTCATATTTCATCTCTCCAAATTTGCTAGTCAGCCCCATCTTTGATAATCTATCTGCCTCTGAATTGTTTTCTCTGTAGACATGGACAAAGGATATAGTGGAGAACTTGTTCTTCAGCATCTTAATCCTATCCAACCAGCCCTCAAGATTGCTTGGATTTAGTTGAGTTCCTCTGTTAAGATAATCGATAAGTACCTATGAGTCACGAAATACATGAATAGATTCAATGCACATATGATGAGCAAACCACATCAGACCCCAGAGAGCTAGAGTCTCTACTTGCATGTTGGTGCCTTCACCACCAGTCCAATGGATTTTGTAATGGCATAGAGGGGAGAGCATCAACCAAGCTCTGCACCCACAAATGTTGTTTTCCCATAAAAATACCCAGTATGGTAGTGGATCTCATTTGGTTGACACCCTATGGAGAGATCCCTGGGATTTTTCTCTTTTACCTTCATGTTCCTCCAGTGCTGCATTATCTAGTTGCTAACCATGATCGGTGTGCTAGCTCTCCCCTCGAAGAGCCACCTGTTTCTGTTGTTCCATATATACCATTGGAGAATGATGCGAACCTTCCTATAAGATTTCCTGCGCCCTCCCCACCAAGTGTAACAGTCATCTGCACCTATGAAAGTGGGGAAATTTAAGTGCATGTTATTGCAGATCACTTGTGAGGCACTCCTTGAAAATGGAAAATCATAAAAAAGATGTTTATTGTCTTCATTTTCACTCTTACAATGTCAACATCTCCCAGGTCCATATATGCCCCTTTTTTGTAAATTGTTCCATGTCAAAGTTTTGTCTCTCCAAACCAGGCAGTATAAAATGACCATCTTAGACTGTATTTTTAGTTTCTATAGACCCTCAAACCAACTGATCTGTTGTGGTTTGTCCTTCTTCTTCATCATTGCTTTGTATATTTCATTGATCACAATTTGGCCTTTGTGTGTCTTTCCTTTCCATTTAATCCTATCCCCTCTTCTTTTTCTAATCATTCCCATGCCTCTTAAGCTTTCACAGTAAATGTTCCAATCATTTTTTAATGAATCTAGGATCCCCATTTTTCCAATAGAGAGCCACCGTGGGGCATCTTCGTGCCAGGTTAAAATTTGACATAAGAAAAAAATCCCTTTTTGGTTTAGTATAGAGATCATCTCTCTACTGACTTCGATGCCTCCCTTGTGGTTTATCAGGCCTGTGTCACCTATAAGGATCCGACCACCATTTCCAAAACTCCATCTTAGATTCTCCTTTAAGATAAGCCATATTTTTACAAATCCGCACTAGATTGGCAATCCTTTCTTCTGTTGGTTGTTTTCCTCTAGGTACAGATCCTCCATTGATCTTCCTTTTATATATTTGTAATCCATAATATCCTTCCACACCCATGGTGTGTTAATACTTCTCCAAAGTGACTTCAACATCAGGGCCTTGCTGAATATAAATAGATCCATAATCCCCCAACCTCCTAATTCTTTTGGACATGCAATCATATCCCAACTTGCTAGATGATATGAGCCTTTTTCCAACCCTCCATTCCATATAAAATCCACCATGATGCTTCAGATGGATTTGATTATTTTTGTCGGAATTAAATACGAGTGTGCCCAATATATGGATAGTTGTTGTAGAACTGCCTAGATAAAACAAGCCTCCCCCCTCTAGTTAGCCACTTGTTTGCCCAAGTGCTAATTCTTTTCTTGTATTTCCTCAACAACCAAGACCAGTCAGAAATGATATATTTGGTCGCCTTCAGGTGGAAGCCCAGGTATTTTAAGCCCCCTTCCAAGAGTGCTATACAGAACTCGAAGAGGTTGCCGATATACTCCACATCTTCAGTATTACACTCCGAATGGAAAATACAATATTTACCTTTATTTGCCTCCATTCCTGATGCACTACAAAACATCTCGAAAATGTTAAATAAAACCTGCCATGAACTTTTTCTAAGCATACCAAATACCATTACATCGTCTACAAAAAAACTGTGAGAAATTTCCCTCTGCCTAGTGATTTGTATGCCTTTAAATTATCCCAAATCCACAACCTTTTTAATGTTTAGGCTTAAAGCATCCATCACAAGATTGAAGAGAAGGGGGGAGAGGGAACATCCCTTTCTAAGGCCCCTTCCAAGTCAAAAAATTTAATTACCGATCCATTTATGATGACTGCCATCAAGGAAGACATGACACAACCCATGATATAGTCAATCGCCCCATTCTCCAATCCAATCTTGTGGAGAATCAGTCTTAAAAAATCCCAATCAATTCTATCGCATGCCTTACTCAGATCGACTTTCATCATGCCTACTTTTATACTTTGTGTTTTAATAGAATGAATGATCTCTTGGGTAATTGCAACTGCATCATGGATGCTCCTGCCCAGTAGAAATCCCGATTTCTCAGGGGAAATAAGGCACTTTACGACATCCTTAAACCTTTCAGCTATAAGTTTATACACAATCTTGTACAAGGTGTTGCACAAAGAAATACGGCGATAGTCTTCGAAAGACCTAGCATCCTTCTTCTTAGGAATTAGGGCCAGGTTGAATTAATGCCTCCAGCAAAACAGTCTGTTTTCCTCACTTCCTCAACCATTGTAGTGATGTCATTGATGAAAATGTCCATGAAATGTATGAAAAAGTTAAGGGGCCATCCATCCGGCCTCGGGCTTTTTTCTGTGGGAAGATATTTTAAGACCTTTTCAACTTCGTCTTTTTGCACCGGCCTTAGGAAAATTTAGTTTTCTGCATCGCCAAACATTCGCGGGAAGAGTTCAAATGCTTTTATCTGTGCTACATAAACATTCACCTTCCTACCCTTAAAAAGGTTATCATAAAATGTCACAGCCTCAGTTTGAATATCCTTCATGGAATGAAAAAATATCCCATTTTCCTCTATCTTCCATATAGTGTTAACTTTCTTCCTCCCATTTGCATAGTTATGAAAAAATCTGGTGTTATTTTCACCCTCCTTAAGCCAAATTTCCCGGCTTTTCAATGTCCAATATTGTTCTTGAAATAATAGAATTTTCCTACTCTCCGATTCGATGACTTTTAGACGAGGCCAAATATAATGGGAAGTGTCTCCCTCTTCAATCTTCATAATAATTTTAGAATTCTCAGCATTTAGTGATATAATATCTTCAATCATTTTCTCTTTTAGCTTCTTTTCCTAATTCTTTACTTTGATTTTTAAATTGCACAGCGCACCTGATAAAAACTCCATTGCAATCATCCCCTCATCTCTGCAAGCTTCTATGAAATGATGTCTTACAAAGCCGTTTAAAGATTCATTTTCTAACCAGGCCCTGTTAAACTTAAAGGGAAACCCGCCCTTAAAGTTTTCAAAATTCTAGTTTACAAACACCGGGCGATGATCCAAGATCAGCACATCCTCTGCCCTCACCTTTAGATCCTTCATCTATGATAAGAGAGGAGATTGAAACAGAATGCGGTCAATCCTTTTCCCTATGAAATCCTCACCTGAGAGCCCATTATACCATGTAGGGCCTTCTCTCTCCAGAGCTAAGTCCACCAAATTGGATCTGTCAAACAAGGATTTCAAAAAATTATCCAAAGGGTATCTTCTACAACGCAGTCCCCACGACTCGTTCTTCGAGAGGGTACAGTTAAAGTCTCACGCAATGATGAACCCTTCTAGTTGTAGAATGCCCACAATATCCATCCTTTTCCAGAAATTGAGTCTGTCACGATAAGGGGAATATATATTTATGAGATGAATCCTCCTGTTGTATCCTCTGATGAAGCTCGATATGACGATGCCCCCAAAAAACCCAAATTCCTTCATAGATACTAGGCGGGGATCCCACATTACTTCCAGACCACCCGAATGACCCACAACGTCTGTGGCTACCATATGCCAATCTGGACATAATGAGGGACATAAATAATGAGTCCTATCAGCCGAGGTCATCAATTATTGGAAGAAAATCAAATCAAGTTTGAGATCAAAAATAAAATGTCGAAGAGATACAAAATTATATTTTCTCCCCACCCCCCTAATATTTAGAGAGAAAAGGATCATGGATTAACACCAGGGGAAGGGGCCAAAGCTCTAAGGACCCGATCGAGAGCGAGGGTGACAGGGACCACGCAGAAATTTCGACGGGGAAGGGACTCGTCCACAGCCGAAGCAGTACTACATTTTCCCCTTAGCCTGCCTTTCCCATTTCTAATGGTGACATTATCAATGGATAGGACTAATGGATAAGATAGAGGGCGATTGGAGGCCAGTGTCAACTTGTAAGGGAATCATCTGGGCATCTGGGTTATGAAGAATGAGCTTCGGATCGTTGTCGATCGAGTTAACAAGAGAGAAAGGGGCTTTCCCACCCGAGTCAGTACATCCATTCAGAGATCGATAGTAGTTGTACACTACCACTCACACTTCATAACATAAACCAGCGAAGAAGCCAAGATAATTATGAAATATGTTCTATTATTTTTTATCCATAACTATATCAAATTTAAATTTAAAAAAGTACGAATTTATGGTTAAATCTGATTAATTTATAATTATTATATATTTTTTAAATTTTTTATTAATAAAATATTTAATATTTATCTTTATTATGCCTTAAGGCATTCCTATTTGAAAACAACTCCCTAGCTGCCAATGTGTCCATGTTTTAGCCATTGGATCAAATGTTAGATGATTGAAATGTTTTAGGCCATTAGATCCACAAGTAAATAGTTTTATACATGTTTTTTATAATGTTAGCTTTTTTTCTTTTTAATAAGTATTTAGGTTTTGGTGACTTTTAAGTTTAAATGATGTTATTAAAAATTTGTTAGTTTTAAATAAAATTTATAACATAAAATTAAACTCCACACAAACCAATTAATTTAAAGTAAATGGATAAAAACACTATAAAAAACTAAAATAACTATTTATGTATTTAAATATTGACTATGTCAAATTACACAAAAATAAAAATATTGACATAATGTAATGAACACTTTAAGGTCAAAATACAATAAAAAGTAAAAATAATAAAATAAAATAATAATAAACTATAAAAACAACCCATGGTATTGACCCATGGTATTCATGTGGAATGTAGTTTATTTAAAGGGGGAAATTAAGATAAGTATTTAGGTTTTGGTGACTTTTAAGTTAAAATGATGCTATTAAAAAATTGTTAGATTTAAATAAAATTTATATCATAAAATCAAACTCCACACAAACCAATTAATTTAAATTGCATGGATGAAAAACACTATAAAAAAGGAAAATAACTATTTATGTATTTAAATATTACAATTTTGTGTCACAATGCTCTCCAACAATGTATGATAGAAATGTTGTTATGCCATGTTTAACATTTTGACTATGTCAAATTACACAAAAATAAAAATAAAAGGAAATTAAATAAAAATATTGACATAATGTAATTAACACTTTAACTAGGTCAAAATACAATAAAAAATAAAAATAATAAAATAAAATAATAATAAACTATAAAAACGGCCCATGGGTCAATGACCCATGGTATTCATGGGAATGTAGTTTTTTTAAAGGGGGGAATTAAGATGGCCTAGATCAATCTCAAGAGCCCAGAGAGATCAAATGTCTTGATATAAAGAGAATTGATCCATCTCATAAATAGTATAGATCTAAACTAATTATTTAGTAAAATTATTTTTTAAATGTTTATAACCATTATTATTTTAAAATTTTACTTAATAGAATGCATCTAAATTTTCATACATCCAAAAAACATAGTTTTTCTTGTTCTATATTATTTTTGTTACAACTATTTTATTATTCCAAAAATACATGGTTTTTTTCGTTATATATTATTTATGTTACAACTCTTTTATTATTCATAAGTAGTATTTCTTAATATATAAACTGGTATTTGCACCAAATGTTGGAAATGAAACATCGTAACTTGATAGCATACTCAATAGCATATATAAGAATAGTGTAGATGAAGCCAAATGTGATATGTAATTTTATATAAAGGTGCACAAATTTTGCTCTAAAAAAACTATCAGCAATATGCCTAGTTGCAAAAATCAACAATACTCCTAGCTATGAAGTATATATTTTTGCTCTTATGTGAAATATAAATTTAGTTTGCATGATATGATCGAGTATGTTTTAAGTTTTTGAATTTAATAATACTCTTTTGTACATTTCAACCTAGAAGTATATATATGTGTATGTGTGTGTGGGTGCTATTATTTGAAGTGTCAACAATATCCAAGAGAGGCATGCTTGATAGTAAGCTTTGATATCATCATTACTATCTGTAGACATAGCATCCCCATAATAAAATATCATAAGACAGATGAATGAAATTGCTTTCATCTTCCACGACATTTTTCCATCCTATTGGAAATACCCTTCTTCTTCCATAGAGACCGCAGCTTCATCGTGAGGCCACTATGTTCTATGCATAACATGTTTCCCCTTTTTAAATCCTATATTTTTACAAAATTGACACTATATGATTAACAATAGAGTAAGTTGAGAAGGGGTTTTTGTACAAGTTTTATCATAACCTTTCCATCTATCCAATATATATTCCAGAGTCTTCTAAAGAAAGAGCATATTCTAGTTTATAATTGATCCACAATCAAATAAAATGGCTAGCGATTTCACAAGTTATTAGTTTATAACTTGATCCACAATCAAAGAAAATGGCTAGGGATGTCACAAGTTATCATTCACACAGTGATGTATTGATGTTCTCAGATGAAATGGATCCTATTAGACGCACAGTGATATATTGACATTCTCGGTTGAAATGGATCCTTTTAGATGCATTGTTGTGAGAGACACTAAAAAATTCAATATATATATGTTATGACATCCATATTTTCTACAAACCATCCAAATTTCCCATTTTATACAACAATTTCTAACAATAACCACTCAATTTACTCTCCAATTTTTGAAACCCCCACCCATGCTGGGGTGATCACACTATAAAATCAAATGTTCCTGTGTAAAATAAAAATAATAAAATAAAATAATAAAAAACTATAAAAAAAAAACCATGATATTGGCCATAAAAATAATAAAATAAAATAATAATAAACTATAAAAAAAAAACCCATGGCATTGACCCATGGTATTCATGTGGAATGCAGTTTATTTAGGTCAATTTACTCTCCAATTTTTTAAACCCCCACCCATGCTAGGGAGATCACAGTATAAAATCAAATGTTCTTGTGGTTTTTTTAAAGGGTTCATAAACAAAACAGATAATGAGAAAGTCAATCTTGTGGTATAATAATTGATTTTTGAATCATTGTGACAAACAAAACATCACATATGCTCACATAATATATCTAATGCTATAAGGATCTGAAATTATAACAATTTTTTGAATCATGATAAATAGGTGACAACCAAAACTAAGTTGTAGCCAAAAGGAAATAATATATCCAAGGTTGCAATGAATCGCATACATAGTGATGGACCTCATGGGAATTTTAGTGCACATAAAACACCACCCTAAAAATTCTATACTCTTGATCAATTTAGAATAACCTAATATTTCTAGATTGGATGTCGTGGTGGGTGGTACAGTAATTGAGGATGCTTCTTAGAGGGTAAGGGAATTTAGATACTCTATCCTTCCACCAAAGCTATAAAAAGTGAGACTTGCATATTATATTTTTAATGAATTGACACTATGTGATTAAGAATAAATTACAAACATCAGTAATAAGAGGAATGGACACCAGGGCCATGGTAATTAATGTGATTATTTGTAATATTTTTTTTAAGAATAGTTTTATTTAAAATAGTAATTTGTATTTGTATTTTTTTAAATGAATACTGTTAAATGTGTAATTGAGTAAAATGTATTAAATTTATACTCTAATTTTTAAGATATTTATTTCAAAAATTCAAAGTATGGTGAGTTTTTTTTAATTAAGCTTTACTCTATATGTGTAGATAATGAATCTATCTCAAGTCCCAAATAAGATTATTCTTTCTCTTCTTATTCTAGCTTGCACCTTGACACTCCTCCTCTCCTCCTCCTTGCACAAATATAAACTATGAGGCACAAGGTAGTTGTTGCATATAGGAACATTTAGATATGATAAGAAAAATGTGATACTCTTGTAATTTTCTCTACAAATGTGATGCCAAGTGTGCCCTAAATGTTGAAAATTTCATGGTTAATGTAGTATAAGCTACATGTAAATTTACATTCTTGTATACAATATCAATAAATCTATGCTCAATATCCAACACCATAGAGCAAGACATGTCCAGCAATTCAACAATTTCTTCCAAATCTCTCTTAGTGCTAGAGTTTTTTTCTCAATAAACTTGTTTGTTCTGCTCTTGATGAAAGCCATCGTTGTTGCATATCGGAGCATTTAGCTCTGATAAGAAAAGTGTGATAATGTGTTATAATTTTCTCTACAAATGTGTTGGATTTTTTTTCTTAATAAACTTGTTTTTACTTCTCTTAAGTGATGAAATCAATAGTTGTTTCATATAGGAGCATTTAGCTCTGATAAGAAAAGTGTGATACTATTTTATAATTTTCTCTACAAAAGTGTTGGAGTTTTTTTTCGCAATAAACTTGTTTTTACTGCTCTTAAGTGATGAAATCCATCGTTGATGCATATAGGAGAATTTAGCTCTCATAAGAAAAGTGTGATACTATGTTATAATTTTCTCTACAAATGTGATGGAAAGCCTACCATGAATTTTGGCAATTTCATTGTTAATGTAATATAAGCTAAATACAAATTCATTTCTTCTACACAAGATCAAGAAAGCTATGTTGAGTAGCCAACATGAGAGAACAAGACATGTTCGCCAATTCCATAAATGCTACTGAATCGCTCTTGGTGTTGGAGTGTTTTCTCAATAGCCTTATTTTACTTCTCTTGAAGTGATGAAAGCCACCTCTCCATACCATTTTTACTATCTTCACAAAGAACAAAAGAAACCAAATTCATATCAGTGATACTCAAAAAACAAGAACATGGTAGACGCGAGGGAGATCACTAGTAAAAAAACAATGTGATCTTTTGAATATTTTCAAAGATCATGAAGAAACTAATACATAGGTGACTCAATAGGAAGTGATCAAGATTAAATATGGAGGAACTCAACCAAAAATACCTTTGATTTTGAAGGTAGAAAATCATGATCTATTTCTTTATTCATGAGGCATTAATGTTGGCATGATGAGACAAGGTCTTTAACTAAACTTCAACATAGGCCTCATGATTTCTAAGGTTCAAAGAAGCAGTATTGTAGTAATATTTCACTATAACATGATCATTTCCTTTTCTTGATATAATTATTTGTTTAATTAATATTATTTATTTAATGTATTAAAATAAATTAATTTTTTATTTTTTAATTAAATTTAATTAATATATATATATATATATATATATATATATATATATATATATATTCTTTTCAGCTATATCTTATGAGTTTAGTATGTTTTCAATCAAGAAGAGGCTTCATAGTTTAAGAACTATATCTTAGATCTTAGCACATGATTCTATTAAAATTTATGAAAGAAATTCAAGTTTTACAACTTGTATGTTTAAATATGTGATTTTGGAAGTGATGATGGCTTCTTTAGACACTTGATTAGTATTGTGAAAGAAATTTGAATATATCATTAAGGACTATGTATAGTTCGTGTAGCAGTTGCATTATTTATAACAAAATTTAATATCCTTTCTTGTTGATACATACCACCTAATCCATGAAAATTTGTAACCATGTATGCAATGATATATGCTAATCATTTCAGTTTTATGTCAATGCCAACAGGCATGAAGATGCTTCTAATTTTCAATGAATTAGTCTTCAGAAGTTCCTAGCTCTATTTTAATCATACGAATTCATTGAAAAGCATCTGATAGTATTTACTTCAGTTTTTTTATTTGGACGTGTTGCAAGCTGACATATTGTGCTAAGAAGTTTGCTATATCTTATCAATTTAGTATTTTTTCAATTAAGAAGAGGCTTCAAAGTTTAAGAATTGTATCTTTCTGGTTGATAACTCTTATCGTCAATATCCTTGAAACCTCCACGACGTGCTTCCATGGAAGAAAAATTTGCCTTTCATTCCTTCACGATGGCTCCTTCTCTACAACATATTATTTATTTTAGGCTACTCTTTCCTATTCTATTTCCTTAAGGCATTTATTTTGCAACATGTGATGCAATTGCTAGTATATTTTAAATAGACAGTCTCTGTGAAATCACTGGTTCAATTCACCACCCCAATCAATCATAATAATATGTTAGACATGTTGAAATATAATTCTAATAAATTTATATAAAAAAATTGTTGTACATTTAAATTATTAATATTATTTTAAATATAATTGGATCTCAAAAATTAAAAGTTGTTTTTGAATACAATAATCCACACTATAAAAATAAAATTACATAGATCCATGTGATTTTATCTTTTTCTTTAAGTTTATTTTTCTTTTAAAATTTCCCATCAAAATTGTAATATAATTTTTTTTACTATATTATAATACATTAATTTTAATTTAATACTAAATTTAATATACTATAATTTATATTAATATACAAGGACACATTAATATCATAAAATTGATATACATATATATCATATAACAATATATTAGGATGAAATGTGTTAATATAATATTACATTCAATATTATATAATATAATACTATATAATGTCCTAATACTAAGTTTCAAAATTATAGATATTTATGTCGTAAGGTGTTCCTCGGATTGAAACAGTTATAGCGAACTTTCTTGGCTGTAGAAAATAAAAAGCGTCACATTTTCATCACACAACATTTAAGGCTCCCGAGATTTCTTTATCAAACCACCATGATGCTTATTGGTGGTCACCTGCGCCGCTCTGCAACTGATTATTGTTCCTTCACCTTCATGTGCACAAAGGCCTCACTTCAAGTGTTGAACACTCAATTACTTGCCTATCATTCCTTTGACCTTAACTGTGTTCGAAGGACTGCATATGGAAGTCTGCAAGAGGTTACAAGGTTCGATGCTTCTCCAATTCAAATTCTCACTGATAAGTAATTCCTTCTGGGGTCCATTTTTTTTCTGTAGTTTCTTACTTCTTGTTGCTTATTTACAATGTGGGACTCTAATACTGCAATATTATGTGTTGCAAGGTTCGTGGTGGTCATTATTCCTTTACTATAGGTGAGTTTAATTGAATGAGTACTAGATTGGCTGCAGGACTTATGGTAGCATTCCCCCTTGGTGTTGTGATTCATGTTTAATATGTTTTGATGCATACGATGGACGACATAGCTATCAGCTCTGTCCCTTGGACTTGTTCACTTCCTTCCATTTCACAGCTCCGATTGAATGACTCAGTTTCTCACAAACCCTTCCGTGTCGTTCTATATGTAGGCTGTTATTTTATCTAGAGAGTGTTAGTGTTTTACAGTTAGAAATCATTGCAGTTTTTCTAATCGAATTCAGACCTATGATTGGTGTTTACAGGACTGAATCTGAGTGTAGCTCCTGGTTTGCCCTTCGACAAGGTTCCACTACTACAACAACATGTTAAATACAGTTCTCTTCTCAGCAGGACTGTAATTAGCTTTTTTTTCCCTAGATTAGTAGGAACTAATTTCGTGTGAGCCTGGGGTTCGAATGTAACTGTTAAGGGATTTTACCATTCTAAAAACATTTATGGTCGAGAATTTTTTCGTCATAGCATGTTTAAATATGAGTTTTACTGGTTAAATTGTCATGTAATTTCATTGTAAATGGTTTTGGAACAAAACCTTCCTTCACCTTCACGCGCACAGAGTCCTCACTTCAAGTGTTGAATGCTCATTTACTTGCCTATGATTACTTTTCCCTTAACTGTGCTCATTGAACTGCATCTAGAAGTCTGCAATAGTTTATAGGGTTTGACGCTTCTCCAATTCAACTTCTTGGTCAACTTGTCTATGATTACTTTTCCCTTAACTGTGTTCGATGAACTACATCTCGAAGTCTACAATAGGGTATAGGGTTCGATGCTTCTCCTGTTCAACTTCTCAGTGATAAGTAGTTATGTTCCATCCTAGGTCCACTATTTTTATGTATTTTCTTACTTCTTGTTATTTATTAATAAGGTGGGACTCTAATACGGCAATCTTCTGTGTTTCAGGGTTCACGATGGTCACTCTTCATTTACTGTAGGTCTAGTTAATTGAATGAGTACCAGATTGGTAATAGGACTAATGTTGCAAATGTGGTGAATTCTAATCCACATGAAAATACTAAATTCATGTCCCAAGCGAAGATATCTCTAATGTCTAAAGATTCAGAATATACAACCAATGGGATAGCAAACACCCATGTGGTCTTTAGTTCTGTAGATGCTACATATGATGTGCTTAAGAGATTGGATAGCCATGTTGGACCAATCAATGGGGATGATCCTTCTATTGCAGTTGCACTGGATACTGGTAGAAGGCATCCTTCTTCTTATCAGAGCATGCTTGAAGAAAAAAAAAACTGATTTTTTAGTCTGTTAAGGATGTTAACTCATCAGTGGATGTTGGGCATTCCATTACATTAATTCATGGTGTCTACAGTCATACAATTTTTTTGTAGCTTCATAAATTTATTATTCTTGCATGTTCAAAATGAGTTTAGAATTCCTATATTTGTAAATTGTAAGATATAACTTACATGTTAGTGTAATTTTCACTTATCAGGTCTACTTGGTAACTATCTCATTTGTTGTGGTTTACTTCACTGCGTCTAATTGATTTGATAGAGGTGATAATTTTATCCATGAACTATATTTAGATTTATTTTACATTGGCCTTTTTACATTCTGTTATAGATGTTGTGATAGATGAAGAACTAGGTTCTGATTTAAAGAAAGAGAAATATGTATGCTACATGATTCTATCACTCCCAAATTGTGTTATAAATTTATATGTTTCTCATATCAAATGAATGCTTATATTTAGACTTCTTCCTGTTACTAATGGAAATATTTGTGGATTTACACCTATTTGTGCATGTAATACAAACTCCCGATGAAAATAGTGGTGGAGATCTATTTATTGGTCAGAAAGTTAGAAAAGCCTTTGGAAATAGGTAGCACATGGGTGAAGTAGTTGGATTTGATCAAGAAATTTCTTGGGACAAAGTGGATGAGTTTTCTTATTCATGGCTTTCAAGTTTCTATTTTATTTATTTAACAATGTATCTTTAAAACTATAATACAATCTTGGTACAAAATATGGTTTCTTTCTTGATGGATATTCTGATTACCCCTATTATTAGAAGGTATTTCTAGAGATTCCATGCACATAATAAGTGTAAAAAACGGTACCCTTTGGCATTTTTTTTCCAGAGAGTCAAGCTACTACTTATGTATTACTAGAATGTCATGGCTGACTGAGCAGATTGGACCTATTCAATCTATGTGAATTTAGAAGAGAATTTGATCAGAGCACTTTTGTTGCTCTGTATTAGCTCCTCATGGTGATGCATCACCTTACGAAGCTCTTGAATGCTGCACTACCCATAATTGAAGATATTACATAGAAATTTCAGAGAAAACCAAATTCTTCTTGATCCAGGTGGATATCGGTGGTCGCCCACCTATTCCATTTGGACCCGCACCATCAATTCTTGCAGCTTTTCACATTCAACACAACTTACTATTTTTAGCAAGTTTTCGGGTCCTGCACTCCCGGAGCCGTTTTGGGGCCTTAATGATCCAAGTGAATATTGGTGGCCACCCACCTATTCCATTTGAACCCCCACCATTAGTTCTTTCAGTTTTTAAGTTGTAGCACAACTTACTATTTTTAGCAATTTTTCGGGTCCTGAACATTCGAAGCCATTTTGAGGCCCTAAACGACGTTTTTTGGGCATCGTGCTTTCAACAAATATGATTTCGTTTTGAAATTGATATTTGCAACAGTAGCTATAGTCCTCAGATAGATATTTCTAATGATGAATTATGTGCATCAAACGGAGATAGTATGCCAAAGTTACGACCCGGGAAGTTGAAACACCAATTTACCCAAACGGGGCCCATAGTTTTGGCGCTTCATCTCCTAGGGTTAGGTTTTTGGACGTTTAGAGTTCTTCGTTATTTTATCAATAATAAATAGGCCCGCAAGCCTCATTGTAACATAGTTCAGAGGTTTGTAGCCACCACATCTCTTCTTAGAGATTCGCTACCAGCACCCTAACTATTTTATTTCCATTACGTCTGTAAGCATATTTCTATTATTTGATATTAATGAAATGAAGAATTATTTCCGCTGCATCTCTATGTTTATGGTTATTTATGTATTCTGTTGCATTCCTTCATAAATTAGGATCACTTCTTGACCCAACATACAAGATCAATGGGTGGAGAATTAACGTGCCACTCTCTTCTAAAATTGTAGAGGTTGAACAGGTCCAGTCTGCTCAATCATCCAAAATTTGTCTTGCATTAGCTCCTCATGGTGACACACCACCTCGTGAAGCTCCTTAATGCCTACACTATCCATAATTTAACAAACTACATAGAAATTCCTAAGAGATGACTGTATGTTGCATGACCCATTGTAAAAGATCATCATGTGGGGAAAGAGCCTGTCATAACACATTTCAATTGTTATTATATCTACACTAACATCCTGTATAAAACACATACAAAGCGAATTATGAAGCCCTAATATATATTTAAAAATTCAAGAGAGAACAAATTTTCGTAGGCCAGTTTTGATAATGTTGAAGCATCACATTCAAAACCTATGAGAAAACATGGCTCTTGAGAAATTTTACCCTAATAAATATTCCTGAACCACATTTGAATTGAAACCACCATTCTCACCCGAAGAATTCCAAACTTGATCTATGTTCCACTTGATATCACGTGATCTGATATAATATTGAATACTGCATAAATAAAGTGCAAAGTCATTGCAAAGGATGATATTAGTGGTGAAAAGGATGTAAATGAAAGCTTATATTTGCAGATGGAATGTACACCTATTGAAGCGCATGAAGTTCCATATTCCGAGTTGGAATTGAATTTTACTAAAGAATTGCATACTAATGCCAGATATACTTCAACTTACAGTCTACCTTTTGGTGCTATAACTACTACTAGAAGTGACAAGAGTGCATGTAGATGTTCATAGTGACAAGATAGAATCTCTTGATGTTTATGGTGAGAAGAGTTCCCATGTTAAATTTCATGAAGTTCCATATTCTGAGTTAAAATATCCTTCTTGTAATGAATTGTATGCTTATAATGGACCCATTTTAGTTCTAAACCTGCCTTCAAGTGATGAAATTAGTACTAGAAGTAATAAGGATGCATCTATAGATGTTGATGGTGAGAATAGTGTTGAAGATGTTGAGAATGGCAAGAGTTTTGTTCTGCAAACAAAATGTATACTTATTGAAGTTCGTGGAGTTCCATCATCTGACTTGGAATTTCATGTTAGTAATGAGTTTCTAGTTGACACTGCGGCTACTGTACCTCACATTCTTGTTATGGGTGCTTAACCGAATATTAGAAATGAAGAGTTAGCCTCTATAAATATTGATATTTAGAAGAGTGCATGGGTCAATTTTCATCAAGTTGAAGTTGGGAGCATGTATTACATACAGGCTACTGGGAAGAATTTGGGTCAAGACAGTCCAGGTATGAAAATAGCTAACATATCAGACAAATAATATGAAATAATATCTAGAAATAGTGGACCCATTGTTATTGTTGAGAACTCCTATGTTGACGTTGCAAACACAAGTAACCATTTAGTGTCTACCAATACTAACTCTATTTGTAGCCCTGTTTTTGAGACAAATTTGACTTCCATTGCAGCAAATGTGGTGAATGATAATCCACATGAAAATAATAAATTCATGTCCCAAGAGAAGATATCTACAATGTCTAAAGTTTCAAAATATACAACCAATGGGATAGCAAACACCCATGTGGATACTAGCACAAGGCATATCCCTTAGGCTGATCCCGCTACTACAATTGCACTAGATATAAGCATAAGGCATCCTGATTCTAATCATAGCATGCTTGAAGACAAGAAAAATAATTTTGATCCTGTCAAGGATGTTAACTCACGAGTGGATGTTGGACATTCCGTTAGGTTAATTCATGGTGTGTACAATCATACAAATTTTTTCTAGCTTCAGAAATTTATTATTCTTGCATGGTCTAAACCAGCTTAGGATTCTTATCTGTGTAAATTGTAAGATATAACTTACTTGTTAGTGTAATTTGAACTTATCAGGTCTTCTTGGTAACTATCCAATTTGTTGTGGCTTACTGCACTGCATCTAATGGATTTGATAGAGTTTATCATTTTATCGATGGAATATATTTGGATTTATTTTACACTAACCTTTTTACATTCTTGTACAACTGTTGTGATAGATGAAGAACTAGGTTCTGATTTAAAGCAAGAGCAAGATGTATGCTGCTTGATTCTACCACTTCCGAATTCTTATATAAATTTATATGTTTCTCATATCAAATGAATTCTTAGATTTAGACTTCTTTCTGTTACTAATGAAAATATTTATGAATTTACACCCATTTTTGGATGTAATACAAACTCCCAATGAAAATAGTGGTGGAGATGTATTTATTGGTCAAAAAGTTACAAAAACTTTTGGAAATAGGCAGTACATGGGTGAAGTGGTTGGATTTGATCAAAAAACTTCTTGGGACAAGGTAGATGATTTTTCTTGTTCATGGCTTGCAATTTTCCTTTTTTCTTTCTTTAGCAATGTATCTTTAAAAATATAATACTATCTTGAGGCTCATTTCTCCGAGGGCCTTGATGATGAAGAAAAAGCCTTCAAAGGAAGCTGAAAGTTATCCTCTAGTGCATTATATGGTCATGTTAGAGAGGAATTTTCGTTGCAAACTGTTGATAAGGCTCACAAAATAAACAATTGGTTGCTTTGGCGGGTTGCCATTGAATGGGAACTCAGATGCTTCAAACTTGCTGAAGTCAATTGTCATTTTGGCTGGTGGGAGTTCAATTGAAGATATACTTAGAGGTTTTGAACCTGCGGAAGAAAATCAATGTTTTTAGTATCATTCACAGTGATTCCTAATAGGGAACGTGAAAATACGTCATGTTGTGTACCAAGGTGTTGATAATAAATAATTTCGACCATGTTTCCTTCATGAACTTTCTGGATGTTTACTTTCATGTTGTATTGGATGGTTTACTGGAGGTGTTTCAAATTTCCAGATGCCTTCAATGGTTTTCATGGATTTTCTGGAGTGATGTCAATGAAAAAATATGATTTGATTGTGGAATTTTTTAAAATCCAGAAGCAATTTCTGCCAAACAATATAAATTTCAAGACACAACCCATTTCAAGGTTTTCACTCTTTCAGTTATCAAAGAAAAATATTGTTTCAGGATAATATTGCAGTGACATTACTAACCATTATTTCCAAGTCCTAGACCATGAGTTTATGAGCCATTATTTTGGTCCTTCTCCTAAAGGTTCTGTTGGGAGCGAACTTCTTACATAGGTATTTAGCCCAAGAAGACTTTGGGTCATTTGTTAGTGATAATTGTATCCTCGGTGTTTTCTATATATTATGTAATTTCATTATTTATTCACATTTTTGCCTTGCTTTCGGTAGCTAATAGAATTCATTCTTTATGTGGATAGTTCAATGGAGACCCTCCTTACGGAGGATTGCACTCACTCTAATAAAATTATTTTTCATAGATACAACAGGAAGAAGAATGTCTTGCTACATGTACACCAACATGTTTTGTGACACCGAAAACAATGGAAAATTCATAATGTTATTAATTTAAATTTATAATGGCATTCATTTCATAGTAATGAATATTTTCTGGTAGGCAAAACACTGCTTTACATAATTGCATGAGAAAGACAAATTGAAAGCCGAAAGCCTACTATACATCTCATCTAAGTTCTATGAGATTTCTTTAGACTCTCATATACAGGTGAAATTGGCAACAAATCATGTGAGACACGCACCCCCAAGAGGGATATTGGGGATCATAAGAAACCTTGTGGATAATAATGGATCTCTGTGAGGATTTTCTAGCATAATGAATTTATTGCACCCAAAAGTAGAGAGTCCTCTTGCTTGATGCCCTTTTTCTTGATGGAGGGTTAGTAGCAGCTGAACACGGCGACTTCTTATTATTATTATTATTATTATTCTGCAAGCACCAAGAAAAACCCCAAATACACTAGCATCTAGCTTTAATGGAATTGTTTCCATAAGATTAAATGCCTCATTGAGCTGCCTAGCATGCTTAAGAAAAACAACCATTCATGAATAATGATCCACCATGAGTGTTATGTAATAATGTCTTCTCATTCGATAAAAATGCAACCAACCCTCGTCCACCATGCTTGCATGGCTGTTGGAATTTCTGAGAATTCCAGAACAATATAGAGAGAATAATACTCTCCTCTTAACACAGAGAATTTTAAAAAAATTGCTTCACTGGGAGACAGAGTTTCACACTTGAAAACTTCTATTTCATTCACTGTAAAAACTATTACAAAAAAAAAACTTCTTCCTCTAACAGAGGGATTACAAAATTTTGGACTGCTGCAAACACAGTGCCAAAAAAAACTTCTCTGTCTCACTGTCTCTACTACAGAAGAAAAATACTCTGTCTGTCTTTCAAAATAGCCTTTGGGCTCACTTTTTGTTTTACAATACTGCTGTGTATATAAAACAATACACTCTGTCTTTTCTTTTCAATACACGCTACAGTGTATATTTTTTCATTACATATAGCGCAAGCCTAGATAATAAAACAAAACATAAAAGAAATAAAGCTATGAATAGGACTGCGGGGTCCACATTAAAAATAACGTGCATATATGTTAAAACATATAAAACTAAAAGGTTAAAAACCTTTAATGCGCGATAACATAAAACATAACAAAAACTTAAATAAAACATCAACGAAACTCAAAACTTTGCAACCTTTCGGATTTAAAAATGACATTGAACCAAAATGTAAACACAATTCGCATTATAAAAGAGCCCACTGACGTTAGGCAAAAGTGTGATGCGAAAACTCTATCAACTAGCACATATAAACATTTCGGGTCCAAAATCGGGCTTTGGGTACGGGCCCAAAATGTAACCCGAAAAATTATCAACTGCGGCTTATAACAAACTTCAGGTCCGGATCTGACCATGTGAACCCGCTCCAAAAATAACGCGATCGAATCGCATTGCTCCACATGGATGGCGGGGACCACTAGTCTTCAAACTAAATGACTTCCCGCGTTCAAACAAAACCCTATTTGTCATTGCACATTCTGTTTACTGCATGAAAGCTCCATTTCTCATTTGTGTGTTTTGTTTTCAATTTGTGCAGGGACTGGCACCGAAAAACAAAATGAAATTGACTGTTCAACTAGAATAGAAAGCGGCTGCAGTGAGAACTCTTCAATCACAAAATAGAAAGTGGCCAGAGTACAGGGGCTGTTGAAATTAACATTTCAACACTCCCCCTTAAGTTCAACTGCTGGGTTATCAGACATACCCAAAAATTTCCTTAAAAATTCAAAACTTTTCTATCCCAATGGCTTGGTCAGAATGTCTGCAAACTGCTCCTGAGTTCTGCAATGTTCTAAAACAATTTCTCCATTGTTTACCAATTCCCTGATGTAGTGAAACTTGCTATCAATGTGTTTCATTCTTTTATGAAACACAGAATTCTTTGATAATGCAATAGCTGAGCTATTTTCACAATAAATCATTATGCCTTTTACCTATTCTTGACATAAACTTCTCAACATCCTCCTCATCCAAACTGCTTGACACGTTGCTGCTGCAACTGCCACGTACTCTACCTTTGCTTTAGATAATGCTACAATAGGTTGTTTCTTAGAAGCCCATGAAATGGCTCCTAAACCCATGTGAAAAACATTACCAGAAGTACTTTTCCGGTCATCTACACTTCCAGCCCAATCACTGTCAGTGTATCTAATTAACTCTGAATTTTCTGAAGCAGTATATAAATTACCATACCTTTTAGTTCCTTTAACATACCTCATAATTCTTTTTGCTGCCTGCCAATGTGATTCTTTTGGCCTCTCCATGAATCTAGAAATAAAACTAACAGCATGCATAATATCCGACCTAGTTGCAGTCAAATACATGAGGTTGCCAACTATGCTCTTGTACAAACTAGGATCAAAATCCTTGCTGCTGTCCTCTTTGCTGAGTTTTAATCCCATCACTGTGGGAGTAATTTCTGCCTTGCAATCGTGCATGTTAAATATATCCAAAACTTCATTAACATATTTTTCTTGTGAGATAAAAATCCCATTTTCATTTTTCTCTACTTCTATTCCTAAGAAGTATTTCAGCAAACCCATATCAGTCATTTCAAATTCATCTTTCATGACCTATTTAAAATTTTCGATAAGGTAATCATCATTACCTGTGAAAATCACATCATCAACATATAAAACAACAATCAACATCTTACCATCTTTCTCCTTGATGTATAAGGTTGGTTCTCCCTCACATTTTTCAAAACCATTTTCCAATAGATAGGAATCTATCCTACTGTACCATGCTCTTGGTGCTTGTTTCAGCCCATAAAGAGCTTTCTTCAATCTGCACACTTTGTGCTCTTGGCCTTTATTCTCGTAGCCTATAGGTTGTTCAATATAAACCTCTTCCATTAACACTCCATTTAGGAATGCTGACTTCACATCCATTTGGTAAAATTTCCACTTGTTTTGTGCTACAATGGACAGCACTGCTCTCACGGTTTCCATTCATGCAACTGGTGCGAAAGTTTCCTCATAGTATCTCCCATGCTGCTGCTTATACCCTTTGACAACAAGTCTAGCCTTGTGTCTCTCAATTTTTCCTTCAGCATTACTTTTGGTCTTGTAGACCCATTTAACTCCAATGACTTCTTTACCTTTTGGGAATTCAACTAAATCCCATGTCTTGTTTCTTTCTATGGCATTAATTTCTTCATCCATAGCATCTATCCATTTTCTATCTTTAATAACTTCTTCAAAATGAATAGGATCATCAACATGACAATACAAAGCAAATAAAGAGTTCATACCTTCATTTCTTGTCTCTTGCTCATAAATCTCATTTAAATTTCTGAACTTTGTTCCTCTTTCATTTGGTGTACAAGTGCTTGAAGTAGCACTCGAATCTCCTCCTTGTGGTGTGCTTGGAGAAGCACTCTCATTTCTCCTCAAGGGTGTCCCTTGCTGTCCTTGTGTTGGTGCTGCTATTGAGGGATGTATTTCAGCCATCTCTTCATCACTTTCATCATGAGACAAACAGTTTTTAACATTCACTGTTTTCTCAATGCTTCCATCCCAAGCTTCCTCCTCAATAAAATGAACATCTCTGCTCATAATAAACTTCTTGGTGGATGGGTTATAAAACCTATAAGCTTTGGATTCCTCACTGTATCCAATAAAAATACATTTCTCCCCCTTGCTGTCCAACTTCTTCTTTAGCTGATCTGGAATGTGTGCATAAGCCACACAACCAAAAAATTTCATGTGGGTGACTCCTTGCTTTGTGCCACTTCATGCCTCTTCCGGAACTTTGTTCATGACTACCTTTGTTGGGCATCTATTCAAGATATACGCTGCACAATGTAAAGCTTCAGTCCAATAATCATTTGGAAAATGTTTGCCTTTAGCATACTCCTTACCATATCCATGATTGTCCTATTTTTCCTTTCGGCAACTCCATTTTGCTGCAGAGTGTACCTTGCTGTAAATTGCTTGTGTATGCTGTTTTCTCTACAAAAACGCAAAAATTCTTTAGAGATATATTCACCTCCTCTATCAGTTCTTAGGAATTTAATATGCTGCCCACTTTGGTTCTCCACAAATGCTTTAAAATTGCAGAATCTTTCAAACACTTCACTTTTATTTTTCAAAAAATAAACCCAAGTTTTTCTTGTAAAATCATCAATAAAAATTAACATATAGTGGCAGCTTGCAAGTGATGGTGTTTGCATTGGTCCACATAAATCTGAGTGGACAGTTTCTAAGGGTGCCTTTGCCCTTATGCTTTTCCCGGATGGAAAACTTTATCTGTGTTGTTTACCCAAGATACAACCTTCACAAAGGTTGTCCAGTTTCTCAATCAATGGTAATCCTTTTACCATTCCTTTTCTGTGCAACAAGTTAAGACCTCCAAAGTTGAGATGTCCAAATCTCAAGTGCCATAACCAATTCTCATCTTTTGCTTCTCTTTGGAAAGCCTCTTATGTCACTGCTGCTATTTCTTCTCCATTCTTCAAATCTGCCCTCATCCTGAGAGGGAACATTCTGTTCCTTGTCATCTTCACTTCAGCAATACATTGTTTGCTTGGTGGTTTATCCATGATGGTTCATACATCATCTTCAAAAACAACATTGTACCCCTTTTGAACAAGTTTTCCAATACTTAAGAGGTTACATTTCATTCCAGGCACATAATAAACTTCTGATATGGTTTTCTTTTCTCCTTTCCTTGTTAATACACCTACATCTCCTTTTCCCATAACAAAAAATTTACTATCCATTCCTAATGTGAATTGTGACTTCACATTCTCATCTAACATAGAAAACATGGCTATGTTTCCTGTCATATGGTTATTACAACCTGAGTCTAGAAACCATAAATCTTCACTCTTTTCGTCAACCATATTACATGCTAAAAACAATTTATCTTGGCTGATATTTTCTCTAGTGAAATTTGCACTGGGTCTATTACCCATATCATTCTGCTTCTTCCTACATTCATTTACATAATTCCCATATTTTTTACAATAATGACATTGGACATTGGATTTTTCATACCTTTTTCCATGAGCATGTTGTTGTCCACTTTGTTGGTTGTTTCTTTGGCCTTGGTTCTGATTTTGCTTGCTGCCCCTTCCTTGAGCATTTGCTGGATAGTTTCTTCCACCTCTGTTTTGGCTTCTGCCTCTTCCTCTCTTGTTTCCTCTGCCTTGACCTTTTCCTCTTCCAAAGGACATCTGGGTCTTGAAGGCATGCTCCAAAGATGAGTTTTCATTTCTACCTAATCTCTATTCATGTGTCATCATTGATGCATGAAGCTCATCAACTGAAAATTTTGAGAGATCCTTTGTCTCTTCTATGGTGGTGACTATAACATCAAACTTTGAGGGTAGGCTCCTCAATAGTTTCTCCACAATCCTCCTTCCTTCAATTGTCTCTCCATGAGACCTTATCTGTGTGACCATTCCAATCACATCTGTGAAGAATGAGTCTATGTTATCAGACTCCTTCATGCAGAGAGTCTCAAAATCTCTCCTCAGCAATTGCAGTTTTGTTGTCTTCACTTTCTCCATGCCTTGATAGGTTGTCTTGAGAGTTTCCCATGCTTCTTTGGATCTCTTAGCTGCTACTATCCTTGGAAACACACTCTCATGTACTGCTTGATACAAAAAGAAGAGGGCTTTAGAGTCCTTCTTCTTATTGCTCTTCAACAAGTCCTTCTCTGCCTATGTTAAGGCATTAAACTCATTTTCATCTACTGGCTCTTCAAAACCATCCTCAACAAGTTCCCGTAAGTCTTGAGAGGCAAACAGGGCTCTCATGGTGATTGCCCAATAATCATAGTTTTTCCCATTAAATTGTGGGAGCTGAGCATTACCAATACTCATGCTTGTGTTGGCTCCTACCATGTCTAGCACTTTGAACTATGATTCAAATACTTGACTATGTATTTATAAAATAAACTGACTATCTTCGAACAGTAACACAAAAATCTGTCTTGAGAAATACCTTGGATTTTTTTTTACTGAGCCTTCACTCTGCTGGAGAAGCTGCTGCAACAAAAAATCCTTCCTTCAGCTTCTTTGACACCTTCAAAGAGCCTGGACTAGCTCTGATACCATGTTGGAATTTTTGAGAATTCCAGAACAATATAGAGAGAATAATACTCTCCTCTTAAAATAGAGAATTAAAACAAAATTTTCTTCACTGGGAGACAGAGTTTCACACTTGAAAACTTCTGTTTCATTCACTGTAAAAACTATTACAAAAAAAACTTCTTCCTCTAACAGAGGGATTACAAAAGTTTGGACTGCTGCAAACACAGTGCCAAAAACAACTTCTCTGTCTCATTGTCTCTACTACAGAAGAAAAATACTCTGTCTGTCTTTCAAAATAGCCTTCGGGCTCACTTTTTGTTTTACAATACTACTATGTATATAAAACAATACACTCTATCTTTTCTTTTTAATACACGCTACAGTGTATATTTTTTCATTACATATAGTGCAAGCCTATTTAATAAAACAAAACATAAAAGAAATAAAGCTATCAATAGGACTGCGGGGTCCACATTACAAATAACGCGCATATATGTTAAAACATATAAAACTCAAAGGTTAAAAACCTTTAACGCGCGATAACATAAAACATAACAAAAAATTAAATAAAACATCAACAAAACTCAAACCTTTGCAACCTTTTGGATTTCAAAAATGACATTGAACCAAAATGAAAACAAAGTTCACATTACAAAAGAGCCCGCTAACGTCAGGAAAAAATGTGATGTGAAAACTCTATCAACTGGCGAAGTATAAACATTTCGGGTCAGAAATCGGGCTTTGGGTACGGGCCCAAAATGTAACCTGAAAACTTATCAACTGCGGCTTATGACAAGCTTCATGTCAGGATCTGACCATGCGAACCCACTCCAAAAATAATGCAAACCACTGGTCTTCAAACTAAATGACTTCCCGCATTCAAACAAAATCTTGTTTTTCATTGTACATTCTGTTTACTGCATGAAAGCTCTGTTTCTCATTTGTGTGTTCTGTTTTCAATTTGTGCAGGGACTGGCGCCAAAAAACAAAACGAAATTGACTGTTCAACCAAAATAGAAAGCGGCTGTAATCAGAACTCTTCAATCACAAAATAGAAAGCGGCCAGAGTATAGGGGCAGTTGAAATTAACATTTCAACAATGGCTAAATGCACAAAGGATGACAATGAAGGTGTCATGGTATTGCTTCATGCCTTCTTGTTCCATTTCGTATAAAAGTACGAAAGCTTCTATTCCATCCCATGCATTCGATATCGTGCAATCATGCCACTCCATGACATCAATCCTGTATATACATTCTATCATTACATGAAGTGTAACTGCAAACCTCGACATTTGACATAAATGTCAAAAATGGAATTCTCCACCGAAATATTTGAATTAAATCCAATTTTTATGATGTTCCATCCCCATTCATTCGATATCCTACAATCATGCCACTCCATGACATCAAATATCGTCTAGTCATTCTATCAAAGGCATGTCGTGCAACCTGCAAACTACAACATTTTAAGTAGATGTCTAAAAGGGAATTTCCACATAAATCTCTAATTTAAATCCACTTTTTATGATGTAATTATGGATCTCTTTGATTTTCTTGGATGTCACAAATTGGGCGATTTTCTCTCCTCACTAGCCCCTCTCAAATTCCTTATTTCCTTGGGTGATTGTGAGAAGTTTGAGCTTTATCACCACTCACGAGTAGATTATTGCCTGAATCTAAAGAAAAAGTTTGTGTTTCACTATGTGCCTTTCTCCCACATTTAAGCCTCTCTAGATCTTGTCTAGATTATTTACTTTGATTTTGTCTATAATCATCACCATCTAGATATTGATATTGATGACCATTACCTTATTTTTATGGATCTCTTATATAAGAGTAGTCTAAGTTGGGGGCATTGTATATTTCTGAGTACAGGATGATGGTACAAGAATCCCCTCATTTAGTAAGCGAAAACCTGTATTGTTGGGATCTTTATCAAATTTTCCCACTATAGAATTTAAATCATTGGCTTTGTCCACTATAGAATTCAAATCATTGGATTCGTGTTTCAAAATTTTAGACATATTTTCCATCACATGATCTTCTTTCTCAACATTTCCCTTTTTTCCATTTCCTTCTTCATCTACTTTAGATCCCTCAATGCAGGTTTCACAATACTCTTAAATTTCAAAAGAAGTTTCAGGTATGATAGGAAGCCACTCTTTCAATGACATCTCGTTTCTACAATCCACATGAATATCTTTATTTGTTCTATGGTTTTGTAGCCATGTTGAATTGAGTGAACCACTTCAAACGAATCTTGAAAAAGAAGATAATTTTACAAGAACCCTCCTATTAGAAATGAATAAATGCATATGTCTAAAAGACAATGAATCATGAAACCATTCCTCTTAAATACCAACAAGATTTATTTTCCTTGTGTCATCATGATGAACAAGGAATGAGATGCATAGACTTTACCTATAATGTTCTTGAAAAAGTGAGGAGTTTATATTTTCTATTAGAAATTGGTACAATGGTACTTTTAATAAGATACGAACTAAATCATTTGTGTCGTTAATTGGTTTTTAGTTCACATTTTTAATATATAAGGTTTTCGTTGCTTATTTATGATACGAGAATCCCAAGTGCAAAATTATTTGCTAGAATAGATGCAGTTGATGCTACTAAAATGAAATGAGCAGCTAAGTAATTCATCTTTGATAGGGTAAGTTATATGGATCTTGCATATTGTCCTCATGAATAGGCACTTAAGAGGCATCAATCTAATTTTTTCAAGATTTCTATTTCTTGAGTTTATTTTCTTACAGCTTTGGAGCTAAGGCTTATTCCTTCATTGATGCTTATCTTGAAGGGCTAAAGCATAAAATGGAAAATGAAGCAAAAGAGTTGGATGAGAAATCACCGAAGCAGATGAGGTACAACCAGCATGAACACCCTCTTGTATTGACATAAAGAAGTGTATTTAGATGTGATGGTTCCATCGAAGGTGGAAATACATGATCTTATTATTGAAAATTTTGTGACTACAATCTTCATCTGAAGAATTCGTGGAAGGATCAACACGATCTGAACTGGGACAAGGGGCAAGAGACAAATTTTGCAATTGATGAGAACTACAAGGGCTATTTGTGGTGGAAATGGTTGTTATAAGACTGAAGCTTGATGATAATAAGATGGCATATTAAATATGATATGCTTCAAATTTAAATTTAATATTAAATTGATATATTAAATTAAATTTAATATTAAATTGTATATTAAATGTAAGGTATTAAACCTTTTTGGGTCCTGTGCCAGCAGCCTTAGTTGGTCCTTACTAAAAACACTTAAACTCACATCGGTAAATTTTTATTCAGCTGTGTAAAGTCATTATCAACCCTTCTAATGCAAACATTGTTTCTGAAAGATCAATCCTTCTCAGATAGGGTACTAGGATAATTTTGTTCATTAAAAGATCATACACCCCTATCCCACTTTGAAATGATCTCTTTCCACATAGGATCTCAAAACTTGTTTGAAGTTATATGAAAAAGCGTATGGTAAAACTTATCCCATTCCCAAAAATAAAACATGATGTTTAAACCAAGTAGAGGATAAACCTGCAATTACGTTGGAACTAGACCCAAAGCCTGTTATATACAACCTGCAATTACCTTGGAACCAGACTCAAAGCCTCTTCTAGATAACCTTCCAAATATGTAATAATAAGTTGATAAGCTGATTTGTTTCTATTAAATACATACCACAAGGGATTTACTATCACCTCAGAAGTTTGGACTCCCATCAATACGATGGATCAAAATTAATTTTGATATGGCAGCCAAAGACAATCCTAGAAATGCTAGAGAAGTAGAAGTGATCAAATTAAACGAAGGTAGAGTGATAGATTATTCACTCACAATATAAGCAATGAAACAAACAATTAAGCAAAAAGGACAAGCAATACCAATGCAATCATGCTTACTTTCCTCTTAAAGACTCGCGAGGTTTCTTTTCCTTACACTATCTTGATGAACAATGAATGAGATGCGTGGAGTTTCCCTAAAATGTTCTTGAAAATATGAGAAGTCCTATATTTTGTGTTAGTAAGTGGCACGACAATACTTTTGAGAAGATATGAACTAACCCATATGTATATCAACATTTATTTTTTATTTTTAATTGATTTTTAGTTCTCATTTGAATAGATAAGGTTGTTGTTTCTTACTTATGGTACATGAATCCAAAGTTCAGAATTATTTTCTAGAATAGATGCAGTTGTTGCTACTACATTGAAGAAGTAGCTAATGGATTCATCTTTGACAGGGTTAGTTATATGTATCTTTCATTTTCTCCCCATGATTAGGCCCCTAAGAGGAAACAATCTATTATTTCAGGATTTACATTTCATTAGTTTAGTTTTTTTGCACCTGAAACATGTTGCCATTGTAGCAATGGGACCTATTCAAAGCATTCTTGACTACAAATGGTTCTGATGATGGATTTATTGTCTCTTTTACTATATTAATTATTCACTGTCCTTGAAATAATAACTATTACTTGTCAACCATATCTTGACTTGCAACCTATTGCATTTAATTTCAATAATGATTTTGATTGTGATTTTTTTTCGTGTCAATTGAAATTCAATGCACTTATTTGGGGCCATTGTATAAATTATAACTTGATCATTACAAAATATTATTTTCAAAAATTCACATTGAGTTTCATATGGAATGAACCAGTGATCGGGTAGTATACATGTAACTCTAGGTCGATTTATAAAGTTACAACAACTAGACATTTGATATAATAGGCTCACATGGCACATGCCTCATGTCGTACAACAATGCTTCAAGTTACAATGAATGACATCACTTGTGAGATATTTCTTGTGTTTTTTTGTACCAGATGCATGTCAAATGACATGGGATTTTTTTGTAAGGTTGGTGGTGGATTGGAATATTTGTCACACCATATTGTATGTAGGCTCATATTTTGTTTCAAGTAGAAGATGGTGATTAGTTGAATGCCTTCAAATTCTCTTTTCCTAGTGGATGAGTATTGCTTAACTTTTTTGGCGTTGAACATGCAATGTTTCTTAAACCATGGGCCACCTACGCTTGTCTTTTTACATGTCAAAAAACATCTTGTACCATGTATTTTTGTTAAGAAGAGAAGATTTTTCTCTAATTAAATTAAACATGTTTTAAAGTTAAATTAAATTAATACCAGTTGTTAGAGGTATTAAATTATTTTGTAAATGAAATACTTCCAAACTAGACAACATTTAAATCACATAACATATCAAATCTCCCTTAATCTATGCTCTTCTTCCATATGCTAGTGCTTTATGGACTTTCATGTAATATTCCAAACTAGGAAAAGAAGCAATATCGAACATAAACCTGGAAATAGCAGTGAATATAAACACATCAAATATGAGACAATGAAAGAGCCATCTTATTATGCATATAAAGTACAATATCCCGAGGTAAAAATCAAACAATCAAGGCAAACAAGCCTCCAATGAACAAACACCCTCAATCATGAGATGTTGCTGCTATACAAAATGCCGAAGAATCAATACAGCGCAGTCCTAATGAGTATAGCTGCTAATGGGAAATAAAATAATATATATATCCTGATATATGTCTCAAAAAGTGCCGAGAATAGAGATTTAAGTTCCCCAACACATTTCCAAGACAACCCAGAAAGGGTTTATGGAAATACACAAAATACAAAATGATGAACTACAGCCCTAGGGCTCAGTAATCACTGAAATTGGATAGATGAAAGGAGGTGGCTGAAATGATGGAGAAATAGATGGAAACTCCTCCAATAGATTTCCCGGATGAAGGGTTGCTCCCTTCACTGGAAATCTGACTAACCAAATGGGGCACTGAACCCTATACTGCAACTGCTCAATAGAATAATACAGTTTATGAGGAAAAATGTGTTGTGAGGAATGGTAGCATCTTGGCCTGATGCCAAATGACCAAATAATTCTCAAGGACCTCTCTTAATAGCCTCCTGGTGGTATGCCTGCTCCCTCCACTCGAAAGCAAGCTCAGAAAATGATCCTATCATTCCTCCATTGCCTTTGCCCTGCAAAACAACACAACCCTAGAGGAGACTGCACTGTAGATGATGGTTGAAGCTTGGCCTGATGCTGGATGGTGGAAATGCATCTCAAAAAACCTTTCCTAACTGGGCACTCGAAGTCCCCTAAGGATGAGGTTGGGATTCCCGCTCAAGAACACCCTTGTGCTAAACAGCACAGCAGACTCTGCTAAACAGCTGAAGCATGCAAGAAGTCATAAAAGACCAAACATAAGTAATAATCATAATGCCCTCTATGGCTACCTTTCCATTCCTTATATGCTTTTTGAGCCTTCTCACCTTGTCCCCACACATTAAAGCCACTACTCTCATGGAGACTTCCTCCCATTAACACTGTGTTGTCCCTCAGTAACTATCCACTCCCTCCATACCAACGCTATAGATTTGGTCAAACTTAACTCCATCCACATTCTTTAACCTCTATTCAAACATGAGGGTGCTTTATCCAACTAATTATATGATCCTCATCTACGTTAGAAGTGATGTTATTGCTACTAAGGAGATTTATGGGTCTCCCTACCCTCTTATTCATCTATCTAAGTGACAAAAGAAAATTTTAATATTCCAAATAGTTGAAAGCTAATTTGGAATATTACGGTCCTCCCCTCCCAAATTTTTCTTGTCCTTAAGCAACTACAAGGGTGAATGCTGCAAAACATCTCCTCCTCCCCTTGTGGCACCTACATATGGTAATCTCCTCCATTGAACCAGGTGTCCTCTAATCAATCTATCCCAAAGGTGCTCCTCCCAAGTGCTCAACTTAGCCAAATGGTTCACATCATAAGGAAGTAAGAGTTCTATGGTAGCAACTACATATCGCCCAATGTTCTCACTAAACTATGGGGCATAAGAAGTGTTGGAGATCTCACTCCCAATGAATAGACCAAAACCATGTGCCTTTCCTCCATACATGCCAATAATAATGATCAAGACATCATCAACATATGGAATTAAAATCAGAGATACCTTGACTACCATATGAAATACCGGAGGATGATAATAGTCCCTCAAGGGAAACCAACGCAGTTCTATTCCCAGATACTTCAAAACACAACCTGATAAGTGGCTTCCCAACCACTTTTTTGCTTCCACTATCCTCTCATATGCTGGGGAATTTGATGTCAATTAAATACACCCTGAACAAGACATCATCTCCCCAAAACATCCTAGGGAGTGGTTATTCCCATCATTGCTTAAGGCCCCAAGTAGACCATGTAGTCTAAATAAATGCTTGCCCTTGTGTGGAGAAATGTACTGAAAAAGAATGGAAAAGTAATGCAGATACATGGTTAGCTGATCAACATGCACAAAAACAAAATCCTTACCACGTACCTTGAGCAAGATGGTGAAGTGGTTCATTGATGAGTTTTCCCCTATCTCTATCGGAAAGGGAAGTGGCTCTGACAACCCTGCAAGGTGGTTGTTTACCTCCTCAATATTCAAACAAACCATACATCTCCTGATATGTTGGTGCACCTCCTCCTTGAGACCCTCTCAAGAGAATTCCTCCATGATGGTTTGATATTCCCCCATGAAGTCTATGTGACCGGAGAGGAATGCCTCATATGTTGCATGTAGAAACTTCTCTTTGAGCTTAGAGGCTCTAGTCAAGAAGATCATATTCTAATAATAGATGACTCCATCTATCATTGCGTACCTCTCATCTTTCATCTGACCATCAAGTACTCTGCATGTGAAGAGATCCTTGGAATATTCCACCAACAACTGGGATTTCCAATAAGGATCTATACCAAATAATGTCAGCGCTGCTGGTCTTTGTAGAAAAGAACCTATCATTTTACTTCCCTCCTCTTTGACATGTTTCATGCCAAGGTCATATGCCGGAACAGTGCTATCCTACCTCTACCACCTCTCTTGTAGCTGCTCCTTCTCAAGTAGGGGTTGAAGTTTATGGAGGTTAGCCTTCATTAGGAAGCTATCACCCATTCAAAACTTTCTAAGTTTGGATAATTTATGCATGAGTGCCCACAACCCTCTACCATATATGGAATATTCCTCCCTATTTGGAAGTATCTTCAGGTTCTCCAAGGCCATGGAGTAGCCCCCTTGCACCATGATGGTGCCATCATCCATCCTTGAAACATCTCCTCTCAGCGTAGGATACTTGGTGAGAGTTTGTAATACTGATACTAGAAGAATGTATCCCTCCTCCTTGAGCCTACTAAAGACTCTTTGCGTTGTGCTAAGTCCCCCCAAGGTTCTCACCTTATATGGATCTATGAGTGGTGCAGCTTGTTGTGAGAACTCCCTGATCAACTCCCGGTCTGGGGGCCTTCCTAGTGGAATGCCTCCAAATAGTAATGCATCATGGGTCAAAGTCAACTGCATAACTGAATGGACTATTGGGTCCTTGCTTCTAGTGCACAAATCAAGCTCTGTCTTATGTGTAGAAACTATCTGAGAGGGATAAGTATGCATGCCCTTGATCATCTGATGCTTACCACTCTTCTTATCTATCCATTCCATCTGCAAGGTCTCCCAATCTGTGGTGACCTTCCCCAAAGTAATCAACCACTGCACACCCAATATCACATGGATTTCAGGAATATCAACCACAAAGAAGTGATCAGTCAAGGTGTATGTTCCCATTGTGACAGAAAATGCCAGAACATACTTCGTGCACTACATGGTTCTAGCTCCTGGAACCAAAACTGAAAACCCCTCAAAATCATCAGTGGGTATTGCTCTCCTTTTCACTAACTAAGAATCAATAAAGTTGTGGGTAGCCCCACTATCAATCAACATTGATACACTTTGATCCTGAATGGTACCTTGGACTCTCAAAGTCAGATACTCAGGTTCTCCCTGCAAATATGCAAGGGACCCTCCAACTGGAGAAAATGCCCCATTCCCACCTCCTGGTGGCGATGGATCCTGTCTTGCTATCCCAACGCTATTGCCTCCTTTTGGTTCCTCTTCTTCCTCCTATTCACTATCAGAGAACACCTTTATATAGTGTGCCTTCCCTACTTCACATCGATGCCCTAGTGCCCATGGTTCTTGGCATGTGAAGCAAAGATTCCTTCTTCTCAAGTCTCTTCGGACATCATCACTAAGAGGTCCTTTGTTTTGATTATCCTTTGAAGGAGGAACCTTCACATATTTCCCCTTTTGCTGGAAGGGAGGCCTTGGATTAAATGGAGCCTTTGAACTTGGAAAAACATCCTGTAAATATCTTTCCCTTTCAATAGCATCTTGAAGGGTAGTTGGTTTAGTAGTTTTAACCAACCCATGTAGAGGCTATACTAGCCCATCAATGAAAATATAGACCCTCCTAGCTGCAAATAAATTGGGAACCATGACAAAAAAATTAAAAAAATCAGAAATATAGGTCTCTAGGTTAATTGACTACTTGAGCTTGGCTAGCTCAATAAAAGGTGCCTCTAGGTCTATTCTATCAAACCTCTCTACTAACCTCTGGGTGAACTCTAAATATTCAGTTACATTGACATGCCCCAATGTAGAAAGACCATGAAACCACCAATCATGTGCTTCACCTTCAAGGTCGAGCGCTACTATTTTGATGGCCTCCATCTCCGATACTTGATTCAATTGAAATTAGATTTCTAACTTCTCCACCTAAGAATTTGTTGTGCACTTGGATGATCCATCAAAAGTGAGCAAGAATAATCTACCCATGGTCCATTGTAGATCATTTTTTTGTGTGAATCCTCCACTTCTATTGTTATACCGGGGTCTCCTATTATCCTTGATCTAACAGAACTCCTAAAATCTTAGATTATCTTTGAATTTCTGAGAATGAGACTCATACTCTATGAAATAATCTTCACGAGTTTCTTTTTCTTTGGATCCTCCATTTCCCACTGCTAAAAATGTAGGCATAGTGGAGCGTGTGAAACTTGTTGCCTCACTGGTTGATCATACCAGTGATGTGAGATGCCAGAGCCCTCTCCATGTAGAAAACCTGTAGGGGATTCTTTGTGTCTCTTCATCCTCATCTCCTTGATTTCTTGGGCAATATCTTGCATGGTTTGAAGAAGAAGCTTGGGAAACTCATTCTCATCATCTTCTCCTGATATGGGAGTTTTACCCTTGTATTCTTTGTTGTCTGTATAATCATATCTCCCGTTTATATTGAGATACCTCTTCTCCCTTTTTGTGAGAGGATCTCCTTATTCTGATGAAATAATGGCTGAAATACACAGGTTGAGCCAAGATTATGCTCTGATACCACTGTAATATTCCAAAATAGGAAAAGCAGCAATATGGAACATAAAACTGGAAATAGCAGTGAATATCAACACATCAAATATGAGACAATGAAAGAGCCATCTTATTATGCATATCATCAGCAAATAAGTATAATATCCTGAGGTACAAATCAAACAATCAAGGAAAACAAGCCTCTAATGAACAAACACCCTCAATCATGAGAAGTTGTTGGTATACAAAATGTTGGAGAATCAATACAACGCAGTATCACTAAGTATAACTGCTACTGGGAAATACAATAATATATTTCTCCTTATATATAGCTCAAAAAGTGTCGGGAATAGAGATCTAATCTCCCCAACACATTTTCAAGACAAACCCAGAAAGGGTTTCTGGAAATACACAAAATACAAAATGATTAACTACAGCCCTAGGGTTCAACGATCACTACAACTAGATAGCTCATGGGAGGTCACTGAACTGATGGATAAATAGATGGAAACTCCTCCAATAGATTTCTCGGATTAAGGGTTTCTCCCTTCACTTGAAATCTGACTCACCAAATGGAGCATTGAACCCTATACTGCAACTACTCAATACAATAATGCATTCTATAAGGAAAACTGCACTGTGAGGAATGGTATTAGCTTGGACTAATGCAAAATGACCAAATAATGCTCAAGGACCTATCTTACTAGCCTCCTGGTGGTAAGGTTGCTTCCTCCATAGGAAAGCA
The DNA here is from genome assembly GCA_034641835.2 of Pinus albicaulis. Lineage (NCBI taxonomy): Eukaryota > Viridiplantae > Streptophyta > Pinopsida > Pinales > Pinaceae > Pinus > Pinus albicaulis. Next base: position 1,346,319,024 of record CM076577.1, on the reverse strand, counting down.
AGCTCAGAAAATGATCATATCACTCCTCCACTGTCTCTGCCTTGCAAAACAATACAACCCTGGAGGAGACTGCGCTATGGATGATGGATGAAGCTTGGCTTGATGCCAGATGGTGGAAATGCAGCTAAAAAAACTCTCCTAAATTGGCACTTGAAGTCACCCAAGGATGAGGGTGGGATTCCCGCTCGGGAACACCCTTGTGCTAAACAACACAACGGACTCCGCTAAATAGCTAAAGCATGCAAGAATTCATAAAAGACCAAACGAAAGAAATAATCATAATTCCCTCTATGGCTGACTTTCCCTTCCTTGTATGCTTTGTGATCCTTCTCACCTTTTCCCCACACATTAAAGCCACTACACTCATAAAGACTTCCTCCCATTAACATTATGTTGTCCCTCATTAACTATCCAGTCCCTCCATACCAACGTGTTGTAGATTTCATCAAACTTGACTTCATTGACATGCTTCAATCTCTATTCACAGATGAGGGTGCTCTATCGAGCTAATAATATGATCCTCATCCACATTAGAAGTGATTTTATTCCTACTAAGGAGATTTATGGGTCTCCCTACCCTCTTATTAATCTATCTAAGTGACAAAAGAAAATTTTAATATTCCAACTAGCTGAAAGCTAATTTGGAATATTACATTTCATTTGCAACATCTGGTGCAATTTCTAGTAATATTATATTGTATAATAAAGATAAAGGAGAGAGGGAGGGAAGAATAATGACATAGAGAGAGAAATGTGGCTAGAGAGAGGGAGAGATATGGAGAGAAAGGGAAGAAGATATAGGTAGAGAGAGAGGGAGACAAACTTTTTCGTCTTATGCATATTTTTTTTTAACTAAAATAGATTCATTTATTTCAATGTAGGTGTTGATTCCTAATCCTATTTGATTGGAAAGAGAGGGATGGAAGAAGAATGAAATGGAGATGTAAAGATGGAGAGAGAGAGAGGGAGTTACAAGGGAGAGATAGAGATAGAGTGAGGGAGATAGGAGAGTGGGATAGAAGAGAGAGAGAGAGAGATTGAGAGGAAGGGAATATAGAGAGAGGGAGAGATATTGGGAGAAGAGGAAGGGAGAGAGAGAGAGAGGGAGACGAAGAGGGAAGGGAAGAAATATATATAGATAGATATGGAGAGAGACATATATTTTTGGGGGGTGATATAGAGAGACAAAGAAGGAGAGATGGAGGGAGATATAAATATAGAAAAAGGAGGGAGAGAGAGAGAAGAAGATAGAGGTGGAGAAATGGAGGGAAGGAGAAATAGAGAGATATGGAGAGAGAGTGTATGTGTTTTTGGGGGGGTGAGATATAGAGACAATGGATTGATGGAGGGAGATATAGGTATAGAAGGTGGGGGCATAAAGAGGGAAGAAGAGAGAGACAAAGAGATGGAGTGAGATAGACTCTTTCATCTTTGGAATATTTTGGATTTTTTCTGAAATAAAAGCATTGATTTCAATGTAGATGTTGATTCCTAATCCTATTTGATTGATTTTATAGGATGCGTTGATTTCATTCTAGTTGTTTGTTTCTAATCATATTTGAATACTTGCACTAGATGTGTTTATTTCTATGTAAATGTTGATTTATAATCCTATTTGATTGCTTGCACTAAATATATTGATTGCGGTGCATATGTTGATTTATAATCCTATTTGATTGCTTGCACTAGATGAATTGATCGCATTACATATATCGATTTATAATATTATATGATTGACTGCAATGGATGCATTGATTTCAATGCATTTGTTGATTTATAATCCTATTTGATTGCTTTCACTAGATGCATTGATGTTACTGAAAATCTATATTTCTAATCCTATTATGTTTCTTACAGTACATGCATTGACTAAAGTAAAAATGTTGATTTCTAATCCTATATGATTGATTACACTAGATGAACTGATTTCAATGTAAATGATTTTTTTTTTTCACGTAACTAGATGTATGATGTACATTACTTTCAAAGTAATTAGATTAATAGTGTGCATTAATTTCAGTGTAAGCACAAAAAAATATTGATGAAGTTCATTGATTTCTATGTTATAGTAATTCAACCATAAATAAAATACATGATTTTTCATGTTAACTGCAATGTTTTCTTCTTCAAATTGTAAACGATTTGGATTTGACTACATACTTATTATTCTCATTTTTTATCATTCAACATTGTTAATGAATTTGAATTCAAACTAAGTAATAGAAAAAAACTACCACTAGAAATGGTTAAGGTATCCCTGACATTGATTTCTAGATCTAACCTTACTCTAATGATAATTGTAACAAACACAGATAAATTACATGCACATGTAATGGCTATAGAAAAAAAAAGTAATAGATCCTATTACACCCTCACTCATGTCAAATTGTGTTGAAGTAAAGCTTACCGACCATGCCAAGTAGCAAAACAACTGAATGATCACCAATTTCACAATGCCTCGGATTCATGGCCAATTTTTGAATAAACCCATTTCAAAATACAATGGAAGAAAAACCCAATAAACACGACATGATAAACAAAAGATTTTATACCACCTCTCGATCAAATTTTTGTAGAAAAAATTTACACTACAATATCATACCTATAGAATATTTAGATAACACATATTATATCATGTGGCTTAACATTAAATTTTTTGAACATATAATTTTATTCTTTTCCCTCCACTTTACGTCATCTCATCGGCTGGCTTCTTTTCTTTATTTTTTTTCCTAATCAAAAGCTTCTTAGGGTCCAACATAACCATATAAATAAGGTTTCCTAGCATCTAGTTCCATTCTTCTATCCTTATTTTTGTTTTTGGTTTACGTTGAAATACAACTAAATTGTAAAATTTCTTTAAAAAAAAATAAATCCTAATTTATATTTATATTTTTTCTAATTATATTTATTTATCTAACTTTTAAATATTGTAGCTAAAATCCAAACATCTATATATTCTAAGGTGTTAATTTTTCCTTGGGCTATATTGATCTTCGCTTTGATAGTTGCATTTCATCATTAACACAAAAATTTCACCCCATAACATCATAACATTATTCAGATTTACATTATTATTCATCACCATATGCAACTATGTATAAAGAACAATAACATCATCATCAATGCAACAGAACATAAAGGAACATAGGAAGAAAAACATGCACACATAGAGACACCAGGATTGGTCAGAGTCCAGGAAAAAACCCACTATGGAGAAAACCCTTGCAAATTCTTCTTCTAGTAGATTGTCATCAAATGATTCAGCAAAAATGAGTACAATGATCCATATCTTCACAAGAACTATAATATCCATGAAACACATATAAATATCTAAAATTTGATTCTGATTATTGTAATATATTGTCACTGCCTGTAGCATATTGTCAAACACTGCTATCACTGAGTGAAAACTTCATAGTACTTTAATTTCATCTATGAGGCCTTAGCTACCACCATAACACTCTAAGCCTGCAACTAATGAGTCCCCAACCGCTACCATAGCATTTTTTCATCGTAGTTGTGGCGAAGCACAACCCAATCTACCTCTGAAGCCCTATCTATGGGCATAACACTCTATGCTCGCGGCTAAGGGTACCCAACTGCTACCATGCCTATAGAAATCTCCTAACTATAGTCTGGATCCATCTATTTTGTGCTCGCGGCCAAAACAAAAACCCTAACATTCATGTGAGCCTTGGACCTATGATTTCAGACCTCTGTGCAAACTTCTTTCATCGAACCTCGGCAAGACAAGACAACATACAAGAGAAGAAGAGAGCTTGATCAATGTGTCCAAATGAGCTTGAGGTCTCTGTTATCACTGGAAAATCGGACAAGAAAAGATGACATTATTAAATGTCAGGAAGAAGTATTTACAAGATTGAGGCACATTAGAGAATTTTAAAATTTTAAAAAATCTCTAAGGTACAGAGGAAAGATCAAATTGTGCACTCAAGACACTATCAGAATGTGCCTTAGCACACATTTTTCTTCGATAGGCACGCTTTTGCGTGACTTTCCCTCTAAAAGCTACGCGGACCTGAGAGTGGAAGAAGTCACTTTCTAGGACCACAAGGCACACTCCAAGAAAATGATCCCACACTTGACACTGCCAAAGGAAAACTGCCTAAGCCTCCTTGGGACCTCAAGGGAAACACAATGGAATCAAGTGGCACACAATGGAATCAACCCCCTCTCTTGGGTCTTCGTCCATCAATGTACCAAGAGAGGGAAAGAGAGTTTGAATTCATCTATAAAAGGCCACCAAAAGATGAAAATATGGAGAGCACATTGTTATCCTGGCCAAAATTGCTTTGAAGAAATCCAACAATGTGTAATCTGGAGCAGAAGTAGAGAGGGGATTCAATTGTTGGCCATCCAAAAACTCCAATCCTTTGCAGTAGAGAGAGAGATCTGCTTCTTGGAGGTAAAAACATCGTTGCATCGGGTCTTAGAACTCCATAGTTCTAAGGGCCCCTTGGCAAGTGTGTAAACATACTATCTTTCTCCTTAATAGCAAACAATAAGAGGGGACATTGATGCCGTCGTTAGTATTATTGTTCTGTCTATCTCTATAGGATATTTTGTGTTTTTGTTTAGTTTAGTCTTATTTTCTGTCTACATATGCATACTATATCATTATTTAGTGTGTTTTGTTTTATAGCATGTTCACTAACCTGCTAACTCTTTTGTTTATCTGCTTATGACCAGAAGCTTAAGAGGTAGCGACCACTCCTCTTAATCAAGTGTGGATTGGTACACTTGTGCACCAAATCCACCAACACGGGATCGTCAACTCCATTGATTTTACTTTCTAATTAATGTGGTTGTGCCTATTGCATAGATATTTTTCTCTTCTCTGGAGTTTGGCTTGAACAACCCCTCTTCTCTTCTTCACTGCCCGTTCACCCTAAGTGAGAGGCCGAAGTTCAGAAGCTCCAAAACATTTATTATAGGAAAGTCACGTGCATTTTACACAGACATACAGGCTCGACTACGCGCGTTCAGCACTGACTTGCATGATAGATTTCGTGTCTGTGTGAGACTTTTGCACGTGGAAACCAGAGGAAGAAAAATTCTGCTATTTCCCTTCATTTCCTATTTGTAAAGTGATTGGAAACCCATAAGAAAACTGCTAGAACTGTGTGAGGTGTCCCATGATTGGTTAAAAATCACTGTTGGTAACATTTGAGTAGTTCTAGGTGTTAGTTTTATAATTTGAAAGTTTATTTTCGCAAAAAAAAAAAAAAAAAACACATAGTTTATGTGGGGGGAGTTTACTTTCAATCTGAAATATCTTAATTGTTGCAAGCATAGACACAAAAAACACATAGGTAATTAGCTGGAGTAAGAGTAAGTGGCCCTAGTCCATACATGCTTAGCTAAGTTTTCATTTTTCCTAGTTTAAATTCATTAATTTTAGTTTAATTTTTTGGCACTAGGAGTTGGGACTAGGATTTAATTATCCTTAGAGTAAGCAATATTTGCTGCCTTTGCACCTTTTGGTGACCCTAGGCAAGCATATGAAAGCTCTCTTCTGATAGTTTTCCATCTCCCTTTAGTTGATCACTTAGATTAACTAGGCAACATTGTAAGTAGCCTATATCCGAACATGATTTTATTTTAGCAAGTAACAACCAAACGTAGATTAATAGGGGATTTGTAAAGGATGACTGCATATCCATAGGTTAAAACTATGCAATTTCTCAAATCTTGCTCACACACTTTCACACCATAAGTGAATCAAATCCACCTTAAAACTAACCTAACTAAACTTATTAACTCTCTCCAGAGGGGCCACAAGAGAAATTATAGTTTAAGTTAGGACCAAGGGGGTAGGCATCTAATAAGCCGCCTTGGTCAGTCTACATCTTGAAACATAGAGATTGACTTTTTAGGGAGCTTTAAATTCCATCTATCTGCCCACAAAAATAAAAATCGAGCGCCACAGAGACCTAATTCAGAGGGGGTTAAGCTTAGGCCTAGTGCGTGCGGTATTATTCAGGGCTACCTAACCCATCTAATACTTGGTACTGGTATTTGATTTTCCAAGAATTTAAAGATTGGAATGCTCACGTTTGATGACAGTACTTAGTGGCCAAATCTAGGGCATCCCACCCAATAGGTGACAGTGTAGAATGCACTATATCCTCTACCTTTACCTTGGTCGATTTTCTTCGGTTGACTGGAGCCGTCACCAGCTCTTCCGGGACGTTGCACCAGCATCCACAAGATACCTTGTCAAGGCCCTATTACATTTGAGAGTGTGAGGATGATTAGGTCTTCTAGGATCTAAGTAGCATATGCAAAAAAAAAACAAAAACCATATTTTTTGATTGACTGGTCACATAGGATTAATCTAAAGGGAAAATTTGCCTCTCATTTTTTGCTTTGTTTTATGTATGCGATCGGATTTTTTCCTTGATTATAATCTCTATCCTCTCAAATATTTCCAAAACCATACCTAGTCAACACCATAACGGACCCAACGGGACCTCGTCAATCTATACATTTTTTGGACCTCCCCCCATTACCAAGAGGAGTTTCAGGTCTATCGCCATTTAGGCATCAAAGACAGAACATTGCCACCCTTATTGGTTCATCATTTATTGGGGCATATTTAGTTGGGAACCCTCGTCCGTCACCCAACGCAACACCAGTGGACACCCCCATAGGCTCACCACATTCCACTCCTCCCACAACCCCTAGGGGGCGAAGGAGTGCTACCCATTCAGGAGACCAAGTGAACTCATAGCTGGGTACGTCACAGACAAGCCCTATACCTAACCAAAACACTGTGTCTTCACAGTTTGCAGTGGCTCTTAACTTGCAGTCACCATTCTTAATGACACAACCCTACATGGCCACCCATGCCCACGAAGCTCCCTTTGGAAATTCCAAAGTTAAAAGGGAAGCAAGTGGAAGACCCAGGAAATCATATAATGACTTTCCACCTGTGGTGTTCGTCGCACAACATCATTGAAATACTATTCGATTGAGACTCTTTCAGCACACCCTAATCAGACTAGCTGTGAAATGGTATGTGGAGCAACCATCTGCTACACATGGAACTTTTAGCACCTCGCTACTTCATTCCTTACCTATTTTCAATTACCCATCCACCAGGACTCTGGGATGGAATTACTAGCCCATTTTAGGTAGAAACCCGTCATCTATATCTTGGACCATCTCCATGAATGATGAAGACGTCGTAGTTTATGCAAAGCCAAACTTGACGATTGAGTTCTGCTAGACCTATTCTTGAAAACTCTCACTACACAAATATAAAGGGATGTATAAAGTCAAAATCCTACGTCTGAAGAGGATGCCATCAGTAAGTCCCAACAACTCGAGCTGATATACATGCAGTCAGGATATATTTACAATATCTTGCCTAATGCCCCGCGCCTGAAAACTTACAAATAATTTCCAGGTGCGTCGAACTCCGCAGATGGTTTAATCAGGTCATTGACCCAAAATGACCAAAATAGCAGCGTTCAATACCTTTGTTACACACATGATTCTAACTAGAACATCCTACAACCTGGCTACTAGAGTCATCATGCACCTTCACAAAACATGACTAATATGGCGTCGTCGTACCACCATCAGCGGGGAGGTCCATATCCTCGGGATTAGGGGGCCTAGTATGCAGCTAGAAATGCTGACGGAAGAGCTCCCCCCAAACAACCATTCACAAACTAGGGATAGGGGAGCTTTTTCGCCTCACTCTCTTGAGTTTTTGATCGAGTCTTTGGCCCAAGATCACCTAGGTAGTAGTAGTACCATGTGCATTGATACTGCAGACGGTTTAATCAGGTTTTTTTCCCAAAATCACCTAGGCGCAATAATACCATGTGAGTCGATACTGCAGATGGTTTTGATATGGTATTTGGCCCAAGATCACCTAGGAAGCAGTAGTACCAAGCACATCAATACTGAAAACGGTTTGATCAGATGTTTGCCCCAGGGACACCTAGGCAGTAGTAATCAATACCTTGGATACTCATACGATTCTACTCATAAAGTATCACAACCTGGCTATCATGAAAGTCACCCCAACTCTCATATACCAACTAGGGACAAGGGAACCAATATCTCCCATTCCCCGCACAGAGTGGACCACTGCCATAGCGTAATGCGCTGATCCATCTAGTGCAACCTTCCTAGGATCATCAACAACAATACAACCATGATATTTATGACAATCCTCCAAATGCTGAATAAAGAAGCCAAGGGGAAAAAAATGATCATGGACAGGGGACAATAACCACCAATGCCCCCCATGATCTCAGTTTTAGGGAAACTTCAACCAAAATCAAAACCAGGAGCCAAGTAACAACTCCCAAGGGAAAACAAGAGCTCAGACTATCTGATCAAGGAACTGAAAGAAACACAGTGATCAACACCTCATAATGCCCAAAGGAGGCACCACACATTCACACCTCTGAAATAAAAAAAATTTAGTGTTGGCAGGTATTCCCTCTATCATCTTCTTTTCATTTAACACATGTATTTCAACAATATTTGAATGAATAAGATGCTTTCACTTTGGGAATTTCGTTGCAATTATTGTGCAAACCATCCGTCGCCCCATCCACTAAAAGTACCAGAGAAATTATCATTGTACGCTCAGCATGATAGAGACCCAAAAAAAATCTACATATCCTAACATTATTTCTCCACAAGAGATTAACCATAGGTTCCAAGAACCCAACCATGTTTATCATTTCCCCACCTTTCACATGATAAACATGCATGTTGGTCGGTAGAGCCTCCCCTCCATGGCGCCTGTCACTCAAAGTAGACCATATTTTAGAAAATCATGATGCCATGGCCATACCACTTTAGTCCAGGAAGCACTTCATGCCCATTCACCCACCATGCATCAAGTCAAGTTTTACCATATCAAAACAAAACCCCTTTCCTAGACTACCTGTTTTTACAAGAAGATCGAAATCTTTCCACCGCGTCTCCCATTTGGCCTACCATACCCCCATCAGTATAGCCCATCTGCAATACTTTCAATCTGCTTCATCAACCCCACACAAGAGACCAACCAATGGGGCCCCCACCCTCAACAGAAACACCCTCCTCACATCATTAGTGAGCGAGCACTTTAATGTTTTGGGGCACCCATCTCTATGTTTTGTACAATCCAAATCCCATTGTTTCATTCATTTGGTAAAGTGTACAAAGACCGCAAATGGTGAACAACATCCCTACTCATCTATCCATTTTTTCTCCCATGGTAGCAGTCCGTGGTCACCCTTGGTCGGAGTATCACACCTTTCACGGATAAGCCACCATGAAATTCATAACCGACATATACCCACCCTGGACGTCCTATCGACTCTAGGGATTTCCCCATCAGAAATAGTTATGATTGTTGCCAAGCTGCTTTTTATACTCCGACCTTGGGCCACTGAATCCCCATCATCATTTTTTAGTCACCCCTTTCCATCATTCCTATGTTAAACCTATCACATCCAAGATCCTGATCCCCTGCATCAGTGACTCTCTTGTTCAGTTGAGGCTTCATTTTTTTCGACTTCAACTTCTATTTTCCAAAAAAGAAGTGGTAGCTTTGATTACCCCTCACCACAATAGGGACATCCTCAGGTGTCACTATAGGAATCATCATTGCCCACATATGTCATCGATCCTCCTGATATTTGACTACGACATAAACTTTCATGTCAAGATGGTATCATACCTTACATCCATTGCACTTTGATCAAATTCGTCAAAGACCTGTGCCATTATAAGCATCTCTTTTAGCAATGCTTACACGGGAAGGTCCCAATCATACACCCATGCGTACAATGAAAATTTATATGACATACCAAGATTACACATGTGGGTACCAACATTCCACCTATTTTCAAAGAAAAAACGCCAACGTGTCATCAATCGTCATCATCAACCAGCAAATCACTGCCATACTAGTGACACTAACAGAATCTGTATCTATCAAACATATTTGTTTAGCTAGCCAAAGAATCACGAGCATGGGACATGACCACCTCGTAGAAAAATTGTATTCATTATATCATACCATTTCTTGCAGGGTTCCCATAGGACATGGTCGTTCTTCGACCCGTTGTAAGGCATTTCCAACTTTTTGCTAGATGCAGGTCTCTCTCTCTCTCTCCAAACAGTACACAAAAAATAAATATAATGTATTTCTGCCATACAGTTCTTCCTAGAACTCACACATTAAGGGGAAATTGTTATCAGTGGAAAATAGGACAAGTAAAGATGACATTATTAAATTTCAGGTAGAAGGATTTATAGGGCCAAGGCACATTAGAGAATCCAAATTTTTTTAAAAATCTCTAAGGTCCAGAGGAAAAATCAAATTGCGCACTCAAGACACTAGCAGAATGCGCCTTCGTGCACATTTTTATTCGATAGGTGCAGCTTTTCGTTGCTTTACCTCAAAAAGCCGGGTGGACTTGAGAGTGGCAGAAGTCACTTTCCGGGACCACAAAGCAAACTCCAGGAAAATGATCCCACACTTGAGGCCACCCAAGGAAAACCTCATAAGCCTCCTTGGGATCTCAAGGGAGCACACAATGGAATCAAGTGGCACACAATGGAATCAACCCCCTCCCTTGGGTCACCATCCATCAATTTACCAAGAGATGGAAGGAGATTTTGAATTCATCTATAAAAGGCCAACAAGAGATGAAAAAATGGAGAGCACATTGTTATGTTGGCCAAAATTTCTTTGAAGCAATCCATCAGTGTGTAATCTAGAGCAGAAGTAGAGAGGGAATTCAGTTTTTGGCCATCCAACAACTCCAATCCTTTAGAGTAGAGAGAGAGACTTTGCACCAAGCAGCTAGGAGGTAAAACATCCTTGCATCAGGTATTAGAACTCCATAGTTCTAAGGGACCCTTGGCAAGTCTGTAAACGTGCTATCTTTCTCCTTAATAGCAAAAAATAAGAGGGGACATTGATGCTACCATTAGTATTATTGTTCTGTCTATATCTATATGAAATTTCGTGTTTTTGTTTAGTTTAGTCTTGTTTTCTCTCTACATATGCATACTATATCATTATTTAGTGTGTTTTGTTTTATAGCATGTTCACTAACCTGCTAACTCTTTTGTTTATCTGCCTATGACTAGAAGCTTAAGAGGCAGTGACCACTCCTCTAAAGTAAGTGTGGATTGGTACACTTGTGCACCAAATCCACCAATACAATCTCTTATTTTTATAGGGTTACATGAGGGCCCACTTGGGGTTGAGGCTAACCTAACCCAATATACATGAGTTAATAGATAAATTCAAAAACCAAGTTCTGCTTGTCCAAAGAAGGTGATATTTAGGTTGATTTTGGTGTTATCAAAAATATGAATTTAATGAAATCGTCGTATTTTTAATTTGAGCTATCTAAGGTGGAATTTTACCACAATTTCCTAATTTTAACACTCCCTCTAAACTAGGAAGAATTCCACTTGCTAATATCTGACCATTGATCAAAATGACATAGGTTCAATCTCAAGTATCTCATCATCCTAAATCATCAATGTACATCACTCACTAATTCCTGCTTACTTTATTGTTCATGTTCATATGTTGAATATTCTCGAATATAGAAGAAGAAGAATTTGCTACCGGAGGGGAGCTTAAGCTACCACCCTCTATTCACCGGCTACAATCTGGAACCTTTACCATCGAGCTACTACCCAAAATTTCTGACAATGGGTTACTACCTAGAATATATGTTAGTGGACTACTGCATGGAATATCAGTTGGCGGGCTACTACCTGGAATATCATTCGACAGGCTACTACTTGGAAATGTATCATTAGGCTACTATCTGGAAATGTCATTGGGCTACCACCTGAAAATATCAGCGAGGAGTCAAATATATGACCCACATCATCATCAAAGAGCATATCTCAACCTTAAACTACACCGGGGAGCTACTACTCATCCTAGAATCTCATGGGGGAGCTACAACTATGACCCCATATTGAGTAATACGTAACATAGGGGAGCTACTACTCAACCCATCCCATTTCCTACTAATGTTCCCAACAATGATCCTAAATAGTCATGTGGTAGAACACATGCATCAGAATCTAACTTGGACAAGATACCCGGCTTACCAAGAGGTAAGGATCACATGCCTCCAAACCTCCTCAACCGTTGAACAAATGGAGAGGGATAATCCCAAAAAGCCCAATCTTGTGGGAATGATGCCAAGTGGGGTAACAGATAGGGGAGACACCCTATTGTTGAGAGTAACCTTAATCCCAGGAGCCCTCTATCTCAATTAATCACCCTAGGAACTCAAATAGGGGGGAAGAGTATGGCTCATTCTCCTTGATTAATGCTTCTCTCATCATACTCATATCATCCTACTTGTAGAAGATTGATCTGGAATATCCAAAGTGTCATAAGAAATAAGTCGACATTTCCAATCACAACGAGGATCCATCTTCAGGATATATTTATGAATGAAAATTTGAGAGGGGTACAGATAAGGGATAAATAGGAATCATTTTTACTTTTAATTTTTAATTTTTAAAAAGCTGACCAAGAGCTAGAATTTGAACAATTTTTATTTTAACTAAAGAAAATTATAAAAAATTATAATAATAATGCTTTAATTAATAATAATAGTAATTTCATTACTATTAATTAATATTAATAAATATAGTTATTAATTTTATTTCCTAATAATAATTTTATTTAAGAAGTCCCTAAATTAATTAAAAGTTTTTTTAATTCATTTAGTTGAATTTAAATAAAAATTAATCTATTAAAGTATAAATAATAACCAATTATGATTCTAATTTATATTTCTTATTAATAAAAGAAATATTTATTATTATTTATTATTTATTATTTTTATTAATATATTATATAAATATTTTTAATTATTTTTTAATTAATATTTACAATAATTATTGATTGAATTAAACCTTATAAAAAAAATTATTCTAGTTAATATGCCTTCGACTTAATAATAATTATTAATTAACTCAATTAATAGTTACTTTATGTTAAGTAAATATGAATTTATAATTAATAATTATAGAGGGTTAGTATGACCATTGCACTATTAGTTACATCTTATATGAGCTTTTGATTACTCTTATTACCTCTATATCTTACTTCATTACTGATCACACCTTGCATCTCCATTGATTGATATGATGAGTATGTGAAAGAGCTTATCTAAGCTTACTTTACTATGTATTGGAATAACTAGTGACCATATTCAATTGGCATCATTAACTTAGTTGTTTCACCTTAATTCCTGGGATATCATATATGGGCTATTACTGATAAACATGATGATACAGGGTTAGTATGAGCACCATTACAGTATTAGTTACATCTTATATGTGCTTTATGATTACTCTTATTACCTCTATATCTTACTGCATTACTGATCACACCTTACATCTCCATTGATCGATATGAAGAGTATTTGAAAGAGCTTATATAAGCTTACTTTAGTTGTATTGGAATAGCTAGTTACCATATTCGATTGGTGTCATTAACTTATCTGTTTCACCATAATTCCTGGCATATCATATACGAGCTATTACTGATAAACATGATGATAAAGGGTTAGTATGAGCACCATTACAGTATTATTTACATCTTATATGAGCTTTATGATTACGCTTATTACCTCTATATCTTACTTCATTACTGATCACACCTTACATCTCCATTGATTGATATGAAGAGTATTAGCTTCCATTAAGCTATGGTATAGAGTTAAGCTTATCCCTAATGAATACTAATACATGACCTTTGATTATTTGTTACTTATGGATATAACACACCATCATTACCTGCTTAAGATGATATGTGATTCATTACTCTCTTTGTCTATAACATATGGCTAGATGACTTTATACTATCACTACCAAACAGTTTCACATATGAGGTTATTGATTACTAGTACCTATTTTGGCATGGAATATGACGTTACTAGTCCAGTACTATCACAGTTTTATTGAATGTAACAGAGTGATTCCAAATCTCACATAGGCAATACGTTATGTTGTATTACTTGCTAAGATTATATCACCATGGATTTGATAATTTCCTAAGTATAGACATAAGTATATGTGTTGTATTACTTCATAGAATCCTTGTTTTATATCAAAAAGCACTTATATCTATCCTGCATCCAGATTGGGACTATCAGAAAACAATGATTAATTTATCTCTCTGTCTTTATTTACATAATTTTGTATCTGAAAACAATGTTTTTTTTTTCAATTAAAGAAATGCATTTGGAGTTATTTCTCCCATAAAATTTAAGGCATTTGCAAGAAATTTTCATTGAATATATTTCTAAGGAAAATGCTAGTGTTTTTGGAAACCATATACATGTCATTTCTCCCATAAACTTTAAGGCATTTGCTAGTGTTTTTGGGAACCATATAGTAACATATCATTTATCCCATAAAATTTAAGGCATTTTATAGTGTTTTTGGGAACCATGTACATGTTATTTCTCCCATAAACTTTAAGGAAAACCATGTACATGTCATTTCTCCCATAAAGTTTAATTTAATATATTTTTAAGGAAAACACTAGTGTTTTTGGAAACCATGTACATGTCATTTCTCCAATAAACTTTAAGGTATTTTCTAGTGTTTTGGGAACCATGTACATGTCATTTCTATGTCATTTCTCCCATAAAATTTGAGGAAAACCATGTACATGCCATTTCTCCCATAAAATTTAAGGCAAACTATGTACATGTAATTTCTTCCATAATCATTAAGGCAAACCATGTAAATGTCATTTCTCCCATAAACTTTAAGGAAAACCATGCACGTCATTTATCCCATAAAATTTAAGGAAAACTTTAAGGCAAACCATGTACATGTCATTTCTCCCATAAACTTAAAGGAAAACCATGTACATGTCATTTCTCCCATACAATTTACTTGGAAAAACATGTACATGTCATTTCTCCCATAAAATTGAAGGCATTTGCAATAAAATTGAAGACATTTGCAATAAATTTTAATTTAATATATTTTTAAGGAAAATGCTAGTGTTTATGGAAACCATGTAGATTCCATTTCTCCCATAAACTTTAAGTCATTTTCTATTCTTTTTGGGAACCATGTACATGTCATTTCTCCGATAAACGTTAATGAATTTGCTAGTGTTTTTTGGAACCATGGACATGTCATTTCTCCCATAAAATTTAAGTCAAACCATGTACATGTCATTTCTCCCATAAAATTGAAGGAAAACCATGTACATGTCATTTCTCAGGTATTTGCAATAAAATTTAAGGCGTTTGCAATAAATTTTCATTTAATGTATTTTTAAGGAAAATGCTAGTGTTTTTGGAAACCATGTACATGCCATTTCTCCCATAAAATTTAAGGCATTTTCTACTGTTTTTGGGAACAATGTGTCAATTCACAAAGGTGGCTTATTATAGGCAACCTCTAAGCTCCTCATTCAATTATCAACCTAGGGTAAGTCTTCTTATTTAAAGAGTGTAAGCACACTATATGAAAGTGAGATTGAATGATAGCTACTCTATGTTGCTTATGAAAAGGATTCTGTAATTCTAGAAGTTCAATCAACTCAAATAGATGTGAAAATGGCATAATGTAGCTAACTACTCTGCTTAGCTCTGAAGGAGAGAAACCTATAATTTAACAACATAATGATGGATTGAACAACAATCTTAATGAATTGAGCAGCAACCTGAATGAATTGAACAACAATATGAATAAATTGAATCAAAAACTACTTATATAATTTTGCAATGGAATTATCTTTGCAAACTGGATAATTGACATCTTACTGTACTTAATCAAGAATTGGATGCCTTATCGTACTGAGGGAAAAATCTAATCCATAAAGAAACATTGACTGGTAATTATTCTACGATTCATAAATCGGCTGCAAAGGTGTTGGAAGAAATTGAAAACATATAACATTGATAAAGAATTATTATAAATCAGAAAGAATGAATGCGATAAAACATTATTCTAAACTAGAAAGCACAAATGCTAAACTGTTCTGAGAAAATAAAAACTATAAATTTATTGAGTGGAAAAAGTAATTTACAACTGCATCAGATAACTTGATATTGATTTTGTAACTAACCCACAACACAAAAATTGGGGAGGAAACTCCCAGGGGTTGGGCCCAGACCACCAGAAGTTCTAATGCAATGAAAAACTGAAAAGGTGATTGTTAAAAACATCAAAACTTTTTATTGAATCAAAAGGTAATACAAGGATACAATTGAACAGTTCTATCTTGAAGCGTTGATTATGGAAGGAAATTCCTATCTCTCTTTTCTAGTTCATTCTCGGTCCTTTTAAAGGCATTTTTACGTAGTGGTATAGTATTTTCCAGACGACAGCCCGCTGCGCATGGCTATTGTTTGGGCTCTCGAGCGTAAATCTATCTTTCTGCCTTCTGTCGATTTCAGGAAGCTACTGAAATTCCATGAATCTGTGTCTGTCAGTTGTCTTCCGTTTGACGTTAGTTCAACAACTCTATTTTCCTTAATTCGGGCCCAACATACTCCCCCACTTACCTGTTTGTAGGTCCTCGTGCAAACAGATGGTTGAGATGTAACTGCATTAAGGAGTAGGCAGGGTAGACCTTTTCCTTGTATGCTCTGAAACCCTGTTTCTGTCTAATTATTGCAAAGGCAGCAGTTGCGTACCCTTTTGGCAATTCGTAGTCATGATCATAGCCCTCAGGAGGATACCAGATAAGAGGGCATATATATCTACATCCTAACCATACAAGATCCATGTTGAAGACCAAGTTACTATATGAGAGGAATCTGGAGGCGACTTCCTTGAAATTTCTGTAGCCAAATGGCTCCCTATTCTTTACATTGTTGGTGGAGGCCATCCATCTTTGTTTAGATGCTGCCAGAACTGCCTCTTGAATTTCTTCAAAATATTCCCGTCTATTTTCTATGATGTCTTTATGGATGGGCCCCAACCTGGTCCTTACAACTTTCCTTTGCATGAAGTTCTTGTGTTGGATAAACAGTTGCAGGGGTTTTGTAGGCTCTCCTCTAACCCATAGGTCTAAGCCATGCTCTCTCTTTTGGAAGATGTTCTAGGCTTTGGCCCACCTAATCTGATTCTTAGCGAATGAGAGGAAGGCTTGAAACTGAACATCCCCTATAAAGGGACTAGGATTGTTGTCTGTGTCCTCTTCTAGAAATAAATTTTGCATGTAGAGTTCACATAAAAGGCGTTGGACCTGTTCATCTTGATCATTGTAGTAGTGGACGAAATATTCTATGGTTTTGAAAGTTGTGGACTTCCCTGCCCTAACGTCCTTGATTTTCAGCAGCAAATATCGTTCTGTTAAGAACAGGGCATAGTTGGTGGCTGGTGCCCTGCATGTTAGTGCATCATACTGCAAGGAACAAATTGTAGTGATTTGTTTCTTGGCCTGCTCCACCTGTTATTGTGCCCTGAGCTGGGCAAATGTTTCATCTTCTGTAGTGGAAAGTTTTGTGAATTTCTTTAGTAGTGCCTGATATTCTTGTGCTGGTACTACCTCCTTTTTGCACTGTGCCAATTCATGTTGTGTTCGAATTAACTCATTATACCATTTTTGATTAGCGGCTCTTTCAACTAGAGGGGCATAGGCAGGGGTTTTGTCCATTTGGGTACCATTTTCATCGATGAATTATTGCCTAATTTGGACAGAGGCTTCAAGAGTGTTCACTGTGTCTGTTTCTACCTCAATTTCAATGGTGCTTATTAAGTCAATCTGAATCCCAGCCTCGACAGTATTTTCTAGGTCAGTCTGTATTCCAGCCTCAGTAGTGTCTAACAAATTGGAGATCAGTTCTATTTGGGTTTTGGCTGTGGTCAATTCTTTCTTAGGCTTCTGGGCCTTATTTACCTCCTTCAATTGTTTCCTTAAGTGCTTCACCATTTTCCTCAATCTTTTGCAGGTCCTGCTCAGTTTGTTAATCTTCTTTTCAGCCATACTCTCACCTGACCTGATTTCAGCAGGTGGTGGAGGAGTAGCATTCTCATTTTTAGGGAGAGTGCTACCAACCTTATGGTGGCTTGCGATGGTGTTTTCTAAATGGGCTTATGAGTTTACTTTTGTATGAAGGTCTTGATTGAGCGGGACAATGCTACCTTCATGTGTCAAAGGAAATGTTTCTATGCTTGTGTTTTGATCCAAAGGGACAATGTCTCCTAACTAATTTTCTAATTCTGCTCTCCCCTCTACCTGTCTTCACTATTTATCTCATAATTCTCGAGAGGGGACAGAGCCCCAAAGGCCTGTGATCCTCTTGGTAGGGTAGCACCTCGGTGTGGTCAAAACTGCTAGTAGTGGCAGACTTGTCTATAGGTTCCTCTTGCTCTTCGGCTTCCGATAGGCTTCTAGATTCATGGCCTGCCCTCATTTTCTCCAGGACTCGAGCCATTTCTTCCTCGTAGTCTTGCAAGGGTGCATTTTGAGGGCTTCAGGGTAGTGAACGGGATTGCCCTGCCTCGTCTATGAAGTCTGTGGTTCCTTGAAGTGTTTTGGACTGCTTTTGCCTGTTTGGTTCTGAGGTTGCGGTATGGGTCCTTTTCCTTTTAGGTATGTTTACCCTGGGGAGCTCAATTTCTGCTTCGCCAAGGTTTTCCTCAGGTATCTGTGTGGCAGGGTTAACAAAATTATCCCAGGCTATCTACTACTTGTACAACTCATGTATGGTGATCATTTTGATTAGCCTGTGGTGGCTGACAACTGCTTGGGGTTTTTAGCTCATCTTATTCGAATAGAAGTGTCATATTTTGCTTAAGTATAGCTAAAAGTTTAAGTTGATGATGTTTTACCACATCTTGGCGTTTGTCACATGTAATGAATCTTTGGATGAATGTCGTCAGTTCCTGCCTTGGTTGGTGTAGAGAGGTATGGTTAATCCCTTTTCCTTTTCGCTCAAATGGTTCTTCCAGATCCTGATATGCTGCAACTGCTTCTCGTAAGAGGAGATGTTTCTTTTTCCATCTCCCTCCTTCCGCTGGTATTCCAGAGACTTCGATAATAATTTCCTCTCTGACTGGTATAACTCTTCGCTTGATTTTGGTTTTCCCCTCTTGCAGCTTTTTTAGAAACTCAATTGCTACTTCTGTATCGAATCCTTGTAAGAGATGTACATATGTGAACCAGCTGGCTAGCTGGAGGGTAGCGCTAGCTGCATCTGAGATCGGGAATTTCGAAGGTTCATTCCAAAGAGAATTTCCTCCCATGGTTGGTATGTTTTCTTGTGCTTTTTCTTCTAACTTTATTCTCTCTCAACTCTGTTGTTTAGAATGAATGTTGTATGCAAGAGAAAGAGAGATTTCGGTTTTTTGCAGGTAACTTCATGCCTTAATTGTGATGCTTTTCTGGTCTTATCGGTATATCTAACGGGATTTGTGCAAAATTTTCACATGCTTGCTAATTTATGACTAATTACACCCCCTCCATCGAAGTAAGGGCGCCCACGTCCTCAAGTGCAAGAGAGATCTGGCCAGTCATGAATGCGAATGAGGAATGTCAGGATTTGATAATCATGGCCTGTACATGAGAGAGGAGGTCGTGGCTTTCAAGTTTCAGGGAATGAAGAGTAATTGAGTAATTATGAGCATACGTAGTGTAAAGGTTGGATTTGGAAGTTTTTACATGAATGCATCTCGTGTGGAAGTGATCGGAGAGGGAGAGAGAACAGTATAACTATTATTATGATATGATGTCCTTCTTTAATGATAAGTGTGATGGAAGCAAGACTGACATAGGTAATGATTGGTGATGTCATCCCGAGGCTCAAAAATGTAAGCATATCTCCCTTATAGTTATTTATGTGGTAGATTAGAATCGTCACTAATTTGAGTAGTGGCTTATGGAAGAAGGATGGAATAGAAGGATATATGCAAGATTATTTGGCTATTGAAGAAACATACTCTCATACCATAAGCAGATCCACTGTTGACAGCAGGCGTTCATAGCCTCAACAGGGTTGCTATTTTGACCAAAAAATGAGCCAGGATCCTTATGCAAAAATAGTTATTCTGCCAATTTTGTGGAGAGATCACCATTCTAGCATGATAGCCAAATAACCATATTGCCACTCACCAGAGCTGTAGCAAAGTGATCAGGCCAGCTCGTGATGAGACCTCCTGTCCTTTGAGTAGATGAGAAGGTCATTACCCTGGTGTGGTGGCCATTGTGGGTGTGGAGCGATAAAAAGGTGTCTTTTTTAACTCCTAATTACCTTCACATTAATTGTCAACCCAGGGACGACTTTTTATTTCAAGAGTGTACTCAGTCTGAGGCGGCTATTTACTCAAGAGTAATGTTTTGCAGTATAGTGCTTAAAATCCAAAAGTAAATGAAAGCTGGAAACAAAATCTAATTGGAACAGCAAGAAATTGAAATGTTCTAAACTAAATCATTCACTCAAACAACCATCAATCGAGGATACAGTAGAAATAACTCATTCCTCTGGATATTGATGCAATTGAAATCAAACCGGAACAAGACAATCAATCTAGGAACGAGGAAGCAATAACCAATGTTCTCTACAGTTGAGAGTCCTGCTTTAAAGCAATTAAAAGGAGATCGAAATTGAACTAAAGCTGCTATTGAAAGTAAACTAGGAAAACTCTTTAAAAGCACTCTTGCAATGAATCAACAGAAATGAACAGCAAAGCTTCATCTAACAAAAATGATTTATTAATGGAAAGGAATAGCAATGCTAAAATACTAAAATTAAACAACAATCTTAAATGGAACCGAACAGCAAAACTAAGTCATTAGAAAGACACAACAACTATAAATGTAATTGAATCAGCAACCTATCAGCATGAACATTAATCACAATTATTGAAGCAACAACAATCGTAGTTATAATTGAATAGTAACTTAATTGAACAACCATTGCAATTATAACTGAGCAGTAATTAAATGAACCATAGTCTTAATTAGATAGCGCAGCATTAGATCAGAATTATCAGTAGGACATTTCAAGTTATAATTAATAATTCTATCACTCGCGCAATCCAATTATGATTTCAATATAACAAAGCAATTCTGCGAAATGTTCATAAACAAAAGATTACTGAACAAAACAATTTAAAGAAATAAAAAGGAAATCAAACCATCACATGGAAGCAATTGTAAAGATATGATACACAGCAGCAGCAGCGTACTCCACCAGAGGCTGAGCCCTTAGCCGCCAGCGGACACTGCTGGGTTACTTCAGAATGAAAAGAATGAACAGCAACTCCCAAATCATGTATTAATCAGCAAATTGTGGAATCATTACAACAGCAAAGGCTTGAGAATTACAGCATGCAACAATCCCTATCCTATCATGAATAATCCACCATCATTCTTCATCATTTTTCCATCATTTTTCATCCCCCAAATCATCCCCATCTCTGATCTCCGTTTTCATTTAAATAGAGAGAGATCAGAGAGAAGTTACAATAAAGATAATTATAACATGATTTCTATTACAAAATTGGTTTGCTTCTAACCATTTGATCAACAAGAACAAGACGAATTTGGCTTTGCAGCTGAGATTTGGAGGACGGCCGCAACAACAAATCTCAGAAAATCGTGCTCAAAGAACCCTGTGTTTCTCTCAGTAAAAGCCGAATTTGGGCAAACCGTTCTTTACTAAAGTTAATTGGGTCCGTTCTGGACAAAACCCATGTTTCAGATTTTCCAGATTCTGCTTCATTTGCTCGAAATCTCAACCACAAAACCGTTACTTCTTATTCCAGCGAATTTCTGAGTTGGCACTTTTAATGATCAAATCTTCAATCTGGAAATTATCTTGGAGGCTAAAAATGGTGAATAATGTTACAAATGATTTATTAAAACTATCATTGATAAAATCATGCATAATCATCAATTTATTAGAAATAAAGTAGAATAAATAATATTCATTCATAGAAGCATAAATCATCATAAAATGGATTTATATAATAAATTATAATAAATGACATGATGAAGAATAGTAGAAATGGGTGGAATAAGTGTTCAAAAGTGATAATAATAATGGCATATTAACGGCCCAACAGTGGGCATGTCACTTGCTAAGCTCTTATGAACATGCTAAGCTGGATCATAATGAGACCCCCTATCCTCTTTTGAAAATTTTCATGTAAGCAAAGTATTCCTTATTTTTTTTGAATCATAAGCATTTCGATTTATAAGGAGGTCACTATGCTGGTGTGATGGCTAGATAGTCACAGTGCCATTCACTAGGATTGTAACAAAGTGATCAAGCCGGCTCGTGATGAGATTCCTGTCCTTCAAGTAGATGAGAAGGTCATTACCCTGGTGTGGTGGCCATTGTGGGCATGTCATTTTTTAAACCCTTATGATCATGGTAAGATGGCTCGTGATGAGACCCCTTATCCTCTTTTGAAAATCTGCATGAAAGCATCATAGTTATTCCTTATACATGAAGGGAGGCTCATTAACTCCTTAAGAGTTAGGGATGGTGAGAGAAGTAAAAAAAATGGCAATAAAATTAATATCCCTTATTCCTATTTCTTCATATTGGAGGGAAATACTACTCGAAAGTGTAGAAAGATGTATCATCATAAGATCATGTATTGTATCATAACATAATTGAGCTGGGAACAACTTAGCCTTTCATTTCATATATGCACACTGTTAGTTTCCAGTTTAGATATTGTAGTGTCAAAGAATCATCAAATTGGTAACTTTTACTACTTTCCTCCTTTCTTCCACTTCCACTTCCTCCTGCGAGATTCCTTTCATGGCTAAGGTGTGGATTGAGAGGAATATCGACAAAAGAAGGAATAAAATGAAAAAATAAGGTTGCTCAATTCGACTGAACAACAACTATTCAATTGGATTGAATAACAGTCGTTCAAAGAGTTTGAATAGTAAGGATAAAAACACAAAAAGCATGGTTGTTCAATCCAACTGAACAACAACTGTTCAATTAGATTGAACAGTAGCCATTCAAAGAGTTTTAATAGCAAAGGGAAAAACGCAAAAAACCATTCGAAGGGTTTGAACAACAATAAAAACGCAAAAAGCATGGTTTTTCAATCCGATTAAACAGCAGCTGTTCAATTGGATTGAACAACAGTCGTTCAAAGAGTTTGAACAACAATAATAAAAAATGCAAAAAACACGGTTGTTCAATCCGATTGAACAACAATCGTTCAAAGAGTTTGAATAACAAGAATAAAAATGCAAAAAGCATAGCTGTTCAACCCGATTGAACAACAGTTGTTCAATTGGATTGAGCAACAGTCGTTCGAAGAGTTTGAACAATAATAAAAATGCAAAAAGCATAGCTATTCAGTCCGATTGAACAACAAAAGAAAAATGAAAGAGGAAAAGAATACATTTTCGGGCATGAGGAATGTACAACAAAATAGGAAATATGAATTGTAAATAAATTATATATATTATTTAAAAATGACGGTAGAGAACTCTCATGTACTTGAGGTTGTGGGGTTATCACCTCCTCCAACCACAACTTGGATGGTAGGATCGTTTTGTACTTGCTGGCAAAAAGATTCCTTTGTGAGCGGTTTGCGATATAGGCGCACTCTGTGCCCATTTACTTTTAATGTAGAACCAAACCCATCTATGGTGGTCAAGGTGAGTGTACCATTGTTGTGTACTTCTTGAATTTCGTATGGACCGAGCCACCTTGTTTGCAATTTCCCCAGAAAATCTTGGAATTTGGAGTCATAAAGGAGTGCCCAATCTCCTTTTTGAAATATCTTCTTCTTGATGAGGCTATCATGCCACTTAGCTCGCCACTGTTGGACGATCGCTATTCGTTATAGAGCCGTAGCCGCATTTCATATAGCTCGTTTATTTGTTGGAGCCTTTTAACCTGGGCTTCTGTTAAGTCCAACCCTACCTGCTCGGTTGTTCTTAGAGTCTTAATTTCAAACTCAATAGGGAAAATAGGCTCTCTCCCAAATACTAGATGATATGGGGAGTATCCAGTGGTGTTCTTCCAGGTTGTGCGATAGGCCCATAAGGCTTCTGGTAACCTAGTGGCCTAGTCCCAGTGATGTGTTGATATAGTTTTGGTGAGAATTGCCTCCAGAACTTTGTTGGTGCTTTCGACCTGCTCGTTTTCCTGTGGGTGGTAAGGAGATGTAACTCTATGGATGATATGGTGATTTTTTTGGGTGGCCGTAATTTTATTACCTATGAATTGTGCCCCCCCATCAGTTATCAATTCCTGTTGCAAACCATATCGTACAAATAACTCAAAAAGGAAACTAATCACAGATTTCCTCCATGGCTCTTGATAAGGCCACTGCTTCTACCCATTTCATTACGTAATCAGTGGCAACCAATATGTAAGTTTTCTGGTTTGATGGTTAGTTGAATGGCCCAACAAAATCTAGTACCCACCTCTTGAACAGTTCTATCACCAATTGTGGCTGTAGTGGCATTTCATCTGCTTGGCTTGGGCTACCCATTCTTTAGCAGCTATCAGAGGCTTAGACATATTTTTTTGCGTCTTTGAAAGTCGTAGGCCAATAGTAGCCTAATTGTAACACTTTGTGCCCTGTTCTGTGATCTGTGAAATGGCCACCACATGGCTCATCATTACAGGTCCGTAGGATGTCATAGATTTCATCCTCCCTAATGCATATGCGTATGTGCATGTCGACTCCCATATGGAAGAGGTATCCACTGATCCAAGAGAACCTTGCACTCCGCTGTACAATTAGTTTCCATTATCTTGATGTTAAGTGTCTGGGCAACTTTCCTATTGCCAAGTAATTGGCCACGTCTACATACCATGGCATTTTTACCGCTACCGAAAATAAATGTTTGTCAGGAAACTAATAATAAACTGCTAGCGTATCATTTGTATTTGGAACCATGGAAACGAAGTTTGCAACCATGTTTTCCTTTCCTAGATGATCCTTGATAGTTATATCGAATTCCTACAGTAGCAACAACCAACGAGCTATTCTCCCATTCATGATTGGTTTATTAGCTAAATATCTAATGGCAGAGTGATCAGTATACAGGAGTACTTGATAGCCAGTTATATAATGTCTAAATTTATTAATAGAATAAATGACAGCCGAGAACTCCTTCTCAGTCACTGTATAATTTAACTTGGCATTAGTGAGGTTTTTACTGATATAATAAATAGCATAAGGCTTTTTGTCTTCTTCTTGGCCAAGAACTACCCCTATTGTTGTGTCGGATGCATCTGAAGAGATATGAAAAGGAAGTTTCCAGTTAGGCCCTCATAGAATTGGTTCTATTGAGACCAATTTCTTTAAATCTGCAAAAGCGACGTCACGTTTATCAGTCTAGTGGAATTAAACATTTACATTCAATGCATACAAGGGTGAAACTATCTGTGATATTTTTTTTTTATAAATCTGCGATAACATCCTGCATATCCCAAAAAACTACGCACCTCTGTTTCTGTAGAAGGTGTGGCTAATAGAAGTATTACCTCTATTTTTGCTGGGTCTACCTGTATTCCAGCTACAGAGATGTAGTGACCATGATCACTCCCTCGGTCATCATCATGTGACACTTTTCATTGCTTAAACATAACCTAGTAGAAATACATCACTCCAACACCTTTTATAGCGTTTCTAAAGCTTGATCAAAGTCCTCACCATATGGTGTGAAGTCATCCATGTAGATTTCAAGCCCCTCATTTATTAAGTCAGAAAAATACTGATTATGGCTCTTCGAAATGTTGTTGGGGCATTACATAGCCCAAATGGTAAAACTCTGTAAGAAAAAGTACCCCATGGGTAGGTAAAGGTTGTCTTATCCTGGTCTTTAGGGGCTATCTGAATTTGATTGTAACCTTTGAACTCGTCAAGAAAGGAAAAGAACCATTTCCCTGCCAATGTGTCAAGGACTTGGTCAATGAAAGGGAGGGGGAAGTGGTCTTTCTATGTTTCTTTATTTAGTTCTTTGTAATCCACGTAGATTCTCCATTTCCCATTCTTTTTAGGGACGACTACCAGAGGTGAGAACCATTTTCTATCTGAAATAGGATAGATGAAATTTACATCCAACAGTTTTTGCAGCTCGTCTTTTACAATATCTTTTAAGTGTGGATTTAGCCTTCGCTGAGGTTTTCTAATGGATCGAGCTTCCCTATCCGTATAAATGTGATGGGTGCAAAGTTGGGGATCTAAACCCTTCATGTCTGGGTAGTCCCAATATAATGCCCCTTTATGTTTCTATAGAAATTTTATGAGCCTTTGCTTTTGGTTACTATCCAAATTGTCATTGATATTCAGGATATTCCCTGGCTCAATCTCGATGGGTTTTCTATTACGCACAGTGGTTGTGGGAATGTATTGATCCTCAAGGTATGTCAAGGGTTCCTCTTGAACTCCATTTTCAAGGACTGTTTTCAACATTTGGCATTTTAAGGTTTTAGACGTGGGTGGTTGATTCATAAAATTATTGATTACATAATCTTTGTTTTAATTTTTAAATTCGAGAGCTTCTAATAATGTCAGCGGTGGATGAATGTTTTTCTGCCAATATGCATATGGGTGTTTGTGAATTTTTACCGTGGGTAAGCTTGGTTTGGCAGGTAGATAAATAATGATATTCTTTATGGAATCTCCTCTAGTGATGGTCATGCTGCCTATTCGGTAGCCTATGTAAGCATCGGTTGTTGCCAACCAAGGTCACCCCAGAATCAGTGGGTGCCTGTCCATCCTATTCTTTGGATTAATAACTAAGAAATCGGCTAGATATTCCCATGATTCTACTGAGACCAGGATGTCCTGCACTATTCCTTCTGGTTTGATAAGAGACCTCTCTGTAAGCTCTAACAACGTAGCCATTGGTTCTAATGCCGATATGCCTAGCTTTTCGTAGGTTCCCGTAATTAGTATGTTAATGGCCGTCCCTAAGTTGACCAATGTGTTTGGAAAGGAATGTCCAGAGATCTGTACATTTACTATGGTATTTCCTGGGTATTCATATTTTATGGGCGGTTCCTTACCCAGTAATAAGTCAGATAGCGTCCCTACCACATGAACGGTGGGCACAACCTTCTTTTTTTTTTACTTGCTTTTTCCCACATAGCTCTTTAATTGTTTTTGCATAGATGGGAATGTCTTATATGGCCTGGATAAGGGGAATTTTGTTACAAGGGTTTATTAACTCCCCCAGGATGTCAAAATCTAGAGAGGCTATAGGTCTAGGCAGAGTTAACCTTTCAGGGAATGGAGGTGGAGATACCCCAAGCTCTTTAGGCCTCCCTTGGTCAATCGTTTCCTTCTCTTGCCCTATCTCTATTTCTGTTATATTTTCTTGGCTAGGTTCCGTTAAAGTCCCAGGTATGGGGTGAGGTGGGATCGTGACTTCTGCTGGTAATATAGTATGTCCTGATATCAACCTTAATTCATTGCATTGCCTTAGTTTAGTGTCAGGGTTTGGATCTTCTATGATCTAGATTAGCTGAACCGGTCTGTTATTGGGATTAGGATTGGGTTGAGCTGGTAATTGAGGACGCAGGTCAGGCTAAGGGTTGTGCTGAACTGGGTATGGAGCTGGAAGTGTAGGTTGATTCTGGACCCGTGCTCCCATTGGTAGGCTGCTCATTCCCAGGGGTCGCTACCAATTCTAAGGCCAATTAATGGTTTGAGAAGAGGATGCTGGCCACTGGGTTTGATATGGAGTGTTTCTCCAATATGGAGGAGAACAGGGAAATCTTGGCCAATTATTCCCTGATGAGGGTTTTTTTGGCCAGGGTGGTATCAGAAACGGCTGGTTCGTCCAAGTAGAAAAAGGATTTTAATTCTTCCAAGATGCCGCAGGGTTTTGTTGGTTAAACTGCGGAGAAGAAAAGAACTGAGGCAGGTCTTGAGGCATACTTAGTCGTGCCTGCCATTGTCGATGCTGATTCATTAAGTAGACTGGTTCTGTCTCTTCCTCTGCTTCCTTGTAAAATTTCAGCCCCCGAAGTGAGGGGCATTGGTCTGTGGTATGGTCCTTAGTACAGATGGCACAGGTCTGAACCATATCTAAGGGGCATTCCCTTTGGCTATGCTTCTTATGATGGCGTGGGAAAAATATGGCCAAATTATTCTCTGTTATAGCTTGCTTCTTCTTGGCTTGTAAGACATCAAGATGTGTTGTCAAAGTACCCAAAATTTCAGTTTTAAAATTTTCCAAGAGATTACCAAACTCTGTTCTAGTTACGTTTCCACCAGACTGCTTAATGTCCTTTTTTATTGAGTCACGTTCACTTGGCTTATTACGTGTATTACCCCTAGAGCACCTAATACACAGGTAAATAATCTCATCGTATCCTTCTTGGGAAATATCCCCTTTTCCCATTATGTTAAGTGTTTAAACACATTCTTCTTTCATTTCCTTAATCAGTGTAGCTTTTAAGATGCCTTTGGATAGTGTAGTTTATGGAGACCTTTGCAAATTGTATTGAAATATTTCTACGTATTCCTCTAATGTTTCATTGTCCCTTGGAGACATATTGAAGATTTCATTTTTTAGTTCTCGAGTCCGGCAATAGTCTTGATTTTTATTAAGAAAAATTTTCTTCATCTGGTCCTAGTTATTGATGGTTCCCCCACCTAGCCCCATGAACCAACGTAATGTTGCTCCCTTTAAAGTAGAGGGAAATAGTTTCAATTTCTGAGGGTCGATAGTGTAGTCATACCCCCTACATAGGACATCGAATTCAAATAAGAATGCATTAAGATCTTCCTTGGTCAACCCATGGAAGGCGGGGATTATTTGTAAGGGAATAACTTTCATAGGGGCATTTTCCGCATGATCAACGATGCGATACTCCAACATTGATGTCTTCCTCTGATTCTGGTTTTGATTATTTGCCATTTAATTAAAGATGTGCTAGTAATATTTGGGAATTTCTTATTCTGGAGGTGTGATCCTGGGGGGATTGGGAGGTGAATGTGGAGAAAACTTTACAACACTTCCCTGGTCTGGGATGCCGAGTAATCCTGTCTCGAACACTTCTTTAGGAGATTTAGGCTCGGAACCTTCTATTTGTATTGCACTGCTAGTTTATCCTTCCCCTTCCTATAAGTTACGAGAACCTCCCTCTCTTGAAGGGTCAGTACCTTTATGATTGGCATTTTGAAGGCTTAGCTCAGATCCTTCCATAATACTGTCAATCTCGGCATGGGATGCAGATGGTGAGGCTGTTGCTTGAGGGAGAATAATAGGACTTTGAGCTGGAATGATTCTGGGTCCTACAGATGCCTGGGATTTAGCTTTCTTAATGATTTCATCTATATATGTTTTTCTTCCAAGGGTCCCTAGTCCCTTGTATTTTGGGGATTTTTGCAGATGATTTTGATCTGTTTCTATCGTTTGCTTCCTAGTCATAAAACAAGGGCACATATTCTACCAATATTTACACAACTTGCTGAGAAGTGGGCTATGGAGTAAGCATTTTACTTATTGATACGTAGGTTCTTACCTCTCACTTTTAATACCCAATTATTCACAGCAATGGAAAAGGATAAATAAAAGATATCACTCTTAACACTCCCCGACAACGAAACCAAAAATGTCGATTCAAAATGGTGGATTATTATAGGCAACCTCTAAGCTCCTGATTCAATTGTCAACCCAGGGTAAGTCTTCTTATTTCAAGAGTGTAAGCACAATATATGCAAGTGAGATCGAATGATAGCTACTCTATGTTGCTTATGAAAAGGATTCTCTAATTCTCGAAGTTCAATCAACTCAAAGAGATGTGAAAATGGAATAATTCAACTAACTATTCTGCCTAGCTCTAGAGGAGAGAAACCTATAATTGAACAGCGTAATGATGGATTGAACAAAAATATTAACGAATTGAGCAGCAACCTGAATGAATTCAACAACAATCTAAATAAACGGAATCAACAACTACTTACATAATTTTGCAATGGAATTCTCTTTGAAAACTGACTAATTGAAATCTTACTGTACTTAATCAAGAATTGGGCGCCTTATCGTACTAAGGGAACAATCTAATACATAAAGAAGCATTAACTGGTAACTATTATACGATTCGTAAATCGAATACAAAGGCGTTGGAAGAAATTGAAAACATATAACATCAATAAACATTATTATAAATCAGAAAGCACGAATGCGATAAAACATTATTCTAAACTAGAAATCATGAATGCTAAACTATTCTGAGAAAAGAAAAACTATAAATTTATTGAGTGGAAAAAGTAATTTACAACTCCATTAGGTAACTGGATATTGATTCTGTAACTAACGCACAACACGTAAATCAGTGAGGAAACTCCTAGGGGTTGGGCCCAAACCACCAGAAGTTCTAACGCAATGAAAAACTCAAAAAACGATTGTTCAAAAAATCAAAAATCTTTATTGAATCAAAAGATAATACATGGATACAATCAAATAGTTGTTGAGATTGCAACAAGATGATGAGCTTAGTGGAAAGAAGTCGCCTTCACTAAGTGGGCCCGCAAGCTATTTTTGGCGCAAAGTCTATTTTTAGACTATGTCTATTTTTAGACATGTCGATCATGATTCTATGAGTTGCAAGATGCTATTTGTGGATGGTTGGTCAAGTTGGAAAAATAGATGGACTTCTATTTTTAGACATATTGGGCGGAATCTATTTTTAGATTGCCAGTCTAAAAATAGATATGTCGAATATTATTAGCTCTTAATAATATTTGGACTATAAACATTATCTTATTCTCTTGGAGCACTTCAGTTAAGTGCACAGATGTGGCACAGGAGCTGACAGAAGGAATTACACTATTTCTGAGGGTTAAGTGGAGCTATTGCATGGATACTTCAGTTAGAACTCATGTGAGAGAGTTTGGTGGAGTTGATTGAGGAAGTTAATGGAGTTGTGTTCGGTTTAACTAATCTAAACATAGTTGAGCTATTTGTATCTAGTTTAACTGATTGATACAATTAGTGAGAGTGGTGTGAATTAATTATTAATTAATTCACTAATTATAAAATCATTAATCAACTAAATAATACATCAGTTAACTTCAGTGCATGGATAGTTTCAGTGGAGACCAATGAAGAGATAGGTGAAAGAGCAGTGTGACTATCAGTTGTGACTATACTGTTGCATGATTTGCAACAACCAGTGATTGGAGATGCCAATGAGGATTGCGCAGTACAAGCCAGGTGGTTCGAAGTTATTTATGAGCCATTCTTTAGCATTGATTACGCAATAGAGGCAGGCTATCAGGTGGCAGAGATTGGAGCATGTGTTTTGCTAGATCTAGCTTGATTAGTGTGTAGCAATTGGAGGTTGTGCTGAGAGCTTGTGAGGAGCTTTGTACAATGATTGTTACATGATCTCTATGACATATAATATACAGATAGTTGGGGGTTTTCATCTTTAAGATTTCCCATGAAATACTGTGTTCATATGTGTGATTGTTTATGGTTTTAATGTGCGCATGCGATTGTTTTTATTTCCGCAATTAATGATCAATGGTAGAAGAGATTCTATATTGTGCATGAAGATAAAATAGTGTGTGATCAGGAGAATCTCAGTGGATAACATATCAATTATTCAAATTTCTACATGGTATCAGAGTGATATTGATCATTGGAGCAATTGCAAAACATTGAAGCAGTTGAGTTTTGTGTTGGTGGAATTCGAATTTGCAGTAGTGTTTTCTTGGTGTCGAAGTTGAGATGTCTTTCAACGGATTGCGATTGGAGAATGCCCTTGAGGGCAGCTTGAATTATATTGCATGGAAGGACAGGATGGAGGCGGTGCTGGATGACAATGGGTTGAAGGAGTTCATAGATGCAGAAATTCCAAAACCTACTTCTAGTGATGCTGCCATACTTGACGCATGGCAAAAGAAGACAACAAAGTGTCAAAGGATTCTGTTGGAAGGTGTGAAGGATCACATAGTGTCCAGCCTTCATGGTAAGGCTTCTCCATTCTTGATGTGGAAAGCTTTGACAGATTTATTTCAAAGCAAGAGCGACCAGAGGAAGTTGGCGCTCAAGGACAAACTCAGGAACATAAAGATGGAGAAAGGCGACAATATGCCCAAGTACCTCACGAAGTTCATCCAATGCAGGGATGAGCTGGGAAGTGTGGGGGTGACTGTTGATGATGAGGACTTGGTGAGCTTGGCTCTCCTTGGGCTTCCGAAGAGTTGGCACTCCTATCAAGAATCTGTCAATGGTCGGGAGAAATTGCCAGGATGGGAGCGACTTTGGTCGGATCTTGTGCAAGAGGAGATAAGGCGGAGTACCAGGGACAGATCTTCATCAAAGAACTCTGATGAAGAAAATTGCACTTTGGTCGCCAAGGCAAGGAAAGGGAAGAGCAAGAAGAATGCTTCTCAATCCCAAAAGGCAAGAAGCATGACATGTCCAAGGTGAAGTGCTTTCACTGTCACCAACACAGACATTATGCCACAAATTGTCCGCAGAAGAATAAAAATAAGTAGGCTGCTGGATCTGCAGTTGGAGAGGCCTTAGCCTTGCATTTTGAGCTGGATTTTTCACCGATCACATGCTTGGTCTCAAGTGTGGCGGGATCAGTATGGTTTTTGGATAGTGGTGTGTCTTTTCACATGACAGGAGATCGAGATTTGTTTACTGATTTGGATGAGAAATATCTTGGAGTGCACATCGAGATGGGCGATGATGGTAGATACGTGACCGGTACTGGTATCTACTTTGAGAGGGGAGTCTCGTAAACCCTTCATATTGAAGGAAGTGATGCATGTTCCAGGATTGAAGAAGAATCTTATCTCTGTGGCGATGTTAGAAGACAAGGGATATGATGTTGTCTTTAGCGAGGGAAAGGCTTTCCTGCGCAGTAAGGCAACTGGTGAGACCCGGAGGATAGGGGTTAGAGTTAAGAACCTTTATCAATTGCAGGTAGATGGCTACACAACAATGGCAAGAAAGGCAGAAGGAGTGGTGAGCCGGGATGATGGCGAGTTGTGGCATCGGAGATTGGGCCACCTTCACCATGGAGCTTTGAAGATACTGCAGCAGATCTTTAACTGGCTTCCAGGGTACTCTTGCACGATCGCTGCAAGGGATATACCTTGTACTTGCAGAAGTGCACCATTCAGGAAAAAGGATAGTCACACCACTGCCAATCCTGAGAGAATTCACACAAGACGTGTGTGGACCTTCTCGCAGGCTTCTCTGATAAGAAAAGCACGTACTATGTGATATTTGTTGATGATTTTTCAGAGTGCTCGGATCCTCTCAAGAAGAGCGAGACATACCAGCGCTCCCAGAGTTAAGGCATCAAGCTGAGAAAGAATCGGGGAAGCAAGTGAAGGCTC
The DNA here is from genome assembly GCA_034641835.2 of Pinus albicaulis. Lineage (NCBI taxonomy): Eukaryota > Viridiplantae > Streptophyta > Pinopsida > Pinales > Pinaceae > Pinus > Pinus albicaulis. Next base: position 1,346,285,706 of record CM076577.1, on the reverse strand, counting down.
TTAGGAGCGACAATGGTGGTGAATTCATCTCTGGCGAATTCAAGGACTTTTGTAGCGCAAAAGGAATTTGAAGAGATATCATAGCACCTCATAGCCCACAGCAGAATGGGGTTGTTGAGCGGAAGAATAGAATGATCGTGTGTGTTGCACAAGCGATGTTGCATGATCAGGGCCTTCCCATACACTTGTGGGCTGAGGCATGCAATAATCGCAAAGATATGTGCGTAACCGTTGTCCTCACAATACTTGGCATGAGTACACCCGAGGAGGCGTCGTAAGAAGCCTCGATATTTCCCATTTGAGGATTTGGTTCACTCCGTTTACATTCATGTGATGAAGGATGCCAGGAAGAAGCCGGAGCCAATCGCAGAGGTTGGGATATTTTTGGTATGACTGATACACCCACAACTAATGTGTGGTGTATTTCGTGGCCGGGGCCGCAAGATCAAGTGTGCGATGGGATATCAAATTTCATGAGGAGAAAGCCACAAGGTCACAGAGGGTTTTCACACTCGTACGTGCAGATGAGGAGCTATTAGTTCGTAAGGATGAGCTTCAGGATGTGGATCAGCCACAAGAGGAAGTTCATGGAGTGGAAGAGACCACTCATGCAGCGCCAACCATCAGAGGGCGGAAGCGAACTATAGAAGCTTAGCGACTGGCTCAAGATGCAGAGAAGGTTGTAGGACCACCTAAGATCACAGTGGATTGTGGTGAGACAATCACTCATTCGTATACGTTGATACATGGCTCTTATGAGCAAGTGGAACAAGATCTGGAGTCATCCTTTCGAGTGTAGTCGCAGTGATCCCGCATGGGTAGATGCCATGGTGGAAGAGTATGATTCGATTGTCAGAAACAGTGCATGGGAGATTGTCCCAAGGCCGGAAGGGAACTCAGTGGTGGGTTCAAGATGGATCTACAAAGTGAACCAAGCAGTTGACGGGAGTGTGGAGAAGTACAAGGCGAGATTTTTTGCCTAAGGCTTCTCACAGATTAAGGGGATCGATTATAAGGAAACCTTTGCACCTGTCGCAAGGTATTATTCCATACGAACGATTCTTGCTCTCTCAGTGCAGATGGGGTGGCACATTCATCAGATGGATGTGAAGACTGCATTCCTCAATGAGGTGATTGAGGAGGAGGTGTACATAGAGCAGCCCGAAGGTTTTGAGATCTTCAGCAGCGAGTCGCATGTGTGCAGGCTCAAGAGAGCGCTGTATGGGTTGAACAAGCACCTCATGCTTGGTACACATGGATAGACAATTATTTTACCGGACTTGGATTCTCCAAGAGTGAGCCGGCTCTGAACCTATACCAGATTGTGGTGGAGGGTAAGTTGCTGATCATTGTACTTTATGTAGATGATTTGATTTTGACAGGTGATGAACTATTGATACACTCATGCAAGGCTGATCTTGCAAAGGAGTTTGAGATTAAGGACTTGGACCTCCTTCATTATTTCCTGGGATTGGAAATTTGGCAGTGCAGTGATGGACTGTTTGTTTCTCAAGGCAAGTATGCCTGGGAGATACTAGAGAAGTTCAACATGCATGGCTGCAAGCCTGTTAATACTCCTCTTCCTGGTGGATGGAGGAAAGAGGATGCTACTTCGGCAAAGGTAGTGGATGCCACTGTTTATCGACAGTTGGTGGGGTCGCTTATGTATCTGGTCAATACACGACCCAACATATGCTATGTTGTTAACCAGCTTTCACAAGCTATGGTTAAGCCTACCAAGCTCTTCTGGAAGGCAGGCAAGCATGTATTGAGATATCTCAGAGGCACATCGGGATATGGATTATGGTACAGACAGTCAGATGAGGTGAGGCTATGTGGCTTCATGGATGCAGATTGGGTAGGGAGCCCAATGGATAGAAAGAGCAAATTTGGAGGGATTTTCAGTATCGGGTCAACAGCAATTTCTTGGTACAACAGGAAGCAGAGATCCGTGGCACTCATTTCAGCAGAGGCCGAGTATATGGTAGCGATTTTGGCTGCATGCGAGGCTCTATGGATGAGGAAGATCCTGGTCGAGTTGTTCGGTTCACACTTAGATCCTACTGTGATTTATTGTGATAATCAGAGTTGCATTAAACTCTTGGTTAATCCAGTATTTCATGATAGATCTAAACACAATGACATCCAGTATCATCATATTAGAGATTGTGTGCAGCGGAAGATCATGTTACTTTCATACATTCCCACGAAGGATCAGGATGCTGATATCTTGATGAATGCGCTCACCAGGAGCAAATTCGAATACCACAGAGGCAGGATAGGGGTGGCAGATAATCCTTATCTTGTTGAGAGGGAGTGTTGAGATTGCAACAAGATGACGAGCTTAGTGTGAGTGAGTACGTGAATTAAGTGGCCCGAAGAAAGTTATTTTTGGCGCAAAGTCTATTTTTAGATCATGTCTATTTTTATACATGTCGATCATGTTCTATGAGTTGCAGGATGCTATTTGTGGATGGTTGGTCAAGTTGGAAAAATAGATGGAATTCTATTTTTAGACATATTGGGCAGAATCTATTTTTAGATTGCCAGTCTAAAAATAGATATGTCTAATATTATTAGCTCTTAATAATATTTGGACTATAAACATTATCTTATTCTCTTGGAGCACTTCAGTTAAGTGCACAGATGTGGCACAGGAGCTGACAGAAGGAATTACGCTATTCCCGAGGGTTAAGTGGAGCTATTGCATGGATACTTCAGTTAGAACTCATGTGAGAGAGTTTGGTGGAGTTGATTGAGGAAGTTAATGGAGTTGTGTTCAGTTTAACTAATCTAAACATAGTTGAGCTAGTTGTATCTAGTCTAACTGATTGATACACTAGTGAGAGTGGTGTGAATTAATTATTAATTAATTCACTAACTATAAACTCATTAATTAACTAAATAATACATCAGTTAACTTCGGTGCATGGACAGTTTTAGTGGAGACCAGTGAAGAGATAGGTGAAAGAGTAGTGTGACTATCAGTTGTGACTATATTGTTGCATGATTTGCAACAACCAGTGATTGGAGATGCCAATGAGGATTGGTGCGAAAGATGCTTTGTGTGGTTCGAAGTTATTTATGAGCCATTCTTCAACATTGATTACGCAATAGAGGTAGGCTATCAGGTGGCAGAGATTGGAGCATGTGTTTTGCTAGATCTAGCTTGATTAGTGTGTAGCAATTGGAGATTGTACTGAGAGCTTGTGAGGAGCTTTGTACAATGATTGTTACATGATCTCTATGACATATAATATACAGATAGTTGGGGGTTTTCAGCTTTAAGCTTTCCCAAGAAATAATGTGTTCATATGTGTGATTGTTTATGCTTTTAATGTGTGCATGCGAATGTTTTTATTTCTGCAATTAATGATCAATGGTAGAAGAGATTATGTATTGTGCATGAAGATAAAATAGTGTGTGATCAGGAGAATCTTGGTGGATAACATATCAGTTATTCAAATTTCTACAACAGTTCTGTCCTGAAGCATTGATTACAGAAGGAAATTCCCATCTCTCTTTTCTAGTTCATTCTTGGTCCTTTTAAAGGCATTTTCATGCTGTGGGACAATATTTTCTAGACGACAGCCCACTGCGTGTGGCTATCGTTTGGGCTCTCGAGTGAAAATTTTTTTATCTGCCTTCTGTCGGTTTCTGGAAGCTACTGAAATTCCATGAGTCCGTGTCTGTCGGTTGTCTTTTGTTTAATGTTGGTTCAGCTGCTCTGTTTTCCTTAATTCGGGCCCAACACAATGGACATGTCATTTCTTCCATAAACTTTAAGCCATTTGCTAGTGTTTTTGGGAACCATGGACATGTCATTTCTCGCATAATATTTAAGGCAAACGATGTACATGTCATTTCTCCCATAAAATTTAAGGCAAACGATGTACATGTCATTTATCCCATAAAATTTAAGGCAAACCATGTACATGCCATTTCCCCCATAAACTTTAAGAAATTTGCAATAAAATTTGAGGGGTTTGCAATAAATGTGCATTTAATATATTTTTAAGGAAAATGCCAGTGTTTTTGGAAACCATGTAGATGCCATTTTTCCCATAAACTTTAAGGCATTTGCATTAAATGTTCATTTAATATATTTTAAAGGAAAATGCTAGTGTTTTCGGAAACCATGTAGATTTCATTTCTCCCATAAACTTTAAGGAATTTGCTAGTTTTTTTGGGAACCATGTAAATGTCATTTCTCCCATAAACTTTAAGGCTTTTTCTAGTGTTTTTGGGAACCATGTACATGTCATTTCTCCCATAAAATTTAAGGAAAACCATGTACATGTCATTTCTCCCATTAACTTTAAGGCAAACCATGTACATATCATTTCTCCCATAAAATTTAATTTAATATATTTTTAAGGAAAATGCTAGTGTTTTTGGAAACCATGTACATGTAATTTCTCCCATAAACTTTTATTTAATATATTTTTAAGGAAAATGCTAGTTTTTTTGTAAACCATGTATATGTAATTTCTCCCACAAACTTGCCATGTTCTAGTGTTTTTGGGAACAATGTACATGTCATTTATCCGATAAAATTTAAGGCATTTGCAATAAATGTTCATTTAATATATTTTTAAGGAAAATGCTACTGTTTTTGGAAACCATGTACATGCCATTTCTCCCATAAACTTTAAGGCAATTTCTAGTGTTTTTTGGAACCATGTATATGCCATTTCTCCCATAAAATTTAAGTCATTTCTAGCGTTTTTGAGAACCGTGTACATGTCATTTCTCCCATAAACTTTAAGGAAACCATGCACATGCCATTTCTCCCATAAAATTTAAGGCATTTCCAATAAATGTTTATTTAATATATTTTATTGAATTTTTTTTTTTTTTTTTCGGGGTTAAAAAAGCCCACTAAACAATATGAAAAATGGACATTATGCATAGATATTTCTTGCTATCCCAATCCAGGGAAATCAAGGATTACATATGTTATTTACAATATTGAGACTAACAAGGTCCTCCAAATGAAAATGAATATACCATGAAGAACAAAAAACAATGAAGCATATTATATTGCATTGATAGGAGGCTTGGGAACAACTGGGGAGTAAGGATCAAATGGAATTTAGTTTTCACCAAATTTGAACTTGTGTGCAACAAGATGAAAGGCGTGTACCAAGTTAAGAAGGAGAGGCTAACTATATGAAAAGCAAACAATATTGTTAGACAATTCCAAATTTTTAGTATAAGACATTGTGAAAATGTTAATGAGATGTATGGTGATCTATTGTGTGAGGCAATGCTAATTCAAGATTCATCTATCGAAGATGAATTAGTATTATACAGGGCAATGCTAATTCAAAATTTATCTTTCAAAGATGAGTTTGTGTTGAGATGCTCTCCTTCAAAATTTATTGATGGAAATTGTAACATATCATTGATATGTGTGTGTTTTTTACTTATAAATGCGTCATTTTTAATGACCATGTGTTTTTTTCAATTATGTACCAAGTGTGCTCCCAACGTGTAAGAGAAACTTGGTGAAATTCATGCTTTATAAAATTAAAATGTCCACGACTTGAATGGATTTTTGTTTAAAGTGAGTTTTACACATCAATTTTTACTTTGAAAGTTTTGTGTTTTACATAATTTGTGTTTGTGGTCAACATTTGTGTACTAAATTACATTAATTTTTTGAATTATTTTGAATTTATTTTAAATAGTAATTTTAAATGTCCACAGTATATATATATATATATATCATGGAGGATGAAAGGCAAAGATCAGTAGAATCCCATGCCTCTATGAGAGAGGGAGATCATGGATCAAAATATTTTCATGGTATTTATATTAAATGTGCATGTTTTTAAATGACATTTGAATATATAATCTTATCTCCATGTATACATGTGGAATTGATTTTTTATTGAATATATATATATATATATATATATATATATATATATATATATATATATCCCCATGTACATACATGTATACATATGGAATTGATTTTTTATCAATTTTATGAGTTAAATTAGTTTTTAATAAATTTCATTTTTTATTTTTTAGGATTTCGGAGGATAAGTGTATCTACTCCATCAATGGAGCCTGACCATGATTCACACAATTGTGGTATGGTTCACCCAATCTAATTAATCACATGTACATGTATTTATATGTATGTATGTTTTTTTGAATTAATTATAAATTTATATTTTTTTATGAAGCTTCCCTCTCGTCGCGTGAGGGTGGTGGTGGTACACATTCCCTTGGTGTCCAATCAATATATGGTGGCCAATTCCATGAGGGTGGTGATATGCATTCCCCCGGTGGCCAATCAATAGGTGTTCATGTTGGTTTTCAACCAACTAGTGGTCATGTTGTTTCTCAACGATCTCAGGGTGGGCATGATGTTGCCCAACCATCTTAAGGTGGCCATCAATATGAATATTATTTTAATTCAATGATTAATTTGTTAAATTAGTTATATAAGTTTTTTTATAATCAGAAATAAAATTTGTACAAATTTGTTCACACGTTTTTTTATTTATACATAATTTTATATATTGATGCAGTGGGTGAAAATTTTGCTCGAAAAAGACGTAGGCCAGATCGCGTTATTCAAGAAGAAGTTTGTAAACCAACCAAGACTTATACTTCTGACATTTCTGATTTACCTTGGGAACCAAACATCCAACAATGCACATTACAAAGGTGTCAACATATTTATTCGAAATTAAAGAAAGATCTTGTGTCTTTGAAACTCCCTGGTGAGAGTCGAGAAAGCTTAGAAATAGTTACTCACTCTTTAAGCACACTCATAGATGTGTACAAAAATCTTGGGTCAACCACTGATAGTTTTTTTGAAGTGACGAGGAAAATAAAGGAAACAATGATGGGTCTCGATACATGGGAGGATTTTAAACACAGGGTTACAACAAAAATGGCCAAGTCTATGTTTAATTTCAAAGAAGGGCAAAAAAAAAGATGCTAAAGGTGAAATATTTCAAGCACCCTGTTATAGCTTGCCATTTGTATGATAGGCACCTTTCCACCTATGGAAGACTACCATGGAACGACGAGGTTCCTCTTTATTTTGTAAAATTATTTTATGCATAATTCTTTTTAAAATGAAAACCAATTATTATGACCTTCCCTTTGATTTTTTTGGTCCTGGGAAAGGTTGATTATGTGACCATAGGGGCGCTAAGCATGATGCTGAATTGCCTCACCCCGAGCCAGCATTGGTAAGTTGACCTCTTTGTGTGGAAACTTTGTGGTTAGATATGGATTCCACTTCTCAAATTAGTCGAGAAGAAAGGGATGCCATCATAGAAAATGTTCATAGTGGACTTGGTGGAATTGATATTTGTCTCAATCGACAGAGCACGAGAAAATTCACATGCTAATTTTGTGTATCATACAGATGATGAGATAGACAACATGATTATTGAAGAGCTTAGAACATATGCAAAGCATTGTCGCAATGGTTGGCAGGACTTAATTATTCATGAGGAAGAGGGCATGGGATCGGTATGTGTTAATGGCTAGGGTGAATATTTTAACATGTACACTTTGTAATAAATACATATACATGTTTATTTGTATATGTTTTTTTTTTTTTTTTTACAAATTTGGCTGCTAATTGGTATTCCAAAAAAAGTGTGGGAGACAGAGCTCCAGAATTACAAAAAAGCGCTGGCACAGAGAGGGCCAAAAGCAGATGCGCTGGATGATGATTTCGTTTTTACAGCTTGCTTCCTTTACAATGTGGAAGAATGAAACAGTGTAAATTCTGATAAACTGAAATAACAAAAGACAAATTTTACATGTCATTTTTGACTTTGGTAAGAGTAGTGTATTTTCCGCCCATTGAATTGCTGGTGTTACCGCCCATTTGTAACAATTTTACTCTTTTTTGTATGCCATACATTTGTTTTATCCTCTGGCCTGTCTGGGAAAAAGGACTGAGGCGAATGCAAGAGGTTATGGAAAGGAAATCTGGTGCAGATAGATTTTGTCTGGGCGGACAGAGGAGTAAGATTCGTAGAGCATGGGCGGTTATTAAAACAAGGGCGCAACGTTGAATGGTGTTGGACGGAGTGACCCAGAAAAAATAAGATGTTGGAGCTGGGTTGTGAGGCTGTGCAGAGCTGAACAAAAGATTCTGAATACCAAAGGCGTTGATCTGCTGTGAGGCTTGACTGCTGTGTAAGATAGACTTGATCATGGCAAGAAAAAATGCTGATTTGAACCATTGCATCGAAGATTACCAACAGTATGAGAGCATGCTCTGCTTGCCAGTGCATCAGCTGTTTTGTTGAGGGAATGAAGGACATGGTAAAATCGATTTCCTTTCATCTGCTGATCAAGAGATTGACAGCGTCCTATGATTTGCTGTAAAGTCAAATTAAGAGCTTTTCTGTTACTTATCATGAGGCTTATAACAATAGAAGAGTCTCCTATTATTGTAGCTGTATTTATACCAAGTCTTTGAAGCTGGAACAGTCCTTGGAAGAGGGCGAGAGCTTCTTCTCAGTTATTTGAAACAGAGCCCAATCCCCATTCAAATTCAGTTAACACATCTCCATTTCCATTGCAAATGATACCTCCAGCCCCAGCAGAGCCCAGGTTGGACTTGGAGGCACCGTCGAAGAAGAGATAGTGGGTATTGTTGTTCTTGAGCCACCCAGTAAATTCTTTTTCTTTCATCCTAAGTTTCCAACTGTATCTGGAGTTGGCTCTGTTAATGGGGCTGCTTCTGATTTGGATTGTATTACTTTTATCTAGAAGATGGCCTATGTAATTCCTTTCTTCAATCTGAAGGTCCAGGATGCTCAAATTCCCTTGACATTTTGTGGACAGAGCTTCCAAATTGAGGCTCCAAGCTTTGTTGTAGAGCTTTCTGATGCTGGTTTCTTCACCTTTGAAGATCATGCGGTTTCTTGCCAACCAGATGTTCCATAGAAGGGTGCAGGGCAATGTGTTCCAGACCCTTCGAGCGATGTTGGTTGTTTTTTTCCCCCACGGATAATTTTGCTTCCATATGTTCAGCACTTCTGAAATGCTAGTGCCAGGTGCCCAAGGTAGATTGTTGCTCCGAAAGGCTTCCATCCAGCATGCAGAGGCAAAAGGACAATCTATGAAAAGGTGTTGACTAGTCTCTTCTTCTAATTGACAGTTTGGGCAGCGAGAAGGCCCAATAAAACCTCGCTTTCTAAGGTTTTCAGAAGTGAGAGCTTTCCCTCTTAGAAGGATCCATAAAAAGAACTTTATTTTTGGGAGAGACTCTGCTTTCCAGACAAGCCTCCATTGTGCCCAGAGAGCCAAGGGATATTCGATGTTGCAGATCTGATAATAAGCAGCCTTAACAGTGTAGGTGGTGCCTGAGGGGTCCCAACGAAAATCATCAGCAAGGTATCATTTGGAGGGTGCTATACCATGGAGATAGTCTTGTAGCTTGTTGAGACTAGTTCTTATATCTGCAGGTATGTGTGGGAAGGTACATCCTGTCCAAGCATGAGAGTGGGCATCCCACTGAGAAATCTGATCCAGAGTTTGTATCCCAGTGCTGTTTAAAAAGGCTAGAATCTGCTGAGCACCAGGGCATTGGCTTATGGGCTGTTGTCCCATTATTTTATCAACTCCTATTCTTATGTGGCAACCACCTTTTGGCACTTTGGAGGTGTTTTGTTCAAGAAAGGGAATAGCATTCTTACACATCCTCCATATTTTTGAGCATGCTCTGTTTGGCAACTCATGATCCAAAAGCTGGTGTCTTGGGAAGCCGAGATATTTTTGTTCCAGGACTATCTTCCACCAAGCATTCCTGCCAGATATGAATCTCCAAACCAGTTTTCCAGCAAATGCAAGGTTAAGGAGTTTAGAGGCTCTGATTCCAAGTCCTCCCTTTTCAAAAGGCTGAGTAACCTGCTTCCAGCTTACCAAGTTGTATTTTCTTTTTTCTGTTCTCCCACCTTGCCAAAGAATGTGACGTAGAAGAGCATCCATTTTATTATGAAAATTGGTAGGGGCTTGTATGAGAGTAAAACATTATAAAGGCAGGGAGGAAAGGCCTGATTTAAGAAGAATTAGACGCCCTGCTGGGTTAAGCCAGGATGTGCCCCATTGCTGTATCTTTCTTTTCATCTTGTCAATGATAACTTCCCAGGCTGCTGATTTTAGGTTGCCGGCACTTACAGGCATGCCCAAGTAGGTAAAATGCTCCCAGTCCAGCTTACATGGAATTCCAAAGATATTATCAATACTATGGAGAGTTTGTGTCGAAGCATTCCACCCATAAATACAGCTCTTGTGATAATTTATCAGTCCTCCAGAATAGCTCATGTATTTGTCTAGGAGAGCTTTGAAACGGCTGGCTATGATGTTTGAGGCTCCCCCAAATAGGAGCGTGTTGTCAGCAAACTGAGAATGGTTGATATTCTTGATTCCATTGTCAAATTTAATTCCTGTGATGAGTCCCATACGACGATTGAAATCTAGAGCTCTGCTAAATGATTCAGCCATCAGAATAAAGAGATAAGGTGAAAGAGGGCAACCTTGTCTTAGTCCATGAGTAGTTTGGAAAGAAGGTCCAGGTCTACCATTAATAAGTGGGGAGATCCAAGGTCCACTGATGCAGGCTTTAATAAGGCTGATGAAAGATGTAGCAAATCCCATTTTTGCAAGCACAGCGAACAGGAAGGAGTGTCTGACACGGTCAAAGGCATTGGCAGAGTCTAACTTTAACATGAAGCCTTTCTCATTTCTAGCTTGACTGGATTGAATAGCCTCTTGGACAAGAAGGATGGAGTCCGATATTTGTCTATTGGCCAAAAAGCCCCCTTGGTTCTCAGAAATGAAAGAGGGGAGGAGAGGTTTGAGGCATGTAGCCAGGATTTTTGTCAAGATTTTGTAGGAGGAGTTACACAACGATATGGGTCGAAACCAAGAGAAGGACAAAGGTCGATTTTCTTTAGGAATGAGGGCAAGGTGGGTGGCGTTAGTAAATCCTCCTATTTTTCATTTGCGTTGAGTCCATCTTAGCATCTTGACAAGGTCTTTTCGTATAGTATCCCAGTATGTTCTATAGAAACATATTGGGAAGCCATCTGGACTTGGGGCTTTATCTGGCTGAAGTGCCCAAATGGAAATTTGTATTTCTTCTTCATTGATTTCTTTAGTTAATTCTGCGTTGACATCCTCATTGATTTCTTTGGGCAAGTGTTGTAGGAGATCTGAGTAATCCTCTATTTCCTTTGTCTCTGTTAGAAGAGTGTTGTAATAATCTGAGGCTGTTTGTTTGATAGCTGCTTGGGTTTTTTTAGGGCAGCCTTCCTCATCATTGATCATGGTAACATTGTTTCTGATTTTTCTTATAGTTGCTTGCTTATGGAAGAAAGCTGAATTTTTATCCCCATCTTTTAGCTAAAGTTGTCTTGACTTTAGTCTCCACTTTTGCTCTTCTTCTCTGTTGACACGATACAGCTGATAGTATAAGTCCCTTTCTAAAGTTTTATCTTCATGGGTGAGCCCGTTCTCCTCTATTATCCTGTGGTTTTCTTTTAATTTATTTTTTAGATCAGCTTTGGCATTTTCTGGCTCTTTATAATGTTGTTTTGCCCATTGCTTCAAAGCATGCTTTACACTTTTCAATTTACATTCCCAAATGAAACCAGGAGATCCTTCTATGTGGTGCTGCCAAGCTTTTTTAACAATCTGATCCACAATTGGATTGTTGCACCATAGAGAGTTGTATTTAAAAGGTAAAGGCCCCAAGGGACGGTGTGCTTCAAGGAAAATGCTTGTGGGATAGTGATCAGAAGCTAAATAGGGAAGAATTGCAGCATGAGCGGAAGAGAACTCAGAAAGGAGAGTAGTGTTTATCAGTATTCTATCAAGCCACTCCATTATGTTTTCTTTGCCCAATCTTTGGTTATTCCAAGTATACCTCTAGTTTTTGGGAATGATGTCAACTAAGTCGCTCTCTTGCATGATGTCTTCCAGCTTTGCTCTATAAGGATCGTATGAAAATACACCTCCTCTTTTCTCATTGCAGTGTAGTATGCGATTGAGGTCTCCCCCAAGGATAATATTGCTGTTATCTTCAGCTTGGATGTCTTCTTGTAGAGTGGCCCAACACTGCTCTTTGTCTCTAAAATGGTTCGGTGAATAAATGTTATAGACGACTATTTGCTTATACTCAGATTGCTTTTCTAATATGACTTTGATCCAGTATTGATTGATAGTATTGGATGTGCATGTACAGATATTTTTATTCCACATAGTGGTGATTCCACCAGATGCTCCTCTTGCTTCACATATACTTCCATCGTATTGCTTTAGCTGGCCTACAGTTCTTTGCATCTCTTGCTGTCTTTGCTTAGTTTCCTGAATCATAATTATTCCTGGCTTCTCTTGATCTATAAGGTCTTTCAGGGCAGCAGTTTTGGAGGGGTGCCCCAGTCCCCTACAATTCCATGATAGAACTTTTATCATTGAGAATGTGGGATTCGGAGAGATGCTCGTCCCCCATGCTCCTTATGTGTTTTTTCCTTGCTGTTTTGAGTCAATATATAATTTTCTATGGGATTTTGAGTTCTCATGGAAATGTCTTTCTGGGCGTTTTCATCCCTTTGTTGTTTGCTAGATTTCCTGCCAGGTCCTTTCTTTTGAGATTCTTGATTTACTCCGTGCTCTTTCGAGGAGCTCCTTGTTGTCCGGGATGGGGGAGGGTCAAGGGAGTGGGAGGGGGAAGATTGAGAAAGTGAGAAAATGATGGGGGGATCATTTTCGAGGGAGATCAAGGGATCATTTTCAGGGAGAGAGAGGGCACCAAAGGGATTTGAAGAGATCAGGGGAGAGTCAGAGGTTGGTCCTAGGTTGGGAGTGATGGGAGGGCCAAGGGGAGAGGAGGAGGGAGGAGCAGCTGAGGTAGAATCTTTGAGAGGGGCTGAAGGGGGGGTTGGAATGGGAATGGAAGATTTGGGAGGGGCAGCTTCTAAATGTGCTTTTGGTCCAGCAGCAGTCTTCTTTTTTTTAACAGTTTCCCATTGTTCCTCAGAATGCGCAGGTTCATCAATAACTAACTTAGAGCAACGGTTGGAAAAATGGCCATATTCATGACATACCTTGCATTTAAAAGGAATTTGCTCATAGTCCAGTTGCTGAATGTGCATCCAGTCATCCACCTTCAATCTGATTGCTTCTGGAAGACCTTTGCCGAGATCAAATTCAACACAGATACGAGCACACGCCTGCATATTATCTTTGGGCTCACTCCAGTCAATATATTTTCCTACAGCATTACCGATGGCTCGAACCGAGTCATCTCCCCAACAGTGAAGCGGGAGATGCGGAAGACGGACCCACACCGGGACTGCGTTGGGGACATCCAACTCAGGATCGAAGTCCGGGGTCCATTTATTCAGATACAGGCCATGAGAGTCCATTAAATATGGGCCATTTCTAAATATTAGGTCCTTGTCTACTCTAGATTCAAAATGAAAGGTATAATAACCTTTTCCACAGAAGCGAATGGAGATTTTTCCATTAACTTTGTCTGCCCAATTTCTTTCGATCCATCATTGAACTTTTTTTGGAGAGGGCCATAGGCCAGTGAATTGACCTATGAGCCCTCGTTCAGCTAAAGAGAGTGCAGCCATGCGAGGAAGAGTAGGTGGGAGGTGAACTTCTTGCAACCCATCTAATTTCTTGAAAAAATTTGACAGAGCAGGGCGAGTTCTTGGAGGCTGTAAGGACTTGATCAGAGCAGAAAACGCATCAGCAGCAGATTGTGCAGGAGAGCCCTCCGTAGCTGCATCCGGAGAGGACATGGCGGCCCAAAGGCCACGCGAGAAGAGAACCAGAACACAACAGCAAAGGAGAAGGGCACGCAACAATCTCCAGCGACCCTTCCCAAGCGCAGCGCAAGGAGAAAAGAGCAGCAGAGCTACAAGAGTTCTTTAAAAAAAAAACCAGTCTCAAAATATCGAAAGGAGGAGCCCTCCAAAGCTGCAGCCAGCGGGCCGAGGCTGGCCAGCGGCCATGAACGCAGGGGATCGGCAGTAATGGCGGCTAGGTCGCAGCCAGGCTCAGTTCCTCCATTTATTTGTATATGTTAATCTAACAAAAAATTATCATATGTGAATAGCATTTGTAGTTAAAACACTCGATGAACGAAGATTTTAATATCACGGTTGAAGCTTCAGGTTCTCACAATCAAGATGATATGTTGGCAAATGTTTGTGTTTTTTAAGTGTTCATGATGTTGATGTACAGTTATTAATCTATTATTATATCGATATCATGATGACATATTTTTAAAATAAATAATTGTGTACACATGTACATGAATATAATGAAATGTTAACAAATTCTGATTCCGTTCAATGTTTTTGCAATGGAGGTAACCTCTTCTTCCTTGTTAGGGGATGTGCCAAATCCATCGTCACAAGTATGAACAATTTTTCACTAAAATATGTTTTTAAGCTATAAATTGAAGTGAAAGTTTCATTAAAAAATGAGATCTAGATCTTGAGTTATTTTACAGTTTTAAAATTGTTGAATTTTAGTTTTTTGGAGATGATTTTTGTTTGGAGCCACCCTCTTCTTCTCTGTTAGGAGATGTGACAAACTCACCGTCACAAGTATTAAATTTTTCATGTATGTTTTTAAGTTATAAATTGAAGTTCAAAAGTTTCATTAGAAAATGAGATCTAGATCCTAAGTTATTTTATAGTTTTAAAAATTTTGAATTTTAGGTTTGTGGAGATGATTTTCGTTAGGAGCCACCCTATTCTAGCCTATTAGGAGATGTGCCAAATCCACCATCACAAGTATTCAAATTTTCACTTATTTTTAAGTTATAAATTGAATTTCAAAAGTTTTGAATTAAAAAAATGAGATCTAGATCTTGAGTTATTTTACAGTTTTAAAATTTTTGAATTTAAGGTTTGTGGAGATGATTTCTGTTCTCTAAGGACTCTAGCGATGGAGTGTATGATGGAGATAGGAACATCCATGCAATTTGAAGAAGAAGTTTTCTAACTTCTTTTAATATTATTGCAAATTAGTTTCTGAATTTTCATTTGAATTTTTTTAATATATATATATATATATATATATATATATATATATATATATATATATATATATATATATATACTTGTACATGTATATTGTACAGTTTATCGTGGAGGATGTATTGATGGACAACCAACAAAAGACAATGGAGAGGGAAATACATGAGGTATTGTATGATTTTTTTTTTTTCATTTTTGTTTTTTACATGAAGTTCTACATTCTCATTCAATTTTAAAACATTAAATTTTAATGTTTATACGTTGTGTACATGTTCCCCATAGAGGATAGCACTATATTCTCAGGACGTTGTTGGAAAATACACTGGATCCATCTCTATTTGATTGATGATGGACATACATGCAACATTTTATTTGATAGATAGTCTTAAATTTACTTTTCTATATAGATAGTCTTATTTATGCAGTCATATTTACTTTTCGATATAACTTGATACTTGTAACACTATAAATTGTTATATATATTTACTTTTATTGTTCATGATATAAATTTTTGAAATATTTTACATTTTGGATATAGTTGAACTACATTTACTTTTATCAAGAATGATTTTAAATTTTGGATAGTTACATTTGGAATGTGATCACATGTTGTGATATAATGTTTTGTTTTTAAAACTCAAGTTGTTTTGTTATTTGTTAAATATAAAATGATTCTACATGGAAATTTCAAATTACATAGCACATGTGGTACATGTTCAATGTACATGTTATGCATTTGAACATGTGTGAATGTTATATAATTATAAGATGTTTATTAAAGGTGATATTTATGTACATTTTGCATGATCATACATGTCATTTAAAACAATCATAGATGGTTTTACATATTTAAGTTCATGAATATATGTAAAAATGATTGAAGTATGTTTGAATATATGTAAAAATTATTGAAGCACATTTGAATATATTTAAAAATTATTGAAGTACAATACATATATCGATGTATATATCTAAAAAAACCACAAAATTCTAGGTGTTCATAGATGTGTCAAACAATTATAAAATTTTAAAATTGCATTAAAACATATATCCAATACACAACATTTTTCATTAATGTACATAGGAAAGCTACTTTTAGTTGATAGTAAATTGGAAATTACAAAACACGTACCACACATTTTTAATTCAAGAATGAATATTATAATTTTCTTAATAGATACTTCTAAAACAAAATCGTGCAACTTAAAAATTTGCATTATATCAACTATGGTAGATACACATACATGTACATTTTGCAATAATGACATTATGACAAATTGTACCAAATAATGTATGAAATCGTTTAAGACCAGATAATCTACATGTGTATGTGTACACATGTGTATAAATTACTCGTGTTCATGAACCAAAACAATGTACATGTGAAAACACTTTTACATATAACATAAAATATACACATATTATAATAATTGTAAAACATAAGAATGCACAAAAAAATGGCTAATTCAATTTCTAGTTGAGTTTTGTAAGTTCTAAAAGATGAATCCAAGGAGAAGAAATTGTTGGGTAGTTCAATCAAAAAAATTCTAATGGAATGCCATCTTCAATGATCCGTTCATGATCGAAGTTTGACATTTTCCATTTCTTAATTTTTAATATTTTCTTTGATTGAACTTCTATCAAATTTATGCGTGCTACACACACCAAGTGACTATATTGACAACCTATGACATCAGGTTCATAGTCTTAAAAGTAAAAAAAATAACGACTTTGATGAGTTTGTTGGAAAAAATAACTTTTCGGTACAATATACCCTATGTCATATATAAACCCATTATCATCATATTTTTCCAATAATTTCATCTTTCGTTTAGTGCAACGCATCAAATAATACTTCACATTTTCATCGTTGGTAGTGGGTGAAACTACAACAAAATCATCTCCTACACAATAAAAAAAACTTACATAAATTTAGATCATAATTAACATGAAAAATTAACTTTAGAATTAACATCTGTATTTGATTTTATTATCTATTTCTAGATCTCTATAATTTGAAAGCAATTGAAATGTTACCTTCTCTAACAAAATCAGAAACTCGATCACCTTCAATGATACTATAGTCTCCTCTGATTCCATTTCTTCAAATTTTGCAATGGAAATTTTGCCCTTTTTATTTAGTTATGTATGTTGCCAATCGTTTATATAGATTTTGTTTTCACAAACATCATTGGATTTTGTGTTGTCTATGCAAACATGAAAAAAACAAGAATATTTTATTTTATAAAATGCAGACACATTTTGGTACAATTTTGTTTTAATTGAATGTAATTTTCGAGTCCCTTTTAGTGTTTCAACGTCATCTCCAATTGATCTATCTACATCTTGGACCCCAATATGCCAAAAAATTCTATATGGAAAATTCAAACAAGAATATAAATATGTTATTCAAAATAACATCAAAGATAATCATTGTGATAAATAACATTTAAAATTAGAAGTCCAATAAAAATTAGAGCATGTACATATTAAAGTTATATATATATATATATATATATATATATATATATATATATATATATATATATATATACCTTCGTACTTCCCTTGATCGGTTAGTCTAATGGCTTAGTGCAGCGATGCACCATTGAACAACTTGTTCAACTGAGACAAGTCGGTTTGCAGAGTGGTCCATTTGATATCTTTGAAGCGCTCGTTTTATATATGCCCCTGCACCATCATGTTCTCATTTTCCATGACTAGTCTAAAAGAAATTCCAACAATGTTTAATGTGGGTTTTCATATGAAGACGACACAACCAAAAGAATGATCGTGAAGATTTGAATTGACTTGTGCATCAATCTGACCATATCCAATGTTAATTGAATTTTATTTCATGACTTTTCAAGGAGTCATAAATATTTTCAAAACAATGTTGTACAAAATATGTATCATGTGTACGATCGTCACTGATATAAAAATGATTTTCTTTAATAACATGTCAATTTTCACTGGTGCTTTCTATATGATCAACATTTTGTTCAACATGTCTATATATAATATGGACAAGCATGGAGACTTGGTCAAAATCTAAGTATTCACTCTGTATTTATTTTTGTGCAACAAATGTGTAGTTCTCTGCAAAATCAACTGTTGAAAAAATGGTCTCTGGTGGAAAAACTTCACGGGATATTTTGAGTTGCAAATCCTACCATTGAGCTCTATGGGAATGCTTGGTGTATTTATAAATTTCTTCCTCAAACTTTCTCAAAAAATCTATCACAAAAAATTCTTCTTCTTGTAAATAAATTCTTTTAGCACTTGTAGTACTACTTGAACCAATATATCTATGAATATATTCATATCTCTTCCATTTCACTTTTATGTTGGACAATGATTGATCATTTATATTAGTACAATATTTTTTTGAAATTTAGTCAAATTTCCACAATCATTGCATTTTTTACCACTAACACATTTCTTTTGGTAAAATAATTCATGGCTTTCTCTTCCACATAGAATTGGAGATATGAAATCATGGATAGTGGACGAAGGAGGTGAATATTTCCAAAAAAATTTACCAAAATTAAGGAATGTGTCATAATATAATTGAAATTCCACATGATAATGACAACAACAAGTGTCGCATAGAGTGATAGGTTTAACATACCATGGCTTTCTTCCACAAAAGCATTGATTGGAACATTAATTTCATGATTATTCTCTATGAACTTGTTGAACAACTCTATCTGAGTGGTTTCCAAGAAATGTTTTGCATGTTATTCGTACTGATTGCGTGTTATTCTTGTTCGCATCACATCCCTTGATTTTGGTGAAACACGTGAAATTTTCATCAAATATTCATATATTATTTTTTTAACATTTTTTTCAAGCCTATATTTGTATGGTTGCCTACAAATAACCATCCAAAAAGTGAGTTCATCATTTACATCTATTTGCAATTGACATTTCTGATGTTTGTGTAAAGTTTTTCGTGAGGTTCCTAATGCTTGTGCCATAGATTTTACCAAGCGATTCTATTTAGTACTTGATGAAACCACTGCAATTTTTATTTTTATATGTGCATCTAAAGCACTTTTCTTTCTAAATCTCCCAATTGACTTTAGAGCACTATTTATATTTTGTATCACATTTTCCTTCATTTTTTTTTTTTATCTTTTGTTGATTTTCGAATACCCAATAAAGTCATAGCTTCTTTCAATTTCTTTGATGTTAAAAGACTTTTCAACATTTGGGCATGAACTGCCATAGTTTCATATTTCAAGAACATATCAATAATGTGCTTAACACGATATCGTATAACATGGTCAGTTTTTTTATCTCCATATGTGTGAGTGTCAACATTTTCTAACATCTCATCAACGATATTGATTTCATCTGTACATATTAGAATTAAATGTACATAATGAGTTTACATATTCAATAAATAATTAAATTAATAAAGATGCATAATTTCAATAATACACATTCAACATATATATACATACCTCGTGATTCAATTTCTTCACTTGAATTTCATTCAACATTTTCAACATCTTCAATCATTGGTTCAATTTCTCTTTCACTTTCTCTTTCAAAATTTTCTATCTCATCATCAATGTTTTGAGGAATATCTCTCTCTGTTTACATTGCAAAATAATTTTCAAATTAGTTCATCAAATAAAAATTAAGTTTCACAATACACTAGTCAAATTTTAAAATATCAAATTTATAATATTTACATTTACATACCTGCTTCAAATTCTAGTTGAGGTTGCTTTTCCCTTTCAATATTTGTGTGTTCTCTCTTTTTTTTGCGATATTCTCTCCCCTATTCTCTACGTTCCTCAAGGTCTCTTGTTCGATCTTATTTTCTCTTGCAATTCCTTTGATTTCCCATGATAATTTAGTATGAAGCTCAATAAATTTCCTTCAAAATCTTGTAAAACAAATCACTAGATCAAAATTTAGTCAAAAACTCAATTAAAAAAAGCATCACAAAAGGTTTAATTTAAAAAAAAAACTATTTTAAAAATTTTGCACAAATTACATACTTCAACCCAAAACACTTACTTTAAAAATTCCCCCAAAAAAATTTCTTTTAAAAATGAAATTAAGCTCAGAATATTTCCTTCCAGGTCCTGCAAAAAAATTTCATTTAAAAAATTAGACAAAAACTAACTTTAAAAAATCGTTATAAAAGATTTACTTCAACCCAAAACACTTGCTCTAAAAAAATGTCACTTTAAAAAATACCTCCAAAAAATTTCCTTTGAAAATTAAGCCCAACCTCTAAAAAAATTTCACTTTAAAAAATACCTCCAAAAAATGTCCTTTGAAAATTAAGCCCAAAAAACCTCTAAAAAAATGTCACTTTAAAAAATACCTCCAAAAAATTTCCTTTGAAAATTAAGCCCAAAAAGAGTGCTTTGAAAATTAAGCCCAAAAATAGTCCTTTGCAAAGCCCAAATGAGCAAATGTGCAAAAATATGCGAAAATAATGATTCCGTTTTTGGCTATTTATATAGTTGTGAAATTTTTTTTTGGAGGGGCTTCATTGAATTTTCTGGCCGACGTAATTTGCGAGCATAAGTTTAGTCAGAATTCTATAGAAATTTTGACCGAACTTGTTTGTCGTTAAAATTAACGGGATAGGACGGCAAAAACCAATTCAGGCGAACTATTTTAAGATTTTAGCTGAACTAGAATATCTGGAACTATGCAGCAGCTCGGCTCTGAACACATTTCTTCAACTTTGGAATGATTAAACTCTATCAAAATTTATGAATTAACTGTCGAAACCAACACAAGCATTTGCATAATTCAATCTGCTTTCAGGGAATATAACTTTTATGGAATTGCATAGATACTTACTAATTTTAATTAATTTTGTAATACGATGGGTGCAAACAATTTCTGAAGGTCATTATGATACAGTGAAATCAAAACTATGTATCTTCCAAAATACACTGTAAAAGAAATTAAAAAAATTATGGTGCATTACGTTGGTCCGTTGTCTGTAATGGGTAGTTTTAAGATTTTTAATTTATAAATAATATGCTGAGAAAGTTTATGTGAGCCGAAAAATATTCAAAATATGAAGTTTATCATATCGGATCAGTTCAAAAAGTTCTGGTAATTATGATATGCATCAGTTGGTTTCATAAGTATAACGATACCAAAGTAGACTCTGTCTAGATTGTTGTAACAATTTTTTTTTCTCAAAAACACAAAGTTTTCAAAGAATACACCAACGTGTTTCAACATGAATTTTTATGAATCCTTTGATTATTAAAGAACACAAACTCAAATAAATGTTAAGTTGACATATATATTGCGAGTAAAAAAATTCCAAAAAATAAGTAATAGAAAGCTAATAAAATTTTTGACAAGTTTTATTTTTATTGTAAAATGAAATTCTAAACAAAAAAATTGTTTTGGCTTGCAGAAAGGTGAAGAACAGAAAAAATGATATTTTTTTCTCAAAAAAGAGCAAAAAGTGTAACCCAACTTCACATTTTCACCTGAAATAAAATTGTCTTCTAAGTGCAGCAATAAAATATATCAAAGAGGTTTAGACCTTACCATTCTTTTTCATATCCTCTGTTGGTTTGGCTTCCCACCAAATCAAAGCAACACTTTCTAGCCATAATGAAGTGAGTTGCATATTTGTTTCATCGTCTTTCATGTTTTGAATCCTGAAATATAATTCAAGTTAACGAACCCAATTATCAAGTTTTTGAACATTAACTTGTTACTTCACCGTTATACATATGCAATTTGAATTTAATATCAAGTTTAAGGGAGTTTTACCATGACCCTTTGAGGTATGTGGAGGTGTTTGAGTAAAGGTTGTTGTGGAACAAGATGAATATGAAGGTGAGGGTGGAGGTGAAGATGAGAGTGGAGAATATCGTGGTTTATCACCATTTCCTTTTGAACGTGTGTCTTCATCTCCTCCTTTTTCTCCAGAGGAACCCACTCCTTTCGAAGGCGTGGAACTCTCACCCTGCAATCTTGAATTTCTCTCTTCATAAAGAAATTTCACCATTTCAGTCATGTCAAAGAATGACTTTTTGAAAGCATTCTCATCTTCTGACATATTATCAGCTCCTCCTTCATTAAACATGCTTATTGAAGCTTCAGGTACAACTTGAGGTGAAACTTGTGGTGGAAATTGTGGCAAATGTGCTCTCCTTGGCCTTGTCCCAAATTCAGAACCTACACCCAGAAGCTTTCCTTATCGTCTCTTGAGATTCAACCTTGTAAGAATAAAAAAGAGTTGTGAGCAATTAAATCCTCACAGCAGCAAAGAAAACCAACCTCTGATACCAAAATTTATCTATATATGTATGTGTTTGAGGATTGTGTAAATTGCAAGTAAATTGAATGATATTTTGAGGTACTTAAGTTAAATTATTTAACACATTTAAACATGAATTTAACTCATAAATTGTAGAAAATAACAGAGAAATAAATCCATAATAGTAACCACAAAACAACAAGTGATGAAGGAGTTCACCCCTCCTAGGCTACATCTCCTAGTCCATCTTCCAATGTTTGTCCCTCTTTCTTTATCCTCATAAAAGTGTGATTACAATGAGTTACATTGCTCAAATGGCTTCAAAACCTACTCCAACAGCTTCAAAACTATAAAAAATTCCTGTCTAGCCTCTTTCTGCTCCAAAAAATACCAAAAAATTCCTGTCTAGCCTCTTTGAGCATTTCCCTCTTTTACCCAATTTTGCAGTTAATCTCCTTACAAATTAGCCCAAACCCAGCTCAGGCGCCCCGAATGTGGAACTTCTCCTCCAAAATTGGCACGACTCCTGCTCGTCGAGAAAAATTGTAGGACCGTTAGTTTGGCCAATAAGCCCTGAATTATTGCACGCAGCTAGTCATATTTAGTCCCTATGACCTGAAGCTAGCCCCCTCTGCTGGTGGTCATCCAAGTGGTTTCAGCTAACCAATTAAGGTGGTCACATGGAACATTCTAGGCGGTAGTTTGGGCGTGTTGTGAAACCAGCTC
Organism: Pinus albicaulis; assembly: GCA_034641835.2. Classification (NCBI taxonomy): domain Eukaryota; kingdom Viridiplantae; phylum Streptophyta; class Pinopsida; order Pinales; family Pinaceae; genus Pinus; species Pinus albicaulis. The sequence goes on along the minus strand of CM076577.1, from coordinate 1,346,262,660 downwards.
CAAAAATAGAAGAAAAGAGATATCAACACCTTAGAAATAAGCCACTTCGAGGGGGCAACCTCCAATACATTACATGAATGAACAATTCTTGGATGATTCAAATTACAAAACCTCCTTTCTATATATAGGAGTCCATGGGGCCACAATGTAATCCTAGTCGACCTAACAATAATAAATTAAGGGCACAATAATAACAATATGGGGGTTACAAGGGTACAATAATAACAATAAGGGGGTTACACTAACAATAATAAGGGACTATAGTAGTAATATAGGGACCTAACATGCCCCTCTCCTTCAAAAAAGTGTTGTCCTCAATGCTTGAGTAGCTCTGGGTGCTTCTGTATAAAATTCTCATCCTCCCATGTAGAATCTTCACTGGGTAAGTTCTTCCACTTGATGAGATACTCTGAAATTGATCGATTCCGTAGCTGTCGAGTTCTTGTTTCCATGACCGCTTCAGGTTCCAATATGATTTTTCCTTCCTCATCAAGTTCTGGCAATATTGTTTGAACCGGAAGATTTTCACCTATAACCTTCTTTAAGCATGAAACATGGAAAACTGGATGTACTCGCGAAGAAGCAGGAAGCTCCAATTTGTATGCCATAGTACCAATCTTTTGCAACACTTTGTAAGGACCATAGTACTTTGGCGATAATTTATTATCCTTCTTAGCTTGCTTGAGGGACATTTGTTTATATGGTTGTAGCCGTAAAAATACCCAATCTCCTACATCAAAACTTCTCTCGCTGCGATGTTGATCTGCCTGTTGTTTCATTCGATTTTTGTGCCAAATTCAGGTTATCCTTTAAGAGTTGGAGAACTTCTTGCTGATGCTCGATGTGATCTTTGACTGCTTGAACCTTTGAATTTTCCCTTAAAGATGATGTAATTGATGGTGGATGATATCCATAAAGTGCCATAAATGGGGTCATTTTTGCTGCAGTATGGAAGGAAGTGTTATACCACCATTCAGCGAGAGGTAACCACTTGACCCATTGTGTTTGTTTATCAGATACAAAACAACGAAGACATCCTTCCAAACATTTATTTACTATCTCAGTTTGACCATCAGATTGAGGATGATAAGATGAGCTATGAGCTAATTGAGTACCCAAACAAGAAAATAACTCTGTCCAAAATTTTCCAGTAAAAATGGGATCTCTGTCACTCACAATAACCTTTTGGTTTCCATGTAGCTTTTGAATTGTGTCCATAAATGTAGTAGCAACTGTACTTGCTTTAAATGGATGAGATAATGCACAAAAGTGTGCATACTTGGTAAGTCTATCAACTACCACCATGATGACACTCTTTCCTTCCGACTTAGGTAAACCTGTGATAAAATCCATTGAAATCTCCTCCCAACGTTGACTTGGAATGGATAAAGGTTGTAGAAGTCCCGGGGTCTTAATTGTTTCCACTTTATTCTGCTGGAAAACCAAACATTCCGCCACAAACTTTTGAATATCAGATTTAAGGCCATCCCAAAAATATTCTTTCTTCACCCTGTGGTAAGTTTTTAAAAATCCTGAGTGTCCTCCTAAAGGAGAAGTGTGCAATTCCAAAAGAATCTTTTGTTTTAGTTGGGAATTCTTACAAAGATATAAATGATCTTTGTACCATAAGGAATCATTTTTCCAACTAAATGTATCAGATGTACTAGGATCTTGCTGCAACTTTTGAATGAGTGTCCACACTTCTTCGTCCTTCTTTCATTCATCTCTTGCTTTGGTTATCCAATCTGGTTGGATAATAGAAATGGCACAAAGTAATGCTTCCACCTCTTCATTCTTTCTTGAGAGTGCATCTACAACAACATTGAGCTTCCCTTTTTTGTATACTATTTCAAAGTCATAACCCAACATCTTTCTGACCCATTTTTGCTGCTCTTCTGAAGATAGTCTTTGTTCCAAAAAGTGTTTAAGACTGTCATGATCAGTTTTTACCTTGAAGTGTCTTTAGGTAAGTTCTCCATTTCTTTAGTGCATGCAGTATTGCTAACATTTCCTTCTCATAAATAGGTTTCTGTAAATACTTTCCTTTGATTGGACGACTTTCAAAAGCAATGAGTCTTCCTTCTTCCATTAAAACAACACCAATTCCATTTCCTAAGGCATCACATTCCACAATAAAGGTTTTTGTGAAGTCTGGCGTAGCTAACACTGGTGCTAGGCACATTGCCTCTTTAAAATGTTCAAAGGCCTTAGTTGCTTCAAGAGTCCATGAAATTGCATCTTTCTTTAATAATGTTGTTAGAGGTGTTGCTATTCTCCCATAATTCTTAACAAACTTTCAATAATACCCTGTTAACCCGAGAAATCCTCACAACTGCTTTATGGTTATGGGGCCTTTCCATTCCTTAATGGCTTTAATTTTGTTAGGGTCTACCTTAACACCCTCGTGAGATACAATATGACCTAGATATTCCACCTCTTTTACTCCAAAGAAACATTTGGATGTTTTTTCATATAATTGTTTCTCCTGCAATAGTTTGAGCACCCTGTCAACATGTTGAACATGATCCTTCCAAGACTTGCTTTAGATTAGTATATCATCAAAAAATACTAGCACAAATTTTCTAAGGAAGGGTTTGAAAATGGAATTCATCAACCCTTGAAATGTAGAAGGTGCGTTGGTAAGGCCAAAAGGCATGACCAAAAATTCATAATGACCCTCATGAGTTCGAAATGTTGTTTTTGGAATATCTTCAGTCTTCATTCTAATTTGATGATACCCCGAACGAAGATCCAACTTGGTAAAATAAATTGCTCCATGTAATTCATCCAATAATTCATCAATCACAGGAATGGGAAATTTGTCTTTAATGGTGAGCTTATTGAGCTCCCTATAATCCGGACACATTCGCCATGATCCATCCTTCTTGTGTACCAATACTACAGAAGCAGAGAAAGAACTTTGACTAGGTTTAATTATACCCGCCTCTAACATTTCTGCAATCATACGTTCAATTTCGCTCTTTTGGAAGTAAGGATATCTATAAGGCCTGATGTTTGGAGGAACACTTCCTGGAATCAAATGAATAGCATGATCATCATCATGAATAGGTGGGAGTCCTTTTGGAGTTTCAAAAACCTTGGAATGATTGTCCAAGACTTTTTGGAGATCTGCGGAAATAGATGATTTTAATGTTGGAACTTCTAGTGAGCATAATTGTGCAATTATGCCTCGTTGTTCTTTCTTTAGAAGCTTTGTCATGACATTAGAGCTTATTATATTTCCTGGCTTCCTTGCAATACCTCGTAATTCGACTTCCCTTCCTTCTGAAAAAAAAATCAAGAAAAGTTCTTGAAAATTAAAAGCTCCCGTCCCCAAAGATTGTAACGATTGTACTCCTAGTACAACGTCAGCACCTCCTACATGAATGGAAAGCATTGGACTATTCAATACATGTTCCCCCATGGTTAGCTTGATATTATGGCATTTTCCAGAGCAATTTATAGTTCCTCCATTTGCAACCATCACTTGACATTCTGGTGCTGGGCATAGGAAACAATTCAATTCCTTGGCTACCTTACAATGAATAAAATTATGGGTACCACCTGAATCAATCAACACTATTAACTTTTTCTTCTGGATATGTCCTTCTATCTTGAGAGTTTGAGGAGTGGTAATTCCTGCCAATGCATTACATGATATGGTCAGACTCATTTCTTCCTCTTCTTGGGTTGGTTCCTGGTGTATATCCTCTTCTTGTTCATTTTCTTCTTCCTCTTCACAATCTATGTAAAATAATTTCTTCTCAGCACACTTATGACCTTTGGTGTATTTTCTATCACAACTGTAGCAAAGCCCTTTTGCTCTTTTTTCTTCCAATTGTTGTGGTGTCAACCTTGTAGGTTGTGGAAATCTAGGAGTAGCAACACTTCCTTCTTTATAGAAGTGAGTGGTAGGCTTCCTTGTCGCCATAATTTTACATTCATTTTTTCTTGCCAACCTGAATGCCTTCTCCAATGAATCAAGTTCCAAAACGCGAACTTCATGTTGGATGTTATCCTTTAAAGTACCTATGAAGAGATCAATCCTGTGTTCCTCTGGAATATCAGTTACCCTTATATTCAATTTTTGGAAGTCCTCAATGTGCTCCCCCATTAAACCATTTTGTTTGAGATTTATCAATTGGCTAAAGAATGTGTTGCTCTTTGTATCCTCATAATGTGCTATTATTTCCTCTGTAAAAATTGACCAAGTGACAATTTTTTTACGGGAGCAAAGCCATCGATACCATACAAATGCATTTTGTTCTAAATGTAAAGTTGCAATGCGTACCTTTTGTGTGTTTTTCACATTATGGAGATCAAAATATTGCTCCATCTGTAGTATTGATGTTAGAGGATCCTTTCCATCAAAGTTCCTCATACCCATTTTTGGAATATGGTGGTTCTTCCCGACAACATTAGATTTTATGGAATCACAATTAACATTTATTTTGTTATCATCATGAGTTTCCTCTACCATTTTTTCACCATTAGGAAACATTTCTTGTATCAACTTTGTCAAGCCTTCCATGTCTGCTTTTAGAACATTCTTCATGTTTTCCATTTTATCATCGATCTTAGCTTCCATGTCATCCATCTTAGATTCCATGCCAGCCTCCATGCCATCTATCTTAGATTCCATGCCTTTCTTCAAACCATCCATCATAGTTTCCACGCCTTTCTTCAAAACTTCCATGTCATTTTTTGTTGCTCTTTGCGAGAGAGAAATTTGTTTCACTTTCTCTTGTAATTTTGATATGTCATGTTGCCATTCTTCGTATTCATGAGTCATATTAGAGCTTTCCAAAGGCTTAATGGGTGTTGAATTCTTTTTAGGGGGCATTTTATAATCCAATACTGATATCTATTCTACAATATACCCTTGGAATCAATTCAACTTGATTCTTCAAACAAGACTTATGTAATTCGGAAAAAAAATACACACCTTTTACTTGCTTTTGAGGAGCTCGATATTGAAATTGAATTATCTCTATATTTTCGAATCCTCAATATCTGAAATTCAACCCTATAGTAGCCCTCTGAAGCTTCTTTCCAATGCCACAGGTCTGATATGATTTGGATTATTCAAGACAAAGTTATGTCCAATCTCCCACAATGACCCAATTTTGGACTGGTTCAGTAGAGAAAAATTGTACGACTTGCCACGTGTCACTGTTTCATCCTTTGGCTCTGAAATTGATAGAGAAGACACTACAGTCTGTGTACTTGCGACCAATTTTTACGGCACTCCAATTCGATGCTCAGAGAGAAAGTTATGAAGATTTTCCCACGATCACCTCTTTGACATGAAATTTAGGAGCCTGAAAAAGTACTACCTTCCACAGATCATATCTCCGAAACTATTGCGAACCAAGCTCTGAAATTTTTTGACGAGTTTCCTCAAGATTTCAGCTTCGCGCCCTAAAAATTTCAGATTCTGAACCTTCGTAGAAAAAACATTATAGCGCAAATACCACGATGACCTATTTAGATTAAATTGACAAGCCTGCAAAAATATCTAACTTCCACAGATCATATCTTTGAAAATATTGTGAAACAACCTCTAAATTTTTTTGACGATGTTCCTCACGATTTCATCTTTTCACCCTAAAAATTTCAGCTTCTGAAACTTCGTAGAAAAAAAGTTATAGCGAAAATGCCACAATGACCTGTTTGGAGTAGTGAAACCCTAGAATCCAAAGCTTTGATACCAAATGTTGTGAAACCAGCTCCAAAAATAGAAAAAAAGAGATATCAACGCCTTATAAATAAGCCACTTCGAGGGGGAAACCTCCAATACATTACATGAATGAACAATTCTTGGATGATTCAAATTACAAAAACTCCTTTTTATATAAAGGAGTCCATGGGGCCACAATGTAATCCTCGTGGGCCACAATGTAATCCTAGCCGAGCTAACAATAATAAATTAAGGCGCAATAATAACAGTATGGGGGTTACAAGGGTACAATAATAACAATAAGGGGTTTACATTAACAATAATAAGGGACTATACTGGTAATATAGGGACCTAACAGGGCGGACAACGGTTAGGCTGCCGCGGTTGTGGTTGGCGGTCCGGTGCGCTATCACATTTGATGGTTGGTTGACGGTTATGGTTATACTTACTGCCACAGGGGCAAGCTAGGGTCTAGCCCTCACCCCCCTGCCCACGTACCCATGCCGCAGGGGTGGCTAGGGGCTAGGTCCTAGCCCGAACCCCATGCCAAAGGTGGCACCATTATAATTCAAATAAAATTTTATGACTTGTATAGTTAAGTCATATGTGGGGCGCAATGGTAAATGCGGAGGTTTGTTGTTGGGAGGTCGATGGTTCGAATTCAGCAAAGGTGCCACCTGACCTTAAAAAAATTTTAGTGGCCAAAGAGGTGCCACGTGGCAGCCTCTAGCTGGGCCATGTGGTGAGCTCTGATTTGGTCCACATACCAAACACCAATAACCGATAAAAATTTGTTTAGTCGACCCATTAAGAAAATTCCACTTGTCACGTTGCGATTGACTACCGAAGTGTAGTCACCCTACACAGTCAACAGGCCCAGTCAGCTGTACAAACTATTGACTGACAACCTGCACTTTTTTTTGCCAAAATTTAATTATTTGGGAAATCGATCAAAACTCATTTTCAGGAGCATACGATGACGGTTTTGCGTGTAAAAAATTACGTCAGATTCAAAACAATGAGATATAACCAAGTGCATAGGTTTCATTCCATTCCAAGAATTTTCATTTTGGAGCATATTTTTTAGCACCGGATCAAACGAACAGAGAGTATGTGAACCAAAAAAAATGGTAGAAGTTTTAAAAAACTATGAAAGGCGGTTAGAGGAAGTTATGGGTGTGGAGGAGAGATAAAAGGATAAGAACAACAGAAATAACACCAATTTTCTCAACCTCATTGATATTTCCCAGAAACCTAAACCATAGAATCAAAACACATAATTGAATATATAATACCAGTTAGAGGTGGTGGCCACCAAAGAATTTACTAGCTTGGTGAAGGCTTTCTTTTTTGGGTGTTTTCAACTAATTTTTGGTGTCTAACCCTCCATTGTAGTTCACTCAATTTTGTCTCATGCAACCTTGCTATCGTGAGGAGGTAATGAAATTTCCAACTACTGGTGTGATGAGAGCAATGAAGGTCTAGGTCATGAGGGCCTGGACTATGGCCTGGACCTTCCTTCACTAAAGCATCAAATAACTATACATCGAGGAGGGGAAATCCCACACGCAACATGGTGCAATCATAAAGATAACAAAAATTGATTGAACAATTCCAACCTGGGATGAAGATGTGTAGGTTGTGGGGTTTGGCGTATAATTTACTAGGTCCTTATTGACTGTAGCATTGAGAGTGTTCGCCATGACATCCCCTCTTTAATTCTTTGAGAGACGATGAGGTGGCAAGCTTTTTTCCCCTTTCTAAGCATTATTTCCAACACGCCATCCAAGAACAATACACAATTTTTTTTTTTTTTTGTAAGTTTGGTAGGACTACATTTTCATCAACATATCCAGATACATCACCCCCATTTGGGAAGAGAATTGAACCTGTGATGAGTGCCTTAACATCTTGCCTCATTACCATTTAACCAAGACCCATGAACACGTATAATACAAATTTAAAATTAATATAACTAAATATATAAATTTTGAAATTTTAAAACTTTAAACTAATATATTGTTAAAATATTTAATAAAAATAAAAAATAAAAACAAATATAAAAAATATTATATATTATAATAATGTTTTTATATTAATTAATATAATAAAATTAAATATTAAAAAATAAAGTTGAAAAAAATGAGATTAAATATTTCTAAAATTTATTGCTAAGCTTGTGTAAAAGCTAAAAAATAAAAATGAAAAAAGAATAGTAAAATTGGATGTTTCTTCTATTATAGATTAGTTTCCACTAAGAATTTATTCAATAAAATAGAGAAATGAAAGTAAGGCTCTAAAACATTTTTCCATCTAGGGACGAAAATGAAAGCAAAGAGAAGAATAGAATTACATGTTAGGAAACATTATTGATATGGTTAATGGATTTCAAGGAAACATTATTGATTGGCTATAATTAGGCTTTAATGGATTTTTGAAAATATATATATATATAGTTATAATAGATTTTGAGCAATGGATTTTGAGAAATAAAAAATTTGGTCAAAAAATAAATAAGTAATATAAAGTAAAATACAAAGAATAAAATTAGATGTTCTAAGAGAGACCTCTAAAAAAACATATGGTTAGAAAAAACAAGCTAACTTGAGTAAAGAGGAAAGAATGGAAGGTTATCAAACTTTAATGGACTCCCGAAAAGCATATGGTAGTGAGAAAATAAAGGATAAAACTTTAATGGACCCCTTAGAACATATAGTTAAGAAAAGAAAGAGACTAAAGGATAAAACTTTAATAGACCTATGTTAAGAGGAAAGAATAGAATCAGAGATTATCAAACATTAATGGACTCCCGAAAAACATATGGTGGGGAAAAAATAAAGGATAAAACTTTGATGGACCCCTTAGAGCATGTAGTTAGGAAAAAAAATGACTAAAGGATAAAACTTTAATGGACCCTGAAACATGTGGTTAAGAAAAAAAAAAAAAAAGTTAGAGAATAAGAGGACGTAAAGTAAAGAGGAAAGAATAAAATTAACTGTTTTAAAACTTGAATGTTAAGACTAAGACAAATGATATGAGATGTGCTATATATTAAAATATTTGCAGGCACGATATCATTGTGTAAATGTTTGTTGCAGAAAATTGATCGAGAGGAGGTATAAAAGTGCTTGGTTATTGGACGTTGGCCGGGCTTCACTCAAGTGTAGTTTGAAATGGGGTTACTCAACAACTGGCGAGGAATCCGAAGAATCGTGCAATTGGTGATCATTCAGTTGTTTTGCTGGTTAGCATGGTCTGTAAGTTTTTGTTTAGCACAACTTGACATTAGTGAAGGTGTAACGGGATCTGTTAATTTTCCTTCTGCTTTAGCAATTACATCTGTAGGTAAATTAGCAGTGTTTGTTACAACTCTCATCAGAGGAAGGCTCGATCTTGAGATCGGTGCCAGAGATGCCCTGGGTATTCTACTAGGTACCGAACTCACGGTCATAATTGACCAGATTGATGGATATGCACTGACAACATGTCCATACAGAGCCCAAGCTGCTTCTGTCGTAATGTTGTCAAACGGCAGACCCAATTCCTCGATGACGGAGTTCATGAAATCCAATGCCCCTATTGTCAACTCCGTCCTAATTCAATTCGTACCTTTGAGGGCTGCAGAACATTTAGGAGATCCAGTGCGAAATGTACAGCGATGTCCTTGCGGCGTCTGCAAATGCATTGTATACTGGACAAGCATACAAATCAGAGTCATGCTTGCTCGTCGGATGCCGGGAACACTCAAACAATTGTCTGAATTCCAGTGCCTACTCCCATGTCTGACCTGCCTCAGAAATGGCTGCCATGGATGCAACGGTGGCCTTTTGCATACTGAAGAAGATGAAGAAGACGGTAGACTGATAGAGGGTAACTCCACTGTGCAATCCCCTGCAGAACCCCATGTAGTATGTCGAATTCTAGAGGATATCAGTGATGGATCCATCCTCTCAGGGGATCCTATTTGCATATGCATTCCACTGAATGATTCCGAACGTGATAAATGGTCAGAGCTATTGGTAAGATCGTTCAGATCTAAGGATGCCGAAGGCAGAGGAGTCAGAATCATGGCTTCTGAAGTCCTGGAAGGCTACTTGGCTGGAGGTAGAGGACGCAAAGAGGGAAGAGTAGAATACAGCATTGCCTCCTTCCTAGTGCCAAGATTGACAGAAACATTAATCAACATTGTACTCACTGTTTTTTTAACTGTAGATGGTTTCTCTAGCTCTCTGGTAGCTAGAAGAACGGTAAGGGATTACATTGTGGACAGCAAAGGAAGTGGGTTCGCGGCCAATGCATTCCTAACCAAAGCTGTTGTCAAGTGTGATGCCGAGAACACATGCCAATTGCTGACTTTTAGAGGTAATCTTCTGAACATCAGAACCGTAGCTATTACAGTTGGTTGTGTCAACGTGGTTTGCTCTATTGTTTGGGCTGTGCTCATTGCATTTGACGGTGAGGCTGATAGTTCTCCGCCACCGTCTATGCCCAGAGTTGCAGTGATATTGGCAGCCATTGGTGTTGCTTCGGCAATGAACTTCACAATGTTCTTCCAGGGTGACGCTGCCGACAGGGAATTACTGAAATTCGTCTTCTATCCATGCTTGTTGCCGTGCTATAGCGACAAATGGAGCTGTGATAGGAACGATATCTATCTACTCCTGTTTTTGACACTGATGCTTTTGGAGATGGTGAGTTTTGTATCTGGCACTATAGTGGCAGCAACTTTGGGTACGAAGGCTTTTGGAAAATGGCTATATGGTGCTGTGCAAATACTAGTTTTCTTAAAGTGGACGTTCGGATCTATGCTTCTTGATGTAGAAATTTAGAACGAATTTTTTGGAGACTCCTGCCACGTCGCTTTCTCTCACATATTCATCGGCATTCTTGCTGAATGGTGTGTTGGCTGGAGTTCGGTCCAAGTGGGGACCGTGGCTATGGAAAGACAATCATCTGTGGTCAAGAAAACATCTCCATTGATCATATCACCCGTGCTTTGTATGCAGCCTCTGAAGCCAGTAGAGATTAAATTGGAGATTAATATGGTTCACTGTAATGATGGTTATGGTTTAACTATAACTTGTCACAAAGCTTTGTTCTAATGCGATATTCATTTTAGTTTTTCAAATTTTGCTCCGTTTTTTTATAACTCATGGAAGGATCTTATCTCATTTTACTTTACTTACGAATAAATAATATAATATATATTCATTAGGAAGCATATTCATATAAATAAATAAAAAATATTTTAAAAATTATATATTTAAATAAAATAAAATAAACTAAAATAGTTTTTTTCCCATCCAATAAATTTTATTATTTAAATGTGTAATACCATCACAGAGTATATAGGTTAGTTTACTTTCTTTGTTTATAACGTTTACATAATTCGTTAAAACTAATAATAAGCTTATTAATCTCAAGTAAAGAATATTTTAAAATTGTATATTAAAATAAGGCAAGCAATAACCAGCCTGCCATAGGGCATTTAATGCGCCTATGGCAGGCCTCTTCACATCCGATGTCCATAGATAGTGAGCGCATCTGTTGCCACGCTGGCTTGCCAGACCGCAACTGGCTGAGCGCAACCGTTGCCATGCTGGCATGCCAAACCGCAACTGCTCCAAACTACTAACATAAAGCCATCCATCAACGCGCGCGGGGATCTACAGGTAGAAATCACCGCCTCCTCCTCCACAATTTTCGTTGGGTTATGGCAGGCTGCTTATTCTGCAAATTTGCCTCTGTCATATTTTCCACTGTATTTATCAGCAAATGCAAATAATTGTAAATGGAACAAGTTGTTTGTATGTAAAGGAATAACTATAGCAGGGCTCGAATTAGGGGAGTTAACAGATTGGTGCATGTGAAGAACTGACTGCAGTGCAGCAAGACAGTTTATACCAGTTTATACCTCGGCACCATATAGATCCAGGATTTGATTAAATATTATTTTATACCTCTATTGCATGCTATAGAAGTAAATGGGCATAGGCAGGATTAGATTCTCGAAATGCCATCGATGCAGATGCCATGGCAACTGCACTTTCACCTGCTAGATCAGAACCAGGAGGGCCGAAGCTCGAAAAACTCCACCACTGAACATCATGAATCTCTGTGCTTCCTCTTGTTGAAGCAGAGAACCCAACATGATGTGAAGAGGCCTGCCATAGGCGCATTAAATGCCCTATGGCAGGCTGGTTATTCCTAATGTAACGGTTACATGAAGCATATCCCAGACCAGACATTAATTACAGTAGGGCGGAGAGCCTTTATAACTGATTAGAGAATTGTTTTGCGAAGTATAAACAGGGAGCTTGCATTGACCAGAGCTTTGTGGGTGAAAGGATTTACACAGAGATTGTGATAAAGTACATCCAGTGAGAGTTACCAGGGCTCTGCAAAAATGTGTTGTGGCACTATCTGTAAGGTGTATTCATGTCTTATTTTTCTGGCTGTTCTGATAGGTCTCTTGTTTGGTTTCGGTGTCTTCAAATGTAATATTCCTAATTTACGACAGCAAATTGGAATATTCTATTTTGTTTATTTTGCCACCTATAGTTTGTAAATAAATAAAAAGTGAGTAAAAGGGGTCTAAACTCACTTAAAAGAAATAAGACATCCACCTAGTAGCACAACGTTGTGACTTAAGTGGGAGTCAAGGGGGGACCCAACACCACGTGGAGGAGGGGGCCTATGTACACTCTAGAAGTTTCTCCAAGCTTCTGTGGAGATAAGGATGAGAATGTGGATAAGGATGAGGATGTGGAGGAGAGAGAGAGACTATGTTGGGTTTTGGAGGGAAACCAACACTATAAAAGATGAAGGAGCCTCCTCATTTCATTCATACTTGGATTCTTGGATTATTGATTATTGAGTGAGACATTTGTCTTTCTTTGGCACGCTGGTTGTTTAGCCCGTCTGCTGCACTGTTTAATGCACCGAGTGTCTCCGTGCGGAGATCTCACCCTTAGCCTCGGGGGACTTCGAGTGCCTGCTCAGGCAAGGTTATTTTCTTAGCATCATCCTCCAGGACAACGTTATTGCTGCAGCGGCGTAATACTGTGTTGTAGGGTGTTGCCGTGGTGACTTTACGACACCACCTCCTTCTCTTGTTTTTCAGAGGGAGAGCCTCTCTCTCCTTTGGAGGATTAGATTGAGAGATATTGGAGCTTATTATCAGATCTTGGCATTAGGCCTATATGTTCTTCATGGTATACTGCGCAGTTCTTTCCCCAGATATGCGTTATTGCTGAGGGAGCAGCGTTCCAAGGGTTTTGGCATCATTTTGGAGTTAGATCTCTGATTGAGGGTGATCCTTGGATTGTCCAACCAATCCAAGTATATTTCTGATCTGATACTGAAGTTTGCTTCAGAAATTCTGAATCATTCTTCAGATCTGCTGCAGTAAAACTCAGATCTGCTCCGGCATTTTCATGTATTGCTGAAATCCCCAAGGGGAAAGTAATAAAGAGCCCTTTGGGCATTTTGTCTCATTATAGATCTCTGTTTCCATGTACTTATCAGTTTCAGATCTATAATATAATAAATATAAGCTTCAGCCTCCTAGATAAAACGCTGAAGTATTTCTGGATCAATCTTGGTCTTGCAGCACCTCTATTTTGAGGGGTTTTCTATATAAACTGCTGTTTAACCTTGCTGAATGCCTATGCCGTGTTCCCAAACCCATTCTCTGATCATCCATACTGTTATACATCTTATTCCTTCAGGAAAAAAAAACGCAGCCCTTGCTTCAGTAAAATTCTGCATACTCAAAGTCTTGGGAAATCAGGGTTTTTCTTGACTAGTCGGGAAGGAGGAACTGTTTAACATAGAAAAACGCCTTTTTCTGAGCTGAAATTCGACATGGAAGTCCCTCTTGACCTATTCTAACATATTCCAGAACCTTGACCCGTCATTTTACGCAGATTTCCTTATTCACTCATTTTAGGGCCAAAATCCTCACTTTTCCCCACCTTTTTGCCCTTAAAAGCTGAGTAAAGGTTGCTGCTGCTATTTATTTTGGTTGCTGAACATTTTTAGAGATACGATATGATAGTTGAAGCCATCATACCTGAATAATTCGTTTTTCAGGCATGATCTTCTGAAAATTCCCTTCTGGGATATTACAGTGGTATCAGAGCATTGTTTTGGCTTAGCCTGTGGAGCTAGCTATCTATGGAAAATATGAGGATCACAATGCCTACATTCTTACCTGAAGTACCGATTCAACATGGTCGTATACCCTTTGGAGATTATTTCCGAGAATGGCAGTCCATGGGGGAAGACTTGAAAGCAATTTTGCCTTTCAAAGATTACTGTGAGCTCAGACTGGATGGAGTAGTAAGGGACAGTGGTAACGGTGGTAAGTTGCAGCGTACTATTGGGAGGTCACCTCTTCCCATGAATAAGAAATCCACTAGTCCCTGTGAGTCTAAGCCCAAGAAGACCGGAGCGGTGAAAAAGGAGAGTTTATTCTCATCTCTTTTTGGATTCAGAGGAAAGGCATCCACCTTTGAGGAGGTCAAGAAGAATGAAGAAAAAGAAGAGGAAGTACCATGCGCTTCCAATTCTAATCGAGAAGAAGAGATCACATCACCTCTTGAGGAGGCTTGTGAAATCGCTGTCACACTTGTGGAGGAGCAGCCACATGCATCGACAGTTGGGGCAGCCAACACTGTTGAGGATGGGACTCTTGCAGCTCTACAAGAAGTCCCAAATGCACATCAAGGTATGGAAAGATTTCCACATTCCATTGTTGCAGCAAATTCTTCTGATCAATGTGGAGATCTACTTTTGCATGACCAAGGGTCAAATCTCATTGGAGATGCACTTCAACACACCATGGAATGCAATGATTTGGTTCCCTTCTCACAAGAGCAGATAGAAGATGGAGGACATCTTCGGATGGATAACATCTCTCATGCTTGTGTTGGACATCCCTTGCGCCATACACATCATGATGGGAGGTTTTTGCCTACCACCTATTTGATTCTTGATAGGGTCTCATTGATCCTTGAGAAGTTTACATTTCAAAACCCTATGGAGTGCAAATTCAGAAATTTGATTTTGGAGGATGGTAACCCTCATTGGAGGAGTACCAGGATGAGGAGAAGAAGGAGGCATCCACAAGTGATTGAGTGGATGTGGTTGATGAGCAAGGAGCTAGCAGGCTACTTGCAGATCTATGATACCAGGCAGCAAGAGGCTTGGCTGCGCTGGTTACTCTTGAAAGAGTTTGGCCATCTCTTGGCAAACACTCTTCCTAAGTGTCAGAGGATGGAGGAAAGATGGCTAGATACTTGCATCATTGAGCAACATAGAGGATGGATGCATGGTGTTGATATGATACTCATATCATTCATTGTGTCTTCATCACATGATTGGTATGATGGAGGTATGGGGAGGCAACACAATTTCTTGTTGCTTTTCTTGGGAGAGCAAGGGCAGATTTGCTCTCACACTTTGTATAATGTTGCAAGAGGAGGAGATGGCACTATCTCCTTGATCTTTGATGATGATGGGGAAGCACTTCCATCTTGGGGAGTATTCCACATTTGTTGCAGCATTATTAGAGGAGTCTTTGACAAGGAGCATGTCAAAGAACAGAGTCTTGTATTGACAGGAGCTTATTTGCATGAGCTCACAGTGTTGTCACCTTGGAGCAGAACATTATGGATGAAGTGTGCGCAGCAGAGATATGGTGGATCTATAACCCATAGGTCCCAGGATCACTTCATATTTGTTGCACTTAGAGGAGCTAATGATGATAAAGACATCTATGGCATATTCTTCTTGACTTGGGTTTCCAAGCATAAGGAGGATTATCTTCTTGCAGCACATGGGCCAGTCTTCTTCATAGCAGGTCAACACTTTATGGAGGACTCATTCATGGACCCATGTACCGTCTTACTTCCAGCATATGGTGAGGGATTTGTTTATACATTCATTGATTTGCACACTCTTACCATTCTTATGCAGTGCATTGCTTCACAAGAGGGCAAGCTTGTCACATTGCTCCATGAGTTGGATTGGGCCAATCTACATGATGGAGGCAGCCATCTCTTTTGTGGCCTTGGGAAAATCTTTTATCATCACATGTATGTTCATTTTCTGCACTACAGCATGTATCATATAAAGACATGCATGATTAACTATGTAACAAGAAACATTTTGCCATGTACTTTCATCAAGCATCAACTTGTAAAACTGCGCTGTACTTGTTTGGGAAGCTGTTGGTACCTCTTTTCATCACATGTAACCTTCAACGTTTCCTTCATTTTGCTACTGATCATGTCTCCATTCGCTGATATAGATCAGATTTGTATGGGAGGCTTGATTATGAGGGAGACACATGAGCTTGATGTGTCTTTGAGTGGGAGGAATTCTCACATTCTCTACACTACATGTTCTAATGGGAGCATGGGAGGAGGCGTGGCCACCACTACTACATATGTGTTCTCTTTTGAGGTGGGCCATGAGATTGATATTCATCCATTGTACAGCCATGGGCAAGTGTTTGGTCTTATGTTGTTGTCATATTCAGCCATTTACTATCCATTAGTAGATGTGATGAATCTTGTACATTGCTTGCCATGTAATTTTCTGAAGTTGCAGTGGATGAGACTACGTTGTATCCTTGCGAGAGATTGTTTGCATTATGTATCCTCGTGTAGAACCTTCAGAAAGCATCTCATTAGGGTGATCCATGATGACCATGTCATATTCTTCATGGATGGTTTGTTTTGGGCCAGCTTGTTCTTCATTGTTGGAGGAACCTTCTTTGGAGGATTGTTCTTCACTTTGCCATTGGAGGGTAATGATTTTGCAGCCCAGGGTCAGCATACAATCTACACTTGTCATGAGTGGAGAGAAGGACAGCATGGGGTAAGCTATGATGCTTGCCAAGTTCAGATTTTCAGCCCACCCTCATTACCGGAGCTTGAGGTGGAAGGAGATTTTCAGGAGTTGCCTTGTTGGGAGGTGGCTCATTTTGTCTGGATGATTGCTTGGAGATGGAGGATCCAGATGAGGGAGATATTCCTCATTATATTTCCGACTCCATGCCTTGATTGGAGAGAGGTGATGAGTTGGTTCACAGTTGATGGGCCAGCTTACACAGTCATAGATGCATAGCAGCAGCAGTCATGGTCTTTAGTCATAGCCAGAGACAGTGAGCAGTCCGAGCCATGGGACTTGGGCTATTATTGGCCATGGTGGCAATGGGATCCGGGCGGATTGTTGGTTGGCTGGTACCATGAGAGATCAGTTTGGGATCCTGGCATTGAGAGATCCCTACATATCAGGATGATGCAGAGTACAGGGGAGATTTAGTGGCGCATCTGGGACCCAGGCATATTTTGCAGTGTCGGTGGAGAGCATCCGCTAGGAGGAGACTTGTTCAGGCAGTTGCTTGAGGGCAAGCAACATTTTGCCGGGGGGGACTGTAATATTCCTAATTTGCGACAACAAATTGGAATATTCTATTTTGTTTATTTTTCCACCTATAGTTTGTAAGTAAATAAAAAGTGAGTAAAGAGGGTCTAAACTCACTTAAATGAAATAAGACATCCACCTAGTAGCACAACATTGTGACTTAAGTGGGAGTCAAGGGGGGACCCAACACCATGTGGAGGAGGGGGCCTATGTACACTCTAGAAGTTTCTCCAAGCTTCTGTGGAGATAAGGATGAGAATGTGGATAAGGATGAGGATGTGGAGGAGAGAGAGAGACTATGTTGGGTTTTGGAGGGAAACCAACACTATAAAAGATGAAGGAGCCTCCTCATTTCATTCATGCTTGGATTCTTGGATTATTGATTATTGAGTGAGACATTTGTCTTTCTTTGGCACGCTGGCTGTTTAGCCCGTCTGCTGCACTGTTTAGTGCACCGAGTGTCTCCGTGCGGAGATCTCACCCTTAGCCTCGAGGGACTTCGAGTGCCTGCTCAGGCAAGGTTATTTTCTTAGCATCATCCTCTAGGATAGCGTTACTGCTGCAGCGGCGTAATACTGTGTTGTAGGGTGTTGCCGTGGTGACTTTACGACACCACCTCCTTCTCTTGTTTTTCAGAGGGAGAGCCTCTCTCTCCTTTGGAGGATCAGATTGGGAGATATTGGAGCTTATTATCAGATCTTGGCATCAGGCCTATATGTTCTTCATGGTATACTGCACAGTTCTTTCCCCAGATCTGCGTTATTGCTGAGGGAGCAGTGTTCCAAGGGTTTTGGCATCATTTTGGAGTTAGATCTCTGATTGAGGGTGATCCTTGGATTGGCCAACCAATCCAAGTATATTTCTGATCTGATACTGAAGTTTGCTTCAGAAATTCTGAATCATTCTTCAGATCTGCTGCAGTAAAACTCAGATCTGCTTCGGCATTTTCATGTATTGCTGAAATCCCCAAGGGGAAAGTAATAAAGAGCCCTTTGGGCTTTTTGTCTCATTATAGATCTATGTTTTCATGTATTTATCAGTTTCAGATCTGTAATACAATAAATATAAGCTTCAGCCTCCTAGAGAAAACGCTGAAGTATTTCTGGATCAATCTTTGTCTTGCGGCACCTCTATTTTGAGGGGTTTTCCTATATAAACTGTTGTTTAACCTTGCTGAATGCCTATGCCGTGTTCCCAAACCCATTATATGATCATCCATACTGTTATACATCTTATTCCTTCAGAAAATACGCAGCCCTTGCTTTAGTAAAATTCTGCATACTCAAAGTCTTGGGAAATCAGGGTTTTTCTTGACTAGTCGGGAAGGAGGAACTGTTTAACATAGCAAAACGCCTTTGTTTGAGCTGAAATTCGACATGGAAGTCCCTCTTAACCTATTCTAACATATTTTAGAACCTTGACCCGTCATTTTACGCAGATTTCCTTATTCACTCATTTTAGGGAAAAAATCCTCACTTTTCCCCACCATTTTGCCCTTAAAATCTGAGTAAAGGTTGCTGCTGCTATTTATTTTGGTTGCTGAAACATTTTCAGAGATATGATATGATAGCTGAAGCCCTCATACCTGAAGAATGCGTTTTTCTGGCATGATTTGCTGAAAATTCCATTCTAGGGATATTACAGCCACCCACATATGTTACACAACCCCAAGATAAGAACACTCCACAAAGTGTGTGTAAAATGAACTCCAAGTCTCTCCAATATATAGGCATTTGTGGGGGTGTGTGACACATTTCTTATGCATGTGGCATAAATCAGGTCGACCCTTCACATGTGGAATAAATTCAAAACACATGTTCTGCTCATCCGATCAAGACGATATTTTGATCGATCTTGCACCTCTCCGAAAGAGGAATCCAATAAAAATATTGGCATCGTCATCTGAGCATCACATCATGGAGTTTGAACCTAGTTGTCCAAAATTAACAGTAACTCCACGTTGATGCTTTGGCTCCTCTCTCTCTCCTCTTCATGCAATCTCTATGCTTCAGAAATTCTCCCTCTTGGAGATTTCACCTTCCCCTCTCTGCAAATGAGAACCACTTCGATTCTTCCTTTTACTGAAGAAATCAAACTCTTGATTCTTTCTCCGTCTGATGTGTCTTTCCATAGTCCCCTCACCCTCCTTATATTCTTCTGTTGAACCTTCAACGGCCAAGATTAAAACATAATCAAGTGCTAAGATTAATTTGGAGGTGATCTATGACTTTTTCTAGAAGATTCACACTTAGTTTAATTAATACCCTTTAATTAATCAATTTTCCTAAGTTTACACTTAGGAAAACATTAAAAAACGATTCATTATTTTAATTAAACCATCTCTAAGTGGAATCTTCCAAAATCCTTTTCTAGGTATTATGGAATACATGTGTCTTAACCCATATACAAAATTACAAGGCTAGAGCACATTCGATGCTACCATAAATCAACACATCATGCTTGATTTGGGATGTGATGACTTGGTCCGTCAGATGTTCTAATGTTTGTTTAACATTAGGAAACATCACCCTGATACAGTCAGAACAAACATGTTGTCCATTTTGTGTTTAGTCATGGGAAATCGTGATGCCATTTGCAGGGAGTTGCAAGCTAGATTGTTGACCATTTGGAGGAGAGAACAGTTGGTTTCACCTGTTGCTTATGAGCAAGCTGAAAGGTTGGTTGAGTAGAATATTAGAAATTTCCAGAAACAGTTGACCAGGGAGGAATTGCTCATGATTTATGGGCCATGTAGTAGGAATGAGTTAAGGAGAAGGGGTCTTTGCTTCATCTACAAAGGACCTTGGGGACTTGACCACTCATGCTTGGGAGATGCAGAGGTAGAGATGGAGGACATCCCTTTTGTATGTCAGGAGGACTCTTCTTTGGACGAGTCCATGAGGTCATACGAGGATGCCTTTGGGGAGCATGAGCAGTGATGCAGAGTTGTGGATAATAGGCTAGACTTATATTCCAGTACGTTTGGTGAGCAACTATTGGACCCTATGGGAGACATTCAGGATGAGGAGTCACTAGTGATGAGTCAGCATGAGCAGCATACATTGGAGCGTGAGTTAGTAGAGGAGGAGGATGCACACAATATACATGATGATCCTTCTGGGGAGGGCCAGTTGGAGGTTCACATTGAGGCCATGGTAGCAGAGGATGGGCAGCCACCCTTGGGGCCAGCCATTGATGAGGAGCGGGTAGGTGTACAAGTAGTTAGTAGGGTGGAAATACTTGCAGACACTTGTCCTCAGGCGGTGTTGGAGGTTGACAGGGCAGCGTCGCAGTAGGATAGTAGACGACAAGGGTAGGTGCAAGCCAATGTAGTCGCGACCAACAGAGTTGGAGCATTTTCAGGTAGCAACCCTCTCCAGGGTTACATAGATAGGGCTTGCAGCACAACTTGCCCACTTGGGTCCATTATAGGGAGAGCGACAGGATTTCTAGGACAGATTTTGTTTGCTGATCGGGCAGGGCATCAGGAGTTGAGCATGAACTAGTGTTAGCCTAGTAGACATACTCCTTGCACAGACATCTGTACATTATATTGGCGGGAGATCATGAGTTGGTACCCTATTGATGTTATGATCTTCTTAGTCAGGAGCATAGCGGAGAAGAGACACTTAGACATGACAGATACTACAGTTTCTAGTTGGTAGTGGGACACAGGTTGACGACTCTTCAGTATTCCATCCCGATTTCAGGAGAGCAGAGTTAGCATTGGATTGAGTCGAGAGTTGGATTGGAGAGAAGGGATGAGTTGGTACGCAGTTGGTGTGAAAATTTCTGAATATTACTTATGTAGAAACCCTACTGTTAAATCTTGATTTACTTCTCCTACTTAAGCAAGTTATTAATCTGAAATATTCAGCATTAACATCGAAGCAAAACACATTAACAGTTTACACAGATACAGATCTAAACTGAATACATGCACATGACAAAGTGACACATAGGATTTTCTGGACAACTGTCCCCGAAAAAACCCAATGTGGGAAAATCGGTCTTCTGACTGCTGGAGGGCTTTTATTATTAAGTAGATTCTAAGTACAACAAATTTGGGCACCTTACTGGTTAACTCGACAGAGAAATACAAAATCTGTAGCAATACCTTTGTTCCGGATACAGAAAAACTGACTGATTCACACCCTCAAACGGGATTTACAGAACTCAGCCCTTTTCAGTCTTCAGAAATCCCAGTGCTACTCTGAAGCCCTCTGCGTCAGCTCTGCTAGCCTGTGTGTTAATTTTGGACAACTAGGTCCAAACTCCATGTTGTGATGCTCAGATGAAGATGCCCATATTTTTAATGGATTCCTCTTTCGGAGAGGTGCAAGATCGATCTAAAGATCATCTTAATCCAATGAGCAGAACATTTATTTTGAATTTATTCAAAATATGTGCAGGTCGGCTTGAAATGAAATGTAGGCTTGAAGCCCTAGCAGTTGTGTCACACACACTCATTGATGGATATAAATAGGTCAACGTTGGAGGT
Source organism: Pinus albicaulis (assembly GCA_034641835.2). Lineage (NCBI taxonomy): Eukaryota > Viridiplantae > Streptophyta > Pinopsida > Pinales > Pinaceae > Pinus > Pinus albicaulis. The sequence goes on along the minus strand of CM076577.1, from coordinate 1,346,241,043 downwards.
CATTTTCACTCATCCATCCTCACACATTCTCTCTCATCATCTGATTGGTTCAATCACTTGGAGGCTCTTCTTCATCCACACGTGGGAAAATGCAGCAAGGAGATTTCTGTTTTTCAACTTAAGGTTTCAGCGCAGAGTTGACCAATGTTGACTTTGGTCAATGCATGGTCAAACTGACCCAAATTTGTCCTAGAATTCTGATTTTTGCAGTCCGCATTTATTGGCACAGAAATCGAGGTTGGACATTGACTTTGACTAGGCTACGTTGACTTTTTGCTGCTGTTCTTTTGCGTTAACCGTTGACTTTCATTGCATTTTGCATTGACTGATCTGGCTGCTCGAGAGGGTTGTGTGACACTTCTGGTTGGCTGACTGTATTGGGACTTTGTTGGTTGAAGCATCATGTTGACCGTTGTAACGCACCAACACACTTATATATTTTTGGCTTGTCTTCTGTCGATCTACTGGTATGTTCTATCAACATTTTACTTTCTTGTTTATGTGATTGCTGATTGATATTGGGGATAAAAAGTAAAGTTTCATCAAGCATAGAACATCTACAAAAATTTACATGGTATCGGAGCTGAAGTGAAGACAAAGCCCAAGTTTGTAGCAATCATCGAAGAAGAGCATGGGTACCTCAAACTATACTGGCTTTAAAGCTGATGGCAAATTGAATGGGAAGGAAGACTTCCATGCCTGGAAGATGACATTGGATCTTAATTTGGAAGACCAAGATGTCATGGACTATGTGTAGGGTAAAATCCAAGAACCTCCATCCACTGCACCTACTGCCATGAAGACAAAGTACAAGAAGGGAGAAATCAAAGCAAAGTTGATGATCAGGGACTCAATTCATAAGAGTCTGGTTGCCTACATCTCTGAGCTGGGCACATCCAAGGACATGTATGATAAGTTGGTCAACATGTTCAAGGCCAACAATGCGAATCAAGTCCTATTGCGAATCAAGTCCTATTCTTCAAGAACCAATTGAAGAATCTGAAGAAAAGCAGGGATGAATCCGTTTAATGATATTTTCTGAAGCTGACCGAAATCAGGAATAATCTTCTGGCTATTGGGGAGACAATAGCTGATCGAGAGATGGTTCTCACCGCACTTGCAGGTCTCTCATCCGAATGGCATGTATTCAACACTACCATTCTCAATAACAATGTCATACCTGATTTTGACGAAGTAATATCGAGATGCGTACAAGAAGAGACAAGGATGAAGGAATATGAAAATGAAGGAAACGCTGCCTTCACTGCTCGTGCTAAGAGGTAGAACTTTGGAGGTTCGAGGAATAAAGGAAGAGCAGGGGCCCAAGGGAAGAGAGGTAAATGTTACACTTGTCACAAGCTTGGCCACTATGCTAGAGAATGCCCTTTCAAGAAGGATTCTCATGATGATGATGACAACAACAACAACCAGAGGAATGGCAATCAAAGGAACAACTGGTTCAAAGGAAAGAGGAAGGCTTCCTCTGGTGGAAATGGGCACCCTTTCAAAAGGTCGAAAAATTCTAGGTATGAGGAATCTAATGTTGTTGATGATAAAAGAAATGAATTCATTCTTGTTTCTGCCCTCTCTACTGCATCTCCACCCGACACTATGGATGTCTGGTTGATAGATAGTGGTGCCTCAAGGCACATCACTGGGTTCAAGGAAGCACTTTCTGATATGGTTGAGAAGGATGTTAATCTGAAAATTATCCTTGGAGATAATGCCACAAATCCCGTGAAAGGGACAGGGACTATGACCCTCCACTTGTCTCAAGGTCAAGTCCTCCGCTTGCAAGATGTACTATATGTACCTGATTTGAAGAAGAACCTTGTGTCTATTTTTCCCATGGAAGACAAAGGTTTCAATGTGGCATTCATTGATGGGAAGGTGCGTATCTAGAAGAAGAGTTTCAAGGAAGCTATCACGATTGGGTTTAGAGTTGATACACTCTACCATGTTGGAGGAAGTCCACTGGGAACGATGACATGTGATACTATCCGACAGACTGAACTATGGCACTGGAGGTTTGGACACCTTCACTACAAAGCCCTTCCCGAAGCAAGGAAGGTGGTGACGGGGATGCCCGAGTTCACAAATAATCATGAAGGTGTATGCTAGGGCCGTGCCGAAGGAAAACATACAAGGGGACCTTTCCCCTCAAGTGTCACAAAGGCATCTGATGTCTTGCAACTGATACATTCTGATCTGTTCGGTATGATGCCCGTGACATCCTTGGGAGGATGTTCTTATTATATGACATTCAAAGATGACTTCTCTCGCAAAACCTGGATATACTTCTTGAAAAAGAAGGATGAGGCTTTCATATGGTTCCGTACCTTCAAAGCCTTGCTGGAAAATCTGATAGGGAAGAAGATCAAGATATTGAGGATCGATAATGGCACTGAATATGAGATGAACGAGTTCAAGAAATTTTGAAGAGAAGTTGGCATCAAGAGGGAGACCACAACTGGCTATACTCCTTGTTGACCACACTTCGTCAACTACCCCATAGCAGTACACCCCCATTTTTTCAAATGGGATTCGTCATGTTCGACATGGTTGCGCCATTCAGATTCCATCATCCAGATTTCATCGCCGATCGACAGTTTTATAATGATGTAAACCCATTCTGCATTGTTATGATGTAAATGATCTAAGTAAGACTGTCCATGTATGTAATAGCCTAGGTAAGCCTAGTATGTTGTTGATTATCTCTATCCTAGGAGGTTTTTTGTCTCACTGATTCATGAAAGTGATCGGCAGAGTTTTTCCCTCCAGCCTCACCCCAAAGCTAGGGTGGATTTTGTCATCAGCATGCTAAGTGAGTCCTAGTTTTCTATCGAGTCATTGTAAAAGTAGTTTGAACTACTTGGTCTACTAGATCATATGTTGAGTCGCAGAACTGGGTATTTATTTGAGGGTCTATACGAATGGGTATTCCCCCTTCATGTATGTAAATGTATTATGTAAAGAGGGTTGGAAAAATAAGTAAAATCCCCTCTCAGTCAATTAATTAAATTTTCTGGTCAATTAATTAAAAAAAAAAATCTTAAACTAGAAATTTAATTTAGGGTCCTACGTTAGGATTAAATCTTTAAAGGCAAAATTTGTGGGTCCTTGGAAAATGATTTTGGAAGCCCCAAGCCAAGGGAATATTGAAAATTTTAAGAAATTTTGGACCTTTGGGCCTTGGTGGTTAAGTCAAAGTCAAAATTTTGGGGTAATTAACTCAAAATATAATATTTTTGAGTTAATTAAAATTGAACTAAATGATAAATTCGTTTTTCCCCAAAATTTTAATTTCAACGCTCCTGATTAAAACATGATTAAATATTTTGGACGGTTGAGATTATTTTGACAAGGATCATCCAAACTAGTCGTTGGAGATTTTGTCCTATAAATTTAGAGGTCTTTGTCAGTCTTGAATCATCCAGATCTCGAAATGGGTACTGCTCTTAGAAGCTCTTGTAAACTTTTCGAGGAATAAAGCTAAAGACTTTGGGGTTACAGATCTTGATGTTCCTTCTCAAATTTATGTGGTGAATTGTCTCTAAACTCTGCTACTTGGTTTCTTGCATTTTATGGTTGATGGCCTTCGTGGATTAATCTGCATATAGGTATCTTATGCAGTTTTCTGGGTTTATAAAATAACATTCTGATTTTTTTGCAAAGGTCTCATGTTGTTTTCTTAAATCTCTATCAGTCTAAAGTTCAGATCTAAGTGTGCAGGAAAATTTTTAAGATTGAGCGTCTGGGGAAGTCTTCGGTTGGACCAGCCGACTCTCAATAAGCATAAATCTGATAAGCTCTTGGTTTGTTAAATTCCGGGTCTATCTTACGATATTTGTGATTTTGCAGGGTTTCGAAGGCTTGTGCCTCTCACTTAAATTTTAAACTTCTGAAAATTGTGCTAAACGGATTTAAATCTAACCTTGAGGGTTTTAAACTTGTAAACTAGCTTGTATATTTGTAAATTTTTCAGGATTGTGAGGGTTTTAATCGTTTCTTGGCATGTATCTTCAGATCTGGCAGGTCTCTTGCAGATCCAGGGTTCAAATCGAAATTTTTTTAAAGATCTAGGGCAGATCTAGCCTCCAAAGGCTAGATCTGGCCTCGAATCCCCACTGTGGGCAGATCTGGGCGTTATTGGTTTTAGAATTTTGAAAATCTGAACTTAAATTGAAGAAATTCTAAGTTGCGGGGTGATTTGAATATACTGGGTGTAATTATTGACTCTGAATGCTGTTCATTCCTGTTGATCTGCGGTTTACCTTTCTTCCTTCCAAGCCATCGATCTCCTTCTCCACTGCCCATGCATTTCATACTCGTTTTGCCCATCGAATCTTCTGAAATTTCCTCTACCCATCGAATTTCATCCTCATCTCTGCCGTTGGCTCATTTTCTCCTGCCCTTCATCGAATTCCAATCTGCTCTGTCCCACATTTCTCCCCGTCCTGCAGAGCCGTCTCACGTTTGACGTCCGATCCATAACCCTCGCTGCCGTCCTGCCTGCTCCAGTTGCCATTCCGTCCCCTCTGCCTGCAAACAACTCCACGTCGCCTAAACCCGCGTCCAATTCTCCCTCCTTACCCTCCGCGGCTCCCTTCTCCCATCTGCTCCTCGACCTGCACAATAAAAAATATACACAAATGAAAATCAAACGACAAATGCATGCATAGAAACGTTTCAACCTTATGTACATATGTATTTTTAATTCGGATTCATTTTTTTTTTTGATGCGTTCATACTTTGTTAGCTTTTAGATTTTTTTTAGGTTAGTCGTAGTTTTAGTTAGGGTGTAGCTTTAATTTAGTCGATTTTTTTTGGGTAGATTTCGATTTTAATTAACCGTAGCTTTGGAGCTCTTTTAGTTTAGACTTAGCTTTAGTTTTGATTTATTTAGATTCTGATTAGTTTCTTTTTTTTTAACTTAGTTCGATTTCAGTTTCTAATAGTGTAGTTTAAATTTAATTGTAACTTTGGATTTAATTTAGATTTTGTTTAGTTTAAGTCTTAGCTTTTAGTTTTAACTTAGTTTAATTTTAACTTTAGTTTTGTTAGGATTTAACTTTTAGATTAGAACTTTATTTAGATTTAGATTTTTTGATTTAAAAAATAAATATTAAAAAAAATTAAAAATTTTCAAAAAAAATCTTTAAAAAATTTAGAAAATTTCAAAAAAAACTTAAAAAAAAATTTCCAAATTTTTCTATGGTCAAGTGAGCTTTGAAAATTTTATCTTGAGATTGACTATATAAAATCTTTGACTTGCCTGGATTGAAATTAATTGAAACATCTTAAATATCTGGCATTTTCATCTTACTGTTTCATGGTTGAAGTGTCCTTCATTGAATATCATCGATCGTGTTTTTAATAAGCAACAGTTAATCATCGTTTACTTGTTTATAATCGCATAGCGGGTTTTGTTTGACTCCATAAGGCACTGGTCTCCAATGTGAAATCTAATTTGGATCTGTGGAATCTCGTTTATTTCTATCAAGTATTTGATGTTTTAGTTGTGTCTCCTGAATTTGTTATCTTCATTTATAAAAGGGTCTACCTCCCTTAGCCTGCAAGGAGACAGCTTAAAGAGAGAGATTGGGGATAAAGGTGACAACCCCCAGTCTGAGCCGTTGTCGCGGTGCCCTGAACAATCTGTGCGACAACATTTTTTGGCGCCGTTGCCGGGGATAGAGTTTTTCTGTCCTTGGTCTTTACGACATTTTATAATCTTCTGATCTTTCATCGCCATTCATTAGCCTGTCGCAAGGGATCACATTTTCTGGCGTCTTTCATCTCTTCATATTTTCATCGTCTTATCTTTCGCCATATCACTAATCATTGCATCATCATATCTTTAGCACCTGGACATTTCGGTTGGCTTCTTGTTTGGGTGGTGACTCCACTTAGTCATCCTTTTACTCCCAGACAAGAATTCCCCCGTGATATCCATCTGCTAGCTCTCGATTATTTCTTCTGTTTTAGAATTAGTTTCATGTTCAAGTGGCGACTCCAACTCTTTCATTTCTTACAAGAGTTCCTGCCAAGAAGTTCGCTTCTTGAGGACCTTTTGACTATTCTTGAACACGAATCTATTTCTAAAATCCTAAAAACGATATCATGGATGTTTTTGCCCCGTGTAATTTTGCTAATATTCAGGGTTATCCCCATAATCTCCCTCAAATGGATAAATTACCTATCTTTCAAGGAAATGATGCAGTTAGTGTTAAATCTCATTTGTTTGCTTTCACTAACTGGTGGAATAGATTTGCAGTTGCAAAAAATAATTTTGATGATGTAAAGATGAAAACTTTTGTTCTTACTTTTGGCGAAGATGTTGCTGATTGGTTCATGGAAAAACCTGATAATTCATTCAATACTTTTGAATCCATTGTAACTGCTTTTAAAGAAAAGTATAGTGATAAAAGGGAAGATCGACATTTGGTAAGAGAGATCAGTACTATAGAAAAGAAAGAAAATGAAACAACTGAAGAATTTAACAGGAGATTTAATGGTATTCTTAGAGAAATATCTCAAACTCATAAGCCTCCTGATGGATCTCTTCTGAATTTTTACATTGATGCATTTGATTCTGATACTTCATATGAGTTAAGGCGGGCTAAAACTGCAAATTATAAAGCTTGTCAATCTTTAGCTGAGGAGATTGAAAAGGATAAGAAAGCATCTGGAATGTCCAAAACTCCAGATTTTGATAGATCTTTGATTGATACTAAGTTAAAAGAACCTCTAAAAGATGATGATCACCCTGTGAAAAGGTTAATGCAAAAACTTGAAAGCATGGAGCTTAATCATACTAAAAAACTTGAAAGCATGGAGCTTAATCATACGAAGAAACTTGAAAGCATAGAGCTTAGTCATGCTAAGGAAATAAGTGTCTTACAGGCTAGATTGGTTCAAATGGAAAGGGCTCAAACGCAGAATCCCCAACCTAGAAATAATAATGCTTTGCAGAAAAGAGGCCTATCTTATGAGCAGAGACCGACAAATCAACTTGAGTTCGCAAATCTTGTGGATGAAGTTCCTCCTTATTGTAGAGCTTGTAATGATCTTCATGAAGAGGCTACTTGTCCCATTGTCAAAAGGATCATAGCTATGGCAAAGTCAAGTCATCAAATTAATGTTGTTGGTAAGGACTATCACACGCATATAGAAGATCATGAAAGTCAGGTTAAGGAGCCAGCTCAGATGATATTGGATGTGCAACCCAATCACATGAAGATGATTCAAAACATGGAAGCTAACCAAATCAATCTTCAAAATAAGATAATTTCCATGGAAGAAAAACATGTTAAAGAAATAAATCTCATGGAAAACAGGTTAAAAATGATGGAAGTTAATCATTCTAATCAGATGTCCATCATGGAAGCAAGACACACCCAGGAAATGACTGCTATGAAGGAAAATCACTTATTGGAGATGAATACCACAAAGGAAAATCACTTGTTGGAAATGAATACCATACAGGAAAGGTTGGAAAAAATGGAAAAATTACATACACTAAAGTTTCAGCCGAAATTTGACTATGAAGATTCATCAACAGATCATGAGACTTCTTGTCTGCTAAAGCCTTTCTCATCTCATCACACGGAGGATTTCACTATGGTTTCAAAGGACGTTGAGAGAGACCAAGCTTATGTGTCACCATTGACAGAGTATATCCAGAACAATATGGGTCACGATCCAGGTTCTTCAGATTTTTTGTACAAACATCTTCAAGATGAGGACAAGGAGTTTACAGTGGTCTCATTGCTGACATCACAACCCACTCAGAAGAAGAGAAAGAAGCAGAAAAAAAGTAAGTGGTTTGATTCGTCTGGTGATCGAGAGCAGCGTGACATTCATATAAGACAGAGTCCTACGATTAGCAAGATTGGACATGGCACATCTGAAAAGCAGCCAACAGACTTGCCTAAAAGTAGGCAAATGCTTAGCATACACTATATTGAGCACATCTGATGCCACAGGGCATCCTTTGTATCGTATTTCTAACCCTACTCCTCGTTATTTCAGCATTTCATTTTGCAGTTAGAGTAGATTTATTTTTCATGTTAAATAGAATAATGAATAAAAGAAGAGCTTCTATTTTTCATGAGCTTAATGTTATATGATGATATTTGGATGGACGCTACTTATGTAATCTTGTGTGTTGCTTGGATGCAAATTCTGGATTCTCACATTCCTTCGATGAAGCAACGTGTCCCCAAGTAGAGCCAGATGTTGACCACACTTTGTCAACGACCCCATAGCAGTACACCCCCCCATTTTTTCAAATGGGACTTATCATGTTCGAGGCTCGTGTCATCCAGATTTCATCGCCGATCGACAGTTTTTATAATGATGTAAACCCATTCTGCATTTTATGATGTAAATGATCTAAGTAAGACCGTCCATGTATGTAACAACCTAGGTAAGCCTAGTATGTTGTTGATGACTTCCATCCTAGGAGGTTTTTTGTCTCACTAATTCACGAAAGTGATCGGCAGAGTTTTTCCCTCCAGCCTCACCCCAAAGCTAGGGTGGATTTTGTCATCAGCATACTAAGTGAGTCCTAGTGTTTCTATCGAGTCCTTGTAAAAGTAGTTTGAGCTACTTGGTCTACTAGATCATATGTTGAGTCGCAGAACTGGGTATTTATTTGAGGGTCTATGCAAGTGGGTTTTCCCCCTTCATGTATGTAAATGTATTATCTCATGTAAAAGAGGGTTGGAAAAATAATTATAATCCCCTCTTAGTCAATTAATTAAATTTTCTGGTCAATTAATTAATAAAATCCTAGACCAGAAATTTAATTAATTTAGAGTCCTGAATTAGGATTAAATATTTAAAGGCAAAATTTGTTGGTCCTTGGAAAATGATTTTGACAGCCCCAGGCCAAGGGAATATTGAGAATTTTAAGAAATATTGGACCCTTGGGCCCTGGTGGTTAAGTCAAGGTCAAAATTTTGGGGTAATTAACTTAAAAATAATATTTTTAAGTTAATTAAAATTGAATTAAATGATAAATTCGTTTTTTCCCCAAAATTTTAATTTCAACGTTCCGGATTAAAAGATAATTAAATATTTTGGACGGTTGAGATTATTTTGACGAGGATCATCCAAACTAGCCGTTAGAGATCTTGTCCTATAAATTTAGAGGTCTTTGTCAGTATTGAGTCATCCGATCTCAGAATCGTGCACTTGCTCTTAGAAGCTCTTGTAAACTTTTTGAGGAATAAAGCTAAAGACTTTGGGGTTACAAATCTGGATGTTCCTTCTCAAATTTATGTGGTGAATTGTCTCTAAACTCTGCTACTTGGTTTCTTGCATTTTATGGTTGATGGCCTTCGTGGATTAATCTGCATATAGGTATCTTATGCAGTTTTCTGGGTTTATAAAATAACATTTTGATTTTTCTAAGGGTCTCATGTTGTTTTCTTAAATCTCTATCAGTCTAAAGTTCAGATCTAAGTGTGCAGGGAAATTTTTTAAGATTGGGCGTCTGGGGAAGTCTTCGGTTGGACCAGCCGACTCTCAATAAGCATAAATCTGATAAGCTCTTTATTTGTTAAATTCTGGGTCTATCTTACGATATTTGTGATTTTGCAGGGTTTCTAAGGCTTGTGCCTCTCACTTAAATTTTAAACTTCTGAAAATTGTGCTAAACAGATTTAAATCTGACCTTGAGGGTTTTAAACTTGTAAACTAGCTTGTATATTTGTAAATTTTTCAGGATTGTGAGGGTTTAATAGTTTCTTGGCGTGTATCTTCAGATCTGGCAGGTCTCTTGCAGATCCAGGGTTCAAATCGAAATTTTTTTTAAGATCTAGGGCAGATCTAGCCTCCAAAGGCTAGATCTGGCCTCGAATCCCCACTGTGGGCAGATCTGGGCGTTATTGGTTTTAGAATTTTGAAAATCTGAACTTAAATTGAAGAAATTCTAAGTTGCGGGGTGATTTGAATATACTAGGTGTAATTATTGACTCTGAATGCTGTTCATTCCTGTTGATCTGCGGTTTACCCTTCTTCCTTCCAAGCCATCGATCTCCTTCTCCACTGCCCATGCATTTCATACTCGTTTTGCCCATCGAATCTTCTGAAATTTCCTCTACCCATCGAATTTCATCCTCATCTCTGCCGTTGGCTCATTTTCTCCTGCCCTTCATCGAATTCCAATCTGCTTTGTCCCACATTTCTCCCCGTCCTGCAGAGCCGTCTCACGTTTGACGTCCGATCCATAACCCTCGCTGCCGTCCTGCCTGCTCCAGTTTCCATTCCGTCCCCTCTGCCTGCAAACAACTCCACGTTGCCTAAACCCGCGTCCAATTCTCCCTCCTTACCCTCCGCGGCTCCCTTCTCCCATCTGCTCCTCGACCTGCACAATAAAAAATATACACAAATGAAAATCAAACGACAAATGCATGCATAGAAACGTTTCAACCTTATGTACATATGTATTTTTAATTCGGATTCATTTTTTTTTTTGATGCGTTCATACTTTGTTAGCTTTTAGATTTTTTTTAGGTTAGTCGTAGTTTTAGTTAGGGTGTAGCTTTAATTTAGTCGATTTTTTTTGGGTAGATTTCGATTTTAATTAACCGTAGCTTTGGAGCTCTTTTAGTTTAGACTTAGCTTTAGTTTTGATTTATTTAGATTCTGATTAGTTTCTTTTTTTTTTAACTTAGTTCGATTTCAGTTTCTAATAGTGTAGTTTAAATTTAATTGTAACTTTGGATTTAATTTAGATTTTGTTTAGTTTAAGTCTTAGCTTTTAGTTTTAACTTAGTTTAATTTTAACTTTAGTTTTGTTAGGATTTAACTTTTAGATTAGAACTTTATTTAGATTTAGATTTTTTGATTTAAAAAATAAATATTAAAAAAATTAAAAAATTTCAAAAAAAATCTTTAAAAAATTTAGAAAATTTCAAAAAAAACTTAAAAAAAAATTTCCAAATTTTTCTATGGTCAAGTGAGCTTTGAAAATTTTATCTTGAGATTGACTATATAAAATCTTTGACTTGCCTGGATTGAAATTAATTGAAACATCTTAAATATCTGGCATTTTCATCTTCTTGTTTCATGGTTGAAGTGTCCTTCATTAGATATCATCGATCGTGTTTTTAATAAGCGACGGTTAATCATCGTTTACTTGTTTATAATCGCATAGCGGCTGGAAACATACCGACTGACTACAGGGGAAAGGAGCACGCAATCTAATTTGGATCTGTGGAATCTCGTTTATTTCTATCAAGTATTTGATGTTTTAGCTGTGTCTCCTGAATTTGTTATCTTCATTTATAAAAGGGTCTACCTCCGAGAGAGATTGGGGATAAGAGTGACAGCCCCCAGTCTGAACCGTTGTCGCGGTGCCCTGAACAATCTGTGCGACAACATTTTTTGGCGCCGTTGCCGGGGATAGAGTTTTTTCTGTCCTTGGTCTTAGCGACATTTTATAATCTTCAAATCTTCTTTCGCCATTCATTAGCCTGTCGCAAGGGATTACATTTTCTGGCGACTTTTCATCTCTGCATATTTTCATCGTCTTATCTTTCATCATATCACTAATCATTTCATCATCGTATCTTTAGCACCTGGACATTTCAGTTGGCTTCTTGTTTGGGTGGCGACTCCGCTTATTCATCTATTTACTCCCAGACAAGAATCCCCCCGTGATATCCATCTGCTAGATCTCGATTATTTCTTCTGTTTTAGAATTAGTTTCATGTTCAAGTGGCGACTCCAATTCTTTCATTTCTTACAAGAGTTCCTGCCAAGAAGTTCGCTTCTTGAGGACCTTTTGACTATTCTTGAACACGGATCTGTTTCTAAAATCTTAAAAACGATATCATGGATGTTTTTGCCCCATGTAATTTTGCTAATATTCAGGGTTATCCTCATGATCTCCCTGAAATGGATAAATTACCAATCTTTCAAGGAAATGATGCAGTTAGTGTTAAATCTCATTTGTTTGCTTTCACTAACTGGTGGAATAGATTTGCAGTTGCAAAAAATAATTTTGATGATGTAAAGATGAAAACTTTTGTTCTTACTTTTGGCGAAGATGTTGTTGATTGGTTCATGGAAAAACCTGATAATTCATTCAATACTTTTGAATCCATTGTAACTGCTTTTAAGGAAAAGTATGGTGATAAAAGGGAAGATCGGCATTTGGTAATAGAGATCAGTACCATAAAAAAGAAAGAAAATGAAACGATTGAAGAATTTAACAGGAGATTTAATGGTATTCTTAGAGAAATATCTCAAACTCATAAACCTCCTGATGGTTCTCTTCTGAATTTTTACATTGATGCTTTTGATTCTGATACTGCATATGAGTTAAGACGGGCTAAAACTGCAAATTATAAGGCTTGTCAATCTTTAGCTGAGGAGATTGAAAAAGATAAAAGGGCATCTGGAATGTCTGAAATTCCAGATTTTGATAGATCTTTGACAGATTCTAAGTTGAAAGAACCTCTAGAAGATGATGATGACCCTATGAAAAGGTTAATGCAGAAACTTGAAAGCATAGAGCTTAATCATGCTAAGGAAATAAGTGTCTTACAGGCTAAGTTAGTCCAAATTGAAAGGGCTCAAATGCAGAATTCCCAACCTAGAAATAATAATGCTTTGCAGAAAAGAGACCTATCTTATGAGCAGAGACCGACAAATCAATTTGAGTTTGCAAATCATGTGGATGAAGTTCCTCCTTATTGTAGAGCCTGTAATGATCTTCATGAAGAGGCTACTTGTCCCGTTATCAAAAGGATCATAGCTAGTAGAATGGCAAGGGCAAGATATCAAATTAATGTTGTTGGTAAGGACTATCACATGCATATAGAAGATCATGAAAGTCAGGTTAAGGAACCAGCTCAAATGATTAAGGATGTGCAACCCAATCATATGCAAATAATTCAAAACATGGAAGCTAACCAAATCAGTCTTCAAAATAAGATAACTTCCATGGAAGAAAGTCATGCACATGAAATAAATGTCATGGAAAACAGGTTGAAGATAATGGAAGTTAATCATTCTAATCAGATGTCCATTATACAGAGTTATATGATTGCAATGGAAGCAAGACACACCCGGGAAATGACTGCCGTGAAGGAAGATCACTTGTTGGAAATGACTGCTATGAAGGAAAATCACTTATTGGAGATGAATACCATGAAGGAAAATCACTTGTTGGAAATGAATACCATACACGAAAGGTTGGAAAAAATGGAAAAATTACATACACAAAAGTTTCAGCCGAAATTTGATTATGAAGATTCATCAACAGATCATGAGACTTCTTGTCTGCTAAAGCCATTCTCATCTCATCACACGGAGGATTTCACTATGGTTTCAAAGGACGTTGAGAGAGACCAAGCTTATGTGTCACCATTGACAGATTATATCCAGAATAATATTGGTCACGATCCAGGTTCTTCAGATTTTTTGTACAAACATCTTCAAGATGAGGACAAGGAGTTTACAGGGGTCTCATTGCTGACATTGCAACCCACTCAGAAGAAGAAAAAGAAGCAGAAAAGAAGTAAGTGGTTTGATTCGTCTGATGGTCGAGAGCAGCGTGACATTCATATAAGACAGAGTCCTACAATTAGCAAGATTGGACATGGCACATCTGAAAAGCAGCCTACAGACTTGCCTGAAAGTAGGCAAATGCTCGGCATACACTATATTGAGCACATCTGATGCCATAGGGCATCCTCTGTATCGTATTTCTAACCCTACTCCTCGTTATTTCAGCATTTCATTTTGCAGTTAGAGTAGATTTACTTTTCATGTTAAATAGAATAATAAATAAAAGAAGAGCTTCTATTTTTCATGAGCTTAATGTTATATGATGATATTTGGATGGACACTACTTATGTAATCTTGTGTGTTGCTTGGCTGCAGATTCTGGATTCTCACATTCCTTCAACGAAGCAACGTGTCCCCAAGTAGAGCCAGATGTTGACCACACTTCGTCAACTACCCCATAGCAGTACACCCCCATTTTTTCAAATGGTGTCATCCATATTTCATCGTCGATCGACAATTTTATAATGATGTAAACCCATTCTGCATGTAATGATGTAAATGATCTAAGTAAGACCGTCAATGTATGTAACAACCTAGGTAAGCCTAGCATGTTGTTGATGATCTCTATCCTAGGAGGTTTTTTGTCTCACTGATTCACGAAAGTGATCGGCAGAGTTTTTCCCTCCAGCCTCACCCCAAAGCTAGGGTGGATTTTATCATCAGCATACTAAGTGAGTCCTAGTGTTCTATCGAGTCCTTGTAAAAGTAGTTTGAGCTACTTGGTCTACTAGATCATATTTTGAGTCGCAGAACTGGGTATTTATTTGAGCGGTCTATACAAGTGGGTTTTCCCCCTTCATGTATGTAAATGTATTATCTCATGTAAAAGAGGGTTGGAAAAATAATTATAATCCCCTCTTAGTCAATTAGTTAAATTTTCTGGTCAATTAATTAATAAAATCCTAAACCAGAAATTTAATTAATTTAGGGTCCTAAATTAGGATTAAATCTTTAAAGGCAAAATTTGTGGGTCCTTGGAAAATGATTTTGACAACCCCAGGCCAAGGGAATATTGAGAATTTTAAGAAATATTGGACCTTTGGGCCTTGGTGGTTAAGTCAAGGTCAAAATTTTGGGGTAATTAACTCAAAAATAATATTTTTGAGTTAATTAAAATTGAATTAAATGATAAATTCGTTTTTTCCCCAAAATTTTAATTTCGACGCTCCGGATTAAAAGATAATTTAATCTTTTGGACGGCTGAAATTATTTTGACGAGGATCATCCAAACTAGCCGTTAGAGATCTGATCCTATAAATTTAGAGGTCTGTGTCAGTATTGAGTCATCCGATCTCAGAATCGTGCACTTGCTCTTAGAAGCTCTTGTAAACTTTTTGAGGAATAAAGCTAAAGACTTTGGGGTTACAAATCTGGATGTTCCTTCTCAGATCTATGTGGTGAATTGTCTCTAAACTCTGCTACTTGGTTTTTTGCATTTTATGGTTGATGGCCTACATGGATTAATCTGCATACAGGTATCTTGTGCAGTTTTCTGGGTTTATAAAATAACATTCTGATTTTTCTAAGGGTCTCATGTTGTTTTCTTAAATCTCTATCAGTCTAAAGTTCAGATCTAAGTGTGCAGGGAAATTTTTTTAAGATTGGGCGTCTGGGGAAGTCTTCGGTTGGACCAACCGACTCTCAATAAGCATAAATCTGATAAGCTCTTTATTTGTTAAATTCCGGGTCTATCTTACGATATTTGTGATTTTGCAGGGTTTCGAAGGCTTGTGCCTCTCACTAAAAATTTTAAACTTCTGAAAATTGTGCTAAACGGATTCAAATCTGACCTTGAGGGTTTTAAATTGTAAATTAGTTGTAAATTTGTAAATTTCTTAGGATTGTCAGGGTTTAATCATTAAATTGGTGTGTATATCTGCGGATCTGACTAATTGTTGCAGGTTACAGGTTCAAATCGATTTTTTTTTTAAAGATCTAAGGCAGATCTGGCTTCCCAAGGCCAGATCTGGCCTCAGAACTCCACTGTGGGCAAAATCTGGACCATATTTGATTACAGGAGCATGAAATCTGAGTTTAATTGAGGAAATTTCTGAATTTGTGGGAAATTTTATGTGTACTGGGTTTATCAAGATTATTTTGCCTCTGCAAAATCACTGTCAAACTCTCTGCTGCCGCCTTTCCTCCTGCCGTCCAACATTTCTCCACGTTGCCTTCCATTTCGTTGTCCCTTATCCTCTCCATCGATTCTTCTACCCTCGAATTACCTTCTCTGCTGCATCCGCCCTCATTTCCTTTGCAAATCGAACCCTTCCTCCTATTCAGTCGACCTCGTCCTGCCGGCATTCATCTCCTCTCTGCAAATCAATTCGTCCCTCGCCCGTCTTCTCCTCCATTAGCTCTCCGTCCATCTTTTTCTCTGCCGTCCAGCATCGTTTTCCATACCTCTGCGCGTTCTCTTCTCACGCTGCCTCAATCCTTGCAGTCTTCACGCCTGCCGTCCATCATCGAGCCCTCCCACGTCTGTCTGCTCCGTCCATCGACCTGCAGCAAACGACAAAGCAAACGCACCATTAAAAAAAAAGCAAACGTCGAATGTATATATGATTTGATCGATTTATTTTTCAATAGTTTAAGTTTTATTTTTTTTGTTTTAATTATAACTTAGTTCGATTTGTGTCAGATTTAATTTTTTGAGTCTGTCTTTTTTTTGTTAACCGTAATTGTTAGACCCCTTTTTTATGGATAGCATAGGTTAGATTTTAGCGTTTTTTTTTTAGTTGTAGTTAAATCTTAGTTAGGATAGTCATAGTTCGATTTTTAATTTTATTGTTATCCTTGGATTTTATTGTTATCAATTTAGAGTTTTAGTTTAGATTTGATTTAGTCTAACTTTAGATTTTAAATTTTAGATATTAAATTTAATATTAGTTTAGTTTAACTTAGTTGTAATTTTAATTTTACTTTAGATCTAACTTTTGTTGAAATTAGAGGCTTTTTTACATTTAGTTAGTTTTAGATTTAGAATTTTGATTTGTTTTAAAAATAAAAAAAATAATAAAAATTTCCAAAAATCTTTAAAAAATTAGAAAATACAAAATATAAAAATTTTTCAATGGTCCACTGAGCCTTAAAATTTTTATCTAAGTTTCACTGTGGATATTTTAATTTTCGAGTTGGGTAATACTGGAACATCTTAATTTTGGAACATCTTAAACAACTGGCATTTTCATTATTCATGGTTGTGGTGTTTTTAATTGGATATCATTTTGATCAATCGTGTTTTGATAAGCAGCAGTTAATCGTCTTTTACTTGTTTATAATTGCATAACGAAATCTTGTTTGACTCCATAAGGCACTGGTCTTAAAAGTGAAATCTAATTTATATCTGTGGAATCTCGTTTATTCTATCAAGTATTTGATGTTTTAGCTGTGTCTCCTAGATTTGTTATCTTCATTTATAAAAGGGTCTACCTCCCTTTGCAAGGAGACAGCTTAAATAGAGAGATTGGGGATAAAGGTGACAACCCCCAATCTGAGCTGTTGTCGCGGTGCCTAGACAATCTGTGCGACAACATTTTTTGGCGCCGTTGCCGGGGATAGAGTTTTTCTGTCCTTGGGCTTAATGACATTTTATAATCTTCTGATCTTTCGCTATTCATTAGCCTGTCGCAAGGGATCACATTTTCTGGCGTCTTTCATCTCTGCATATTTTTATCGTCTTATCTTTCGTCATATCACTAATCATTTCATCATCGCATCTTTAGCACCTGGACATTTCGGTTGGCTTCTTGTTTGGGTGGCGACTCCACTTATTCATCTTTTTACTCCCAGACAAGAATCCCCCCGTGATATCCATCTGCTAGCTCTCGATTTTTTCTTCTGTTTTAGAATTAGTTTCATGTTCAAGTGGCGACTCAAACTCTTTCATTTCTTACAAGAGTTCCTGCCAAGAAGTTCGCTTCTTGAGGATCTTTTGATTATTCTTGAACACAGATCTATTTCTAAAATCTTAAAAACGACATCATGGATGTTTTTGCCCCGTGTAATTTTGCTAATATTCAGGGTTATCCTCATGATCTCCCTGAAATGGATAAATTACCTATCTTTCAAGGAAATGATGTAAATAGTGTTAAATCTCATTTGTTTCCGTTTTCACTAACTGTGGAATAGATTTGCAGTTGCAAAAAATAATTTCGAGGATGTCAAGATGAAAACTTTTGTTCTTACTTTTGGTGAGGATGTTGCTGAATGGTTTACGGAAAAACCTGATAATTCATTTGATACTTTTGAATCAATTGTAACTGCTTTTAAGGAAAAGTACGGTGATAAAAGGGAAGATAGGCATTTGGTAAGAGAAATTAGTACCATAAAAAAGAAAGAAAATGAAACGACTGAAGAATTTAACAGGAGATTTAATAGTATTCTTAGAGAAATATCTCAAACTCATAAGCCTCCTGATGGATCTCTTCTGAATTTTTACATTGATGCTTTTGATTCTGATACTTCATATGAGTTAAGGCGGGCTAAAACTGCAAATTATAAAGCTTGTCAATCTTTAGCTGAGGAGATTGAAAAGGATAAGAAAGCATCTGGAAGATCCGGCGAACCTCCGCATTTTACAGATGATCTCTCTTTGACATTCTAAGTTATTGTTAGAACCTCTAGAAGATGATGATCACCCCCGTGAGAAGGTTAACAGTAAAATCCTGAAAGATGGAGCTTAACTGCTAAGAAACTTGAAAACATGGAGCTTAATCATGCTAAAGCATATGTCATGCTGTGCTAGGTTGGTCCAAATGGAAGGTTCTCAAGCACAAAATTTCCAACCTAGAAATAATAATGCTTTGCAAAAGAGAGACTCATCTAATGAGCAGAGACCGCCAAATCAACTTGAGTCTGCAAATCTTGTGGATGAAGCTCTGCCTTACTGTAGAGCCTGTAATGCTCTTCATGAAGAGGTTACTTGCCATGTTGTCAAAGTAGAATGGCAGAGGCGAGCCATCAAATTAATGTTGTTGGTAAGGACTATCACATGCCTATAGAAGATCATGAAAGTCTTGTTAAGGAATCAGCTCAAATGATTAAGGATATGCAACCCAATTATACAAAAATGATTCAAAACATGGAAGCTAACCAGATCAATCTTCAAAATAGGATAAATGCTATAGAAGCAAGTCATGCACAGGAAATGAATGTCATGGAAAACAGGTTAAAGATCATGGAAATTAATCATTCTAATCAGATGTCCATCAGTGGAAGCAAGACACACCTGTGAAAATGACCGCTATGAAGGAAATCACTTGTTGAAATAAAAAGGAGGCAAATCGTACGAAATTAATAGTAAGGCATGCCAGGGAGATGAGTTCCATACAGAAGAAGTTAGAAAAAATGGAACAATCACACATGCAAGATTTCCAAACCAGGTCAGATTTGTCAACAGATGATGGGCCTCCCAGTTTGCTGAAGCAGTTTCCATCTCATCACATGGAGGTCACTTTTCCCATTAAGGAAGAGTTAACTATGGCTACAAAGGATGTTGAAAAAGACCAAGCTTATGTGTCACCATTGACAGAGTATATTCAAAATAAGATTGGTTGCGCTCCAGGTTCATCAAAGGTTTTGTACAAGGAATTTCAAGATAAGGACAAGAAATCTGCAATAGCCTCATTGTTGACATCACAACCCACTCAGACGAAGAGAAAGAAAAAGAAAGGAAAAAGTAAGCGGTTTGATTCGTCTGATGGTCGAGAGCAGCTTGACATTCGGATAAGACAGAGTCCTACATTATGCAAGATCGGCCATGGCACATCTGAAAAACAGCCTACAGACTTGCCTGAAAGTAGGCAAATGCTTAGCATACACTATATTGAGCACATCTGATGCCACAGGGCATCCTCTGTATCGTATTTCTAACCCTACTCCTTGTTATTTCAGCGTTTCATTTTTGCAGTTAAAGTAGATTTACTTTTCATGTTAAATAGAATAATAAATAAAAGAAGAGCTTCTATTTTTCATGAGCTTAATGTTATATGATGATATTTGGATGGACGCTACTTATGTAATCTTGTGTGTTGCTTGGATGCAGATTCTGGATTCTCACATTCCTTCGATGAAGCAACGTGTCCCCAAGTAGAGCCAGATGTTGACCACACTTCGTCAACTACCCCATAGCAGTACACCCCCATTTTTTCAAATGGGATTCGTCATGTTCGACGTGGTTGCGCCATTCAGATTCCATCATCCAGATGTCATCGCTGATCGACAGTTTTATAATGATGTAAACCCTTTCTGCATTTTATGATGTAAATAATCTAAGTAAGACCGTCCATGTATGTAACAACCTAGGTAAGCCTAGTATGTTGTTGATGACTTCCATCCTAGGAGGTTTTTTGTCTCACTGATTCACGAAAGTGATCGGCAGAGTTTTTCCCTCCAGCCTCACCCCAAAGCTAGGGTGGATTTTGTCATCAGCATGCTAAGTGAGTCCTAGTGTTTCTATCGAGTCCTTGTAAAAGTAGTTGAACTACTTGGTCTACTAGATCATATGTTGAGTCGCAGAACTGGGTATTTATTTGAGGGTCTATACAAATGGGTTTTCTCCCCCTTCATGTATGTAAAAATATTATCTCGTGTAAAAGAGGGTTGGAAAAATAATTATAATCCCCTCTTAGTCAATTAATTAAATTTTCTGGTCAATTAATTAATAAAATCTTAAACCAGAAATTTAATTAATTTAGGGTCCTAAATTAGGATTAAATCTTTAAAGGCAAATTTGTGGGTCCTTGGAAAATGATTTTGAAAGCCCCAAGCCAAGGGAATTTTGAGAATTTTAAGAATTATTGGACCCTTGGGCCTTGGTGGTTGAGTCAAAGTCAAAATTGTGGGGTAATTAACTCAAAAATAGTATTTTTGAGTTAATTAAAATTGAATTAAGTGATAAATTCGTTTTTTCCCCAAAATTTTAATTTCAACGCTCCGGATTAAAAGATGATCAAATCTTTTGGACGGTTGAGATTATTTTGACGAGGATCATCCAAACTAGCCGTTAGAGATCTAGTCCTATAAATTTAGAGGTCTTTGTCATTCTTGAGTCATCCGATCTCAGAATCGTGCACTTGCTCTTAGAAGCTCTTGTAAACTTTTTGAGGAATAAAGCTAAAGACTTTGGGGTTACAAATCCGGATGTTCCTTCTCAGATCTATGTGGTGAATTGTCTCTAAACTCTGCTACTTGGTTTCTTGCATTTTATGGTTGATGGCCTACATGGATTAATCTGCATACAGGTATCTTGTGCAGTTTTCTGGGTTTATAAAATAACATTCTGATTTTTCTAAGGGTCTCATGTTGTTTTCTTAAATCTCTATCAGTCTAAAGTTCAGATCTAAGTGTGCAGGGAATTTTTTTTTAAGATTGGGCGTCTGGGGAAGTCTTCGGTTGGACCAGCCGACTCCCAATAAACATAAATCTGATAAGCTCTTTATTTGTTAAATTTCGGGTCTATCTTACGATATTGTGATTTTGCAGGGTTTCGAAGGCTTGTGCCTCTCACTTAAACTTTAAATCTCTGAAAAATTGTGCTAAAACGGGTTTAGATCTGACCATGAGGGTTTTAAATTTGTAAATTTGTTGTAAATTTGTAAAATTTGTAATTAATTCTTGGATTTGAGGGTTTGTTTCTATGTACAGTTTTGGTTCTTATTGGGTTTATTGCAGGAGTGCAGGACGTTTTTCTCGAAATATCTTTAAATCTGAGCAGGATCTGGCCTCAGAATTGGGTCAGCTTCCAGATCCAGGCACATATTAAAGGAAAAGATCTCTGGTGTGCTTAATCAATATGAAATCTGAGCTAAATTGAGTTTGCTGGGCGAATTTGTATGCGTTGGGTTCAATTGCTATCAATCCCTATTCAATCTGCCCAAGTTCTGCATGCCCTAATCCCCATTGCTGTGCAATATTCATCTGCTGTCCAACGTTCTCAATCTGCTCACGTTTTTCACCTGCACACACAAACTGAAAACGATAAAGTAGAATATTCAGGTCAGCGTCCCTTTCTCCAATCAGTCATCCATCGAGCTGCCTGCAAACATGCCCACGCTGCCTTAAATCGCGTCCTCTTTGCGTTGAAACAATCGATCCTTACCTTTCGCATCTCCCATTTGACCTGCATAAAAAAAAAACGATTCATTTATATCTGCGTCCAAGCCAGCCTTCACGACGCAGCTGTTTCTATCGATCTGAAGCTGCAAGGCGATAAATCAAAGCAGATCTTCAAATCCATCGTCCACCTTGGAGCTCGACCATCCGACCTGCAGCAAACGCACACAACCCGCGTCGGATTTTCTGACCCTCGTCCTACCTGCAAACAAACAAACGCATCATAAAAAAAACGCTGACTGTATATGCTTTGATCGTTTTAATTCTCATTTCGTTTTGCATCATAGTGTTAGATTGTATAATGTGTAGTTTGATAGCGTCGATTTAATGAGTTAGATTTTAATTTCGACTTAGCTTAGTTTAGTTTTGTAGATTTAAACTTTGGTTTTATTTCAGCGTAGGTTAGATTTTAGCGTTATTTTTTAGTTGTGGTTTAATTTTAGTTAGGTTAGTCATAGTTCGTTTTTTTTAATTTTATTTTATTGTTGTCTTTAGATTTTAACTCTAGCATTAACTTTAATTTATTTAGATTTTAGTTAGATTGCATTTCTATTTCATTTTCGTTTAGTTTTGTTTTAAGTTGAAGTTTTAGGATTCTAATTTTTAGTTTTAATTTAGATTCTCATTTTTGTTAATTAGATTATTTTATTTTTAGATTTTAATTTTAGAATTTAGATTTAAGTTTTAATTTCGATTTAGATTTTTTAATTCAAAAAAAAAAAAATATAAAAATATAAAAATTCCAAAAAATCTTTAAAAAAATTAAAAAATACAAAATATAAAAAAAAAATTCAATTTTTCTATGGTCAACTGAGCTTTAAAATTTTTATCTAAGTTTGACTGTGGATCATTTTGATTTTCGAGCTGCGTTATAATTGGAATATTTTTATTTTCGGAAATTTTTCAAATATCTGGCATTTTCATCTTACTGTTTCATGGTTGTGGTGTTTTTAATTGAATATCATTGATCAATCGTGTTTCCATAAGCATCAGTTAGTCATCATTCACTAGTTTATAATCGCATAACGGGATCTTGTTTGACTCCATAAGGCACTGGTCTCTAACGTGAAATCTAATCTAGATCTGTGAAATCCTGTTTATTTTATCAAGTATTTGATGTTTTAGCTGTGTCTCCTGGATTTTTCCTCCTCATTTCTAACAGGGTCCACCTCCCTTAGCTTGCAAGGAGACAAGCCTTAAAGAGAGAGATCAGAGAAAGGTGATGTGTTTTCAAATACCGAGTCACTGAGCCACAAGTGTTCTAATAACAACTGGTGTATAAACAATCGCAGGGTCGATGCAGATGATCTATTCCTAAATACAGACTTGTTCAGGCTTACTTTAAGGATCGCAAGGAGAATTCGCACGCGAATTCTGACACATGATCTAGTTGATGCAACATACTGGTTGGAAGTTTGGGAGTGTATGATGAGACCTTCTCGTCATGTATGAAGATATACTAGAGAAAGTTCTAAAGCTAGATGTGGAGGACTACAACTAGTGGATACCCAATGATTACCAATCGGAAGAAAATTGATATGTCTCAAGATGACAGATGATCCTACTTTATACAGTAACCTGTGTTCTCTCGATGTATCCGGTAAACACCAGACCACAGACCATCCGTTATGTCACAATACCTCGCTAGTTCATGGTGGAACTCAGAGGCTCATCAAGCAACAACCAAACATGTTCTCGTATATCTACAAGGAACAATCGACCTTGACCGAAATACACTAGAGGAAATGACATCAAAGTTGAGTGGGTTCATGACGCATTGGCCGGGAGCCCGCATCCGAAACACGGGTAATTGCTTTCAAAGGTTTGATCGTAATGACTCGGTGGTGTAACAAGAGACATAAATTCGTGCCTCAGCTCGTTACACGCCGAATATATGGCACACGCTTTCCGTGTGAGGCCATATGGCTTCAGTAAATCATTTGTGAATTATTCAAGGAGAAGATGGAGGCGACCAACATTCTATGTGATAATCGTGTTGCATCAAGCTCTCCGAGAACTCGTTCATGATCGGTCGAAGCACATTGACACTGTGTGTCATTTCATCGTAGATCGTGTCCAAAGGGAGCTTTACAATTAGAGTACACTCCTCCAGAGAACAAGGTATATCCTCACGAAAGTTTCGGGAAATACCAAGTTTGTTCATTTCCAAACAAAAGATGGGGATGATCAAGAATCCATTTCAAAGAGAAGGAATGGACAAGCTCGTAATTCGGGTATTTTATGCCGCAACGATGAGGCAAAGTGAAAGTGACAGTTGTCATGGCAATAGTACGTAAGGGGAGCAAACAAGAACAAGTGAGGGCAAACAACTAGAATCAACAATGCAGTAGATGTCAAGGTAGAGCATTATGCACGTATTTTGCTAGAACACTTTCTCGCAAAGAGGGAGTGTTGATTTTTTGTAGCATTTAAAAGTGTTCCAAGACCAAAATTTGTAAGGAGGTCGACACGTATCTAAAGAACCCGAAACTGCTTATGAAATTTTACCTCTGCTTTTATGTTTGATTAAAATAATCAACTATTTTAATGTGTAATTCTAAGTTTAAACTTACTAAATTAAACAATTAATGTAATATTAATAAAATATAGTGAATTCCCAGAGAACGAAGATCAAGTCAAGTTTTAATCTTGGCCAAGGATTAGACTTAATGCCATTGATTCATCAATGAGAAGATTATAAAAGAAGGCTTGAGGGTCATTGAAGGTAAGCTCAGTATACACTTAGTAACTGACAAGTCGATTATGAAAGAATAGAATTCGATTTAGAGGGAGAGGCTACAGGCGAAGAAGGAGAGGGAGTCATCGGGTGACAAAGGTCGCATGAGAGAAGGACGAATGCCAACAGCATGGGGCAAACGCAGAGTGATGGTATCGACAGGCACCCCGCAGACACGCAGAGTGATGTAGAGGAAGCAAAGGTTCCGGCGTCGAAAATCTCTAGAGGTTTCGGTAGAATTTATCTGTGTGTTTTTCTAAAGAAGTCTCGTCATTGCGCCTGTAAAGAATTTGATCGTTGAAGAACAATATATAAACTCTCATCTCGTTGCTCCAATTTTTCCACATCGAAGTCGGGGACAATTATCCTAAAATAAGTGTGTACATGTGATCGATTCTTATGCTTGTATATCTACTATTCCTTTCTCCGTACATACTTATGAATGCCGGCGTAGTATTTATTTTAAATTCTTATTGGAAGAATTCGTAACAACTTGGTTGAAATAGGAAAATAACTATCACCGTGGAAATATTTTATGACTGAATGCCATGAGATGGGGTTGCTCACTTATTCCCAACGCTCTCTAAAGCTAAAGGTAGTCCCTAATGAAAAGCTAATGGAAAACTAATGAGGTTTCTAGAGATGCTACGTCAATTGTATTACTTTAAGATTATGATCAAGTTCAACAAGTATGATAAGTACCACAAGACATGAAAATAAAAAAGATGTTCTCACAATCATCGACACACAATAAAAAGATACACAAATCCAAAGGCCTTCAAGATCGTTTTCCAAATAGTAAACACTAAAAAATACAATGTTTCAAAATGAAACACCAAGTAACCCCGCAAATGAAATGAATGTTAAAAAATATGATATCAATTTGCAAGATATAAAATTGATCTTAAAGAAATGCTTTTAAGTCAAAGGGGACTATTCACAATTTAAAGCATGTATGAGCAATGTAAAATAACTTGCAAATATGACATGAAATAACCAAAGTTTTTCGTACAAAATGATAGTGCACTTGCTCAATGAGATACTAACAAAATGATTACCTAATAAATGTTCATCATGACAAACATTTAAATAAATCATGTAGTAATATACTCGAAAGTAAAGTGAGTTAAGATGAAATGTGAAATTTCCGTAAATCAGAATCAGTTGCAAAGAATCGGAATATATTCACCTTCCCATCACACCTAACTTAACAATAACATTTGCAGCGATCGCTACAAACACCGAATACATCACATCGCATCTCACACTAATAAATTGGGGAAGAAATGCAAGTGCTACAAACAACTGGTCACATAGATCACACAACCACCACATGCTTATTTTGAACTAATGTTCCCAAAAAAGCCCAATGTGGGAAAACCTATGGCAAGTATCCGAGGTTTATATATTTTACAGAATATTTCTAAGTAAAAACTATGATCGACACATCCGTCAAACTGCTAGCGT
Organism: Pinus albicaulis; assembly: GCA_034641835.2. Classification (NCBI taxonomy): domain Eukaryota; kingdom Viridiplantae; phylum Streptophyta; class Pinopsida; order Pinales; family Pinaceae; genus Pinus; species Pinus albicaulis. The sequence continues at coordinate 1,346,215,137 of CM076577.1, read as the reverse complement.
AGAAACCTGCTACGTAACAGATCATGTGAGACAAACCCTCACCCTCCACAGAATACAACACCTATTTGCAAACAAACCGGGAGTGCTCCCTTTCATACGCTCTCGCTACCTAACGCGTGTTTCTTCATCACAACTACTAGTTGCTCCCTCCGTTCCCTCATGTTGGCCTCTTCGTCGTCGAAATCGAGGCCTTCCCTGCCTCCCAAAATTTCCGGATCCGCACCGGCTCACCCCTGCCTCTCAAAGCAGAAAACCATTTTCTGGCCCGCGCGTAGTGACTACCAGTAATCGCGCGTCATCGTTCACAACAGACTTTTTGTCTCTCGTCGCTATATACTCTTTCTACCAAGAATCCTTCCAATCGGAATTGTTGCTCTTCTTTGCAAAAAGATGTCTCGACCGGGGTTTTTCTTAATGAGCACTTTTCACTAAAGAAATCGATTCCCGATCTCTCGCTCGTGTCTCTAAATGTGTTTTTCTCCAAATAACCCTTTCGGTTGACCTTATGCCTTTCTCGTTGAGACTTCAACGACCCGCATTAGATTCTAATCAATGAGTAAGATTAATTTTTTGACTTGATCCATTTATTCTAGATCATTCTCACTCATATTTAATAATTCACTTTTAATTATTTAGTTTAAGTTTAGACTTAGGGTCCATTTAAAAATAATCAATTATTTCTATAGAATACAACCCGAGTGGAATTTCTGATCAAATGTCAAGTTATTCGGAATACATGTGTTCAAGTCTTCCACAAAATTTGGAGACTTTAATAATATCCGATTTCACTCTCAAATCAACAAGATGCATTTAATCAACGTTAGATGCGTATCTTGATTAATTTTATGCTAAATTCTATTCTAAGTGAGAGATCTTCTTTAAACTCAGGCGAAAGGGTAAAAATCGGGGGGTGACCGTAGTAAAGAAAGAACAGGACCCACATTAGTAGTCGTTAATGATACCTCTCAAATTTCACGAGCCACTATGGTGCTCGTCTCGTTGAGATTTGTAGCTTGGGGAGGCACGCAGCATTTTAAAAACATGTTCTATGCTATTTTAAACATTAGGGCACAAAATACCTGGCGTATAGAACACACCAATAGATCAATGGAAGGCGTTTTAAAAACAGATAATGAATGGTGGCATTACGACGATCACAGGATGCTTCTACCGTTAAAGTTCCACAGGGTCATTCAGCCTAAGTGTCACACACAACCCCCAAGACAAAGAACACTCCACAAATATTCGAAAGACCACAGCAATGCCCATCACCATCAAGAGAAGACAATCCCTCCACACATTGTGTATAAAATGAACTCCAAGTCTCTCCAACATATATATCTTTGGGAAAAGGACACCAACCTTTAAGACTTTTGTTCATGGCTATATTCTGGAAAAAAGCCGACCTAGCATATGGAATAATTCAGTACATGTTTTTCTCTGCATCCGATCAAGATGATATTTAGATCAATCTTACACCTCTTTTCGAAAGAGGAACTCAATAAAACATTGGGACTTATCCTGAAAGATTTAATAATCTCTGGAGTTTGGACCTGGGCTGAACTAATTTTAACACTCCTCTCAATTAGGAGAACTCCACCATCCACTATAACTCAAAACATCGTGCATCATCTCGCTATAACTTAAGCTGCTAACTTCTTTATTTCTGTAATGTATGTCACCACCATGACATCATTTTCATCGATGTCAAAATTCAAATGTTGGTTCGAACCCTATACCACAAGAGTCTCATACCAACTCGAAGTTGGTCATCTGGTTCAAGGTCACTTGGAGGTCTCCACCTCACAGACCTCCAAGAGAGTCATATACCAACCGGTTAGTTTCACCCATCACTTGGAGGTCCGAAACCTCACCAACTCGTATCCCGTATCAAGTGGCTAGACACATATCCCAGACATGTAGAGTACGACAATCTCCCGATGCGTCCACTCATTTCGCTATGGCGTTCATTCACATTTTCCCACCTCATTGGCCAAATGAGAGGTACTTCCATGAGTCTCAAACTCCATGGCAGGGATGCACATGGGGCACATCGGGGAGAGAGTGTAACCATCTCAATATCATCACGCGGGTAGAAGCACACCAACTAGGTTCTAAGCCTAGCTCCGTGGTTGCTTATAGCACCCAAAGCTATCCTCAAAACTTTGGAGCTCCCTAGAGCTCATTGTCCAATGTGACCCTCCAAATAGGGTCGTTCCATGATTCCAAGATTCTCACCAAGGTTAGAACATGAACTTCCCCAAGGGCATGTCGAGAATGTCCGCAACCCTGCCTACCGCCCCTATATGATCGAGCTCACAACGCATCGTTCCATATCTCTTGACAAAGCAGTACCGTCTATCAACATGCCGATCAATTTCGTGAACCTGGATCCTATGACAAACGAGAACTCTCCTGTTATCACAAAAGGGGATAATGGTGGTATCTAACAGGCGTTCGTATACCACCGAAAAGCTGCAACTCTAGTGACTTCACAACGAGTCATACATGCTAAGCAAATGTATTTGACCCTTGCTCAACGCTACCAACTTCCTTCTCGCTCGCGCATTCATCAGAAGCAACATCTTGATGCTCTTACGATCCACTGTTAACGCTGTACCTAATCGATATCAAGATATCCAAGGAGTGTCATGTTTCAACAACAAGCCCACCATGGTTCACGTGCTACAGAGATATCTCTGAAGAGTTTTTGGCACCAACCTAGTGAATGCTATGATCAAATCATGCATTGAATCAAAGAACACCGTATTGGCCATTCAGACGGCAGTGTTCACTAAGAACAGAGTTTACCAGTTGACGATACCGCAGGATTTGTCATCACTTGCCCAACAAATACTGCCACTCAATCTCTTAAAGCCGAGTTTGTCGAAAGGATACGATTACAACGACCATACCGAGTCATTAAGCAATGTATTTTCTCGGAAAGGAAAATCTCGCTAGGTTCTGCGCACCTCCGTGCTCAGGGAAGTAATGCATGAATCTCAGGTCCTTCATCTTGAACTCAACAACCAGCTCCCTTCGCACCGATGAATGAGAGGGTTAACATCTATCGTGGAAGAGGTCGCTGCAGGAGGAGACAATTAAAGGTTCATCAACATTACTACCAGTGAGGCCTACTTCATCAAAGAAGACCATCTCTCCGTACTGTTTCTGTGCTTGCTTCACCCTATGGAGGCGCCTAACCTCGCGTACATGGGTGTTTGGATCCCCGGATTTTCGAACCCCGCAGGTTGCTCTACATACACTTTTCCTTTATCGCACCATGCCGTGCTGCCGTCCTTACATCCATTTACGAGAAGACTTCGTTCCTTGCGTAGCAAAGCAAGTGAAATAATAGATTATAGGTATTAATAACCGCGTTTTCCTACAGAGAAGACCAAAGTATACATTTTCCCATCATATCCATGCTTGATCTTATATCGAGGTGACAACAACTTCTTTGTTTTGTGGTTCAAAGAACCATATCTCTGTATATCATTCGCATCCTTCCCGTCGATGCTTTACAACTTCTTTAAATGATTCGGCAGCTCATATTGTGTTCATAAAAGCCAGATACCTTCGGTATTTATATGGCTTCTTGGTTTTCTTTCTACCCCCCCTCCGAAGCCACATGTCTTTCGAGTCATGAGGATCTTCTTCGTTCAAAGAATGATATTAGCTAGACATACAACGTTAATTCCTCTTCTAATGCCAACTTCTTTCTGAGAGAGAAGACATCTATTTTAAGTGAGGCCATGCCGTACACTATCTGGAAAGGAGTCTTATTTTCCACAACAAAGCTGCCCAAGACTTCACAAAGCTTTGGCCGATCATGGTTCAAGACTCCAACAACGTGATCGAAGGTCGCAAAATCTCTCACCACACTGGCAAGTTTATCATTATGCTCAATGTAAGACTCGACATCACAAGGCTTACAAAACCGTAATGAATTTCGTAAACATGGGTGTCTATCTACACATCACATAATGATGTTGATATAGAATCACAATTTAGAACTACCACTGGCTACATTATTTATCATTGATGCCACAATTTTATCGTACTCCATCACTATCTTCTTCACACTGTCATACCTGCCATATATCAAGACTTCAACCTATGGTCATATATAGATTCCACGACATATCACCTGCTGGGGTTAGGGAGAATATATCATGATTCCTTCCGTCATGATCCTCGTAACGTTCTTATTTTTCCGGGTCTCGTCTAACCACAAGCACGTGTTGATCATTCAGGTGCAACCTCTTCGTATCTCGCTTTGCAATGCAATTCTGAGAATGAAATCATCTCTTGGGACCTCTCGTTCTTCTCGTCCCTCGCAAGATTGTCTTCCTTGGAACTAGGAGACGTATCACAAAACATCCGTACATAGCTCTTATACGCCTTTGAAGGTATGTTGGAGCCCACAGACTTTGTGAGAAGACGACGTGAATGTAAGATCCTTCTAGAAATTTCAGCCTTTCTCACCGTAGAAGCTTCCCAACAATCCATTTTTGCTCGTGGAGAATAGACAAATAGAGGTCTCCTCTTAATCCCGTAAATCACAGTGCCATCATTTTTATCCCATAGATGGTATTATGACCATTTTCTCAATACCTGACAACTTTGAGACAACTTTCCGAGACTATGATATTAGCTTATAACAAGAAGACATCCCGACTAAGAATGATGACATGACCGGGGCTAAGTTGCTCCTAGCAAGGTATACATGTCTAACCTGCCCTCCCGGAATGATATTTTAAGATGTATTCGTATATGGTTTGTCACCAGACTAGTACCTTGCCATTCCGTTAATACCACACCTTCCCCCTACCTGACACACCGTGTTGTTCCCACCATATAGCCTAGGAAAATTTTTTTTAATGGACAACTTATCTACTAAGAAGCCTCTCAATGATTGCCATAGCTCTTCCTATTAGTTCCATTGTACCGAATAATGGACTTTTACTACACCTCACCAATAAATCAAGATAATGTGTACCACGAATACTAATGGGCAATCGATACACCGTCAAACTCTCCTTGTGATACACTAACTTGGTTCTCCAGAATATGGTGTCCTTCAAAGCAGTGTTTGCTCCTTCAATAATTTCCGGGAAGTGATGAGAATTTCAACTTCAACTCAATGATGTCGTTCTATTAGAATCTCACTATTCGATCCCAATTATTGCTACAATAATGAACTGGGATATGGGTGCAACCGGGATAATTTAGCTCATTGCCTCGACAGTTAAACACGTCGGTAGTGAATTTTCAGCTATCTGTAACAATGCTCGCCCCCAGATCCGCTACGGCCCTCATACAACACAACCTGGCTTTTTGTTGTGAGGATTTAGTCTCGAGGAGGAGAGGACATGGCCCTCGCATCCGCAGGATATGTCTCAAATATCCGCCCTACCTTCAAACAAATAACCGCAGCGACAATTACCCAGCAATAGGTGACATAATACATGCTCATGTTCAGTGCAATGAGAAACAAGCTTTATCCCTTTCGAAATGGGCGAAAGGAAAAAAAAAAATTGTGGTCTCCGCAATACGACAAATTCGATTCTATGACCCTGGCGGGAATTCAACCGTCGTTGCTCAGTCACACTTTTCCCCCTTTCAAGGAGTTTCTGTCCACGTACAGGCACACGCAGTCTTGCACAAACAAGCGCCATCTCTGTAAGTCTCGACGAAGATTAGAGGCAGAGAATTGGCTTAGATATCAAGCAAATATATCTTTCGACGTTCATGCGTAACCCAGACGCGGGGAAAGGCCGTTTCCGCCTCCGCCACGTCGTGTTGCAATTGTTCAATGCTCTCGCCAAGCCTACAAGCTTTCCAAACGTCGCATCTTTTTGTCAATGTCACACTGTATTCACGAACAATTCCGCCTTTACAAGAGAACCAACTCAGCTTTCACTAACTTACGCTCGAAAAATCGTAATCCAAACAATCGAAGAATTGTTTGCTGGCTTGATCAATCGATTTAAGTGTCACTAAAGAAAACGCATACCCAAACAATACGAAATGGAACGCGCACAACAAATCTTTCCACAATGTAGTGTTCTTCCTCTTACAAAGAAGATACGTCGCACTTTCCACGCAAAGTTAGAGATGACTTAAACCTGTTGCCACCTACAAATACTGCTGCACACTTACACTGAATTTTTCTCTTAAAGATCACAGACTGTTTTTTAGAGAAGGGATTCCCCTCTCCACATCGAAGGTTAGGGCACCAAATAGCCCTGGCGATTACCCGCGCTATCACTTGCCGTGATGGCATGACCTCGGCTCACTGTGACAACCTCGTCGTAGCTTACGACACCCGTATTTGTTTATGAACAACCCTCATTCACGCTTCTCAGACTTGACATGGGCCGGCAACAGTTTTCCCCTAACTCGATACCATGTTAATTTTAAAACATGTTCTATGCCATTTCGTATATACAATAAATACCTAAGTAGATTGAACATACCAACAGATCGATGAAGATAAGCCAAAATGTAGTAGAGCAATAATGGTGGCGTTACGACGATCAACAGATGCCTTCATCAACAAAGTTCCAATAGGTCATTCACCTAAGTGTGTCACACACAACTCCAAGACAAAATAACATTTGCAAATTATCAGCAACACCAAGAACGCACTATCGCCATCGAAGAGAGAAGAAAATCTCCGTCATTGTGTGTATAATGAACTCCGTGTCTCTCCAATATAAGGTATCTTTAGGGTGTGCGACACGTCCTTTAAGACATTTAAGTCCGTATTATATCTCCAAAGCGAACCTAGCACATATGAATAACCAAAGTAGAGGTTCTACTCTATCCGATCGAGATGATATTTAGATCAATCTTACACCCGTTCGAAAGAGGAACTTAACAAAATATCGACTGGCTATCCCGAGCATCACAACCCTAGAGTTTGGACTTAGTTCAATTTTATTATTACCCAAACCCTGTGCTTCGAGGGTCGTGGAGGAGTCGATACACAAAACTTTGTGGGCTTGAAACCAAGCTATGTTTGCTACCCGTTGCACACTCTTTGTCAAAGTTTCAAGGAAGCAGACATGCTAATTTTTTTTTTTTTTGGTTTTTTTTTGTGATTGACTGCCTAATCATCGCCTTATCGAGTCATTAAACCCATTTTGCAAATTTGTAATGTAAAATGATGCTAGCAAGACCGTGTCCTCATGTAATGTACCCTCGTAAGCTCATTATTTTGGCACACTTCATCCTGAGGTTTTTCGTTTCACCGATTCTTTGTGTTTTTAAACACCTAATGGTCAACAGAGCTTCAATTTCAAAGCTATGGTGAATTTTGTCAAAGGCTTAGTTGAGTCTCAAGATTCTAGTTTCCAGTCTTATGTAAAAGTGACTGGGAATAAATTAAGCTAATTGACAATTATTATTACAAATCACTTGTTCTACTAGATCATACGTCCTAATCGCATATAGTAATGGAGGTACCATACTAAACTACACCTTCTTCAGGTTGCTGAAATATAAAATCTTTGGTGTAAAATATTTTAGCGTATGGTTCCCATACTTTCAGACACCATGTCTAAAATATTGAGTGGTGAAAATATTTAACACCATGTCAATTAATTAATTTTTCTCGAAAAATAAATTAATCCTAAGCCAAAAATTAATTAATTAGAGCCTAAAGAAATTAAATTTGTATGAAAAATCTTGGTATCAAAGGAATTGTTTTGGAGGCGTCTACAAAGCGAATATTGGAAATTTAAAAAATTGGACCCTTGGACCTTCGTTACGTCAATGTTGAAGCAGGATATTAGCTCAAAATAATTATTTATGAGCTAATAAAAAGAAGTTTAATGAGAAATTTGAAATTTTCAAAATAAATATTAATGGCGTAGATTAAAAGATCAACAAGTGATTAATTTACTTACCTAGATTATTTGGATAAGTGATCAAGTGAACTAGTCATGATTGTTCCACTTGGAGGATTTATCTATAAACTAGGAGTCAAAATTTCAAGCCATCCTCGATGTTTTGCTAAGAAAATCACTTCTAAAAGTCGATGTAACACTACCGTTCTCACTGAAATGTTTTTGAATCATAATAAACACTTTGGGGTGCAAATTATGGTGTTCATCGTCTCATCGATTTGTGGTATGGTGCCTGGTACAAATATTTCTATATCGTGTTTAAATTTTAATTAAATCGTTATTTCATTACAGATGACAGAGCATTCTATTGACAAGTTTTGGCCTATCTTGGGGATGATCCGATTCATTGTTATTTCAACCACATATGTGAAGAATTATATAGTGTTTGGTACGTTCCGTAGTCTCGGCTCCAAGTTCACAAACCTAGGACATAGGTCGACTCGTTTGGACTTCAAATATATTTATTGCTTTATCTAATTTCGCTAAGGTCGTAGCTTGCATTTATTTTTCCAAAGCATTGTAGCCATTTATAAAACATCTTAAATATTTTCAAATTTCTTTTAAAAGCATTGTATATTTGTACTCATAATCAAGGTTGTCATTGATGTCAATATGAACCTGTTTTTGTGATGGCAAATTATTATGATGTGGTGATATTGCCTAAATGTCCATTGCTGATCATAATACCTAATGATGATGTTCTGAACTAACCATGAAGATCTTTAGAACCCCCTCGTTGATTTATTGTATCTATGCTTCAGTTTGTAATTTTGTATACAAAGCAAGACACATGTATTCCATAATACCCATAAATGGTTTTGGAAAATTCCACTTAGAGATGGTTTAATTAAATTAATTAATCATTTTTTAATGTTTTTCCCAAGTCTAAACTTAGGAAATCGAATAATTATGTGGTATTAATAAACTAAGTGTGGTAACCTTTCAGACAGCTGTGATTTACCTCAAGTTAATCTTAGCTCCTCGATTATGTTTTAACTGGGTCACAATATTACCAAAAGAAGAGGAAGGAGGGTGAGGCCTGGTGAAAATGATATTAGACGGAGAAAGAATCAAGAGATCGTATTTTCACCAAGGAAGAATCGAAGTGATTCTCGATCGTGGTAGAGAGAAGGTGAAATCTCCGTAGGGAGAATTTCGAAGGGTAAAGAGTGCGAAGAGAAGTGAGAAGGGAGCCATGAAGAAGAACGCGTACAGCTCAGCAGCAGCTAGCGCCGGGCCAACGCAGTGTGCGAGAGGGAGTTTCGATTTGGCCATGGAGAGATAGCCGAGGGTTCATCCGTATCTTGCAGTTTTCTAGAAGAGGAGAAAACTTAGTCTCACATGCTAGTGAGCATCGAGGCAACTACACCAGGAAGAACATAGTGACGCCGTGACGGCGTGAGTGACGGCACCACCGCGCAAAACTCGCAGAGTCACTCACAGTGGGTGAGACAGGCCGGAACTTCGTGGTAAAGGAGAGAACTATCTCACTAAGTTTGTCTCACTGACACTTGTGATTGATTGATAATTTCAATCACACATTTGTACTGTAATTTCTACATAATAAAGAAACCTCTTAGATCCGTCACATCGTTTTCCGTATTAGGTTTTTCCTGGGACGATTGTCCAGTGTCATTGTCTATATGTGAATACATGTGCTATTTCTTTTATGTTGTTTATTGATTGTGAAGTTCCATAACATATTTTATTTTTGTATTTAACACAAAGGAAATGTTAAATAATTGTATTTTAGAACGCAATAGAAGAAGCATAGTAAGTGCAGTCGGGCAGAGATTGTACCTTGCGGTGAATTTTCATATGGTAATGAACAAGTAGATCCAAATGTAGTTGTCGAGAAGAGATTATGAAACCTTTAAGCTTCGTAGGGGACACAAGACAAAGAAAAGAAGGCATGTATAAGTATGCATTTAGATGTTTTGTCTCAGGCTAAGAGATTGCAGGTGCTTGTCATGCCCGCATCTCAGAACTGCATATTGATAATGTTTCAAACATATGAATTTAGAGTACTAGAATACTTTAGCCATAGGGAGGAGCGCATGAACGTCCAAATCACTATGGGGAATAGTACCAAATGCACTCAACTGGGAGAGGAGCCGTAGTGTTTCGTATGGAAGTTTAACCAAAGTGTCGGCCGGCGTACGTGCTTGATGTGCTGTGGCTTGGGATGAATTCAATCCTATCCCAATTGTAGGACAAGGGTATGACATACACTTTATCGGGAAGAAAGTGTATGTCGAAGCATCCCAGTTGAACAAACACATATCGAGGTTAGAAGCCCTCAAACCATACAAAAGGTGCCTGAAACTCCGATGCCACTAACCCAGTAATCTTTGAAGACAAGCAGGCGGGTTGAATGACTTCTGCATAAAAGAATGGGGCATTTGCACCATGATGCATTGAAGATGCTGTAGAAATATCGACGGGCACCGTTTTCGCGCACGTAGCATGACGATGTATGCCGAGGATGTGTACTTGGAAAGTACGCCTTTGCAACCTTTTCCAGAAGTGAAAACAAAGGCATAAGCATATTAGGGATTGATACACTCAAATATTTGTGGATCAATGTCCACTAACGCTCATGTGGGTGGCAAATATTTTGTCATATTCATCATGATCACTCAGAAAACCCGGATCTACTTCTTTGAAAACAAAAGATGAAGTCTTTAAAAATTCAAAGAACTCAAGGCTCGTTGAAAAATATGATGGGAAAGAAAATCAAGACATTGTGTTCGATAATGGTTGAGAATACATAGATGAAGACGGCGTATTTCCGCACAAAGGAGGGCATTAGGAGAGAGGTGCACTGTGCCATACAATCCCGAACAATGGTGTGGGCGTAATGAAAACCGGACAATTGTAGGTGTAGCCAAGGCCATGTTATTCGACCTTGATTTGCCTAGATACGATGGCTAAAGCCCCGCAATACGACAAAGGTACATCCGTAATACGACCCAGAGCTTTGGGAAGAAGACTTGAAGAGGTTTTCAAAGGGAAGAAAACTGGAGTTAGTACCTTCGGATATTTGCAGTATGGCATACCGTCATGTGCTGGCGAGAAGAGAAGCAAGATTGATCAAACCTACAGTAAAGGGGATTTAAGGATACAGAAGTTCCAAGGCATATAGGATCTATATCTTGCAACAGAAAGTTATGACAAGACATGATGTTAAGTTCCATGGAGGATAGTAGCTTAAAATCACTTGATATGTCGATGCAGGATCATATCGAAGGTGTTCCCCTCGTCCAAGAACAACAGGGCACCAAGAAGTACAAAGATGTACTTCGCAGTACTCGCCTGTACTACTGAAGAAGATCAGAGGATCAGGAGGATACTTAGTCCGAGAACAACCAAATCAAGATAAATAATTGAGAGAGAAACCCTTCACCAAAGGGGTCGGGATAAGTAGGGAAGCTCAAAGATACCGAGGGACACATAAAATTTATCACCTGTAGAATGGAAGAGGTAAAGATAGACCCTCTCCGACAAGTACCAGGCCTCGTTGCTCAAGCAGAAGAGCCCTCCGAAATCTTTCGGTAGTTGTTCAAGACCGTGTTGGATCGATGCTGCAGACAGAGTATGCTTCTATCAGCGCACAAAATGATGTCCGAGTTGTGCCCGTGCCTCCGCAGGCGTACCGGCTCGTTGATCTCGGCGGATCTACAAGATCAAACACGCCAGTAGATGGCAAACAGAGAGAACATAAGGCAAGGTTCGTGGCAAAAAGGGTATGCTCAAGGAAGGCATCGACTATGAAGAGACCGTACGCTTGCTCGACATATCTTCATCCGTAGTGTCGTATCCTTTAGCAACAGAGATGGGATGGGAGATTCATCAAATGGATGTCAAGGCGTATCTTTGAATGGAGCGTTTCGAGGAAGAGGTATATATCAAACAAATCAAAAAGTTTCGAGACTCATGAAAGGAAGTCCTTATGTATGCCGATCAAGAAGGCTCGTACAAGCTCGCTGTGCTCCGAGAGCATGGTATGGTCGAACAGATAGCTATTTGCGAAATGGGGCTTGTCAAGAGTGACGCAGCATCCCAATCTTCACTATTTATCGTTAGAGGATGAGCCATTATATTAGTACCATATGCAGATGATCCGTTCCCCATCGGGTCATCTAGCTCATCAAGGATTGCAAACAAAATTTAGAGGTGGAATTCGACATGAAGGATTTGGGTTTGATGCATTACCCTAGATTGGAAAGTCTGTCGAAGAATGGAGATATCTTCATGGGACAGAGAGGTATGCCTGAGATTTCGAAGAGGTTCGTAAAGTGTGAGTGTAGACCCATGGCCACACCCATGATCACAAATTGAAAAATATAGATGCATCGTAAGACGTAGAAGCAGACCCTACTCAGGTCAGTATACCATTTGGATTACCGATGAATCAATAATACCTTTACCGTACATTTGTCATTGCTAACACTTGAATACCATGGTGGAACCCAAAAGAGTGCACTGGTAGCAACAAGCACGTCCCCGAGGTATGCTTGAGGAACAATCGTATTTGGTATAAGATATGGCCGAGGAGAGGACACTTAGTGGATTCACAAACGGGTATTGGGCGTAAAGCTTAAAGGATGTAGTACCGGGTATTGCTTAGCGTATGATCGTGATGGTGTCCCGGGTGCAGAAAATGGGGAGCCCGTAGCACGATGTAATATCCCTCGAAGGGGAAATAACCAAGAAGCATATGTAAATATGCGATGAGACAGCAAAATGTCAACTCGCATCATGAAACAAGCACACATGTAATGCCGCAATACTCAAGCCATTTTATTAATCCGAGAATACATATATAGGAATACAAGATAATCGTATCGTAGTGTACCCATCCTTGCCCTAGGCAAGGGAGACCTTCCGTAACAAATAATGGTCGCAAATAGGACATTGGGCTCTACCGGTCAAGAATCGCTATGAAGAACTCGCCATTGCAATGCACTCAGAACTATGAGCCGGAACAGAAAGATGTGGTCGATCTCAATCCTCCAGACAAACCCGAAATGTGAAACCGATGCTCCACCACCAATCAAGCCCTCACTGAAGGAAAATGCTCGCTAGTGACAAATGTTGCACATGTATGAAACGCCGGGCAAGAAGGTGAATCCAACCACAATTTCTCCGCATGAGATGACCAACCGCTGTGGTCGAAACACCGAAAAACGCCGGCTAAAACCCCACACAAAGACCGCCCATCGTATCCGCGTCCTCTCGACCGGACCGCGTTCCCTCTCGCCCGTATCCTCCCTCCGCCCTCGGATCCGCCGGGATTCGAGTCTCCCTATCTGCATCCGTGCCCTATCTTCCAGACCGCGTCTCCGGTGGCTAGATCCGCCGACCGCGTCCTCCCTGGCCCGTATCTCGAGGCTCTCCTACCGGACCGTCGATCCGCGTCTCCTTCTCGCCGGGACCGCGCCCTATCTCTCCATCGCGTCTCCGGTAGCCAGATCCGCTCGGATTCGCGTCCTCTAAAGAAGGGGGTATCTCCTCCGACAAATCTCCACCGGTAAACTACCGCAGAAATTACCACCGAAATCGAAGGATGATGCTTCGTAAAATAATTTTATCAGTAAGGTGCACTCGAAGTCCCTCGAGGCTAAGGATCTCCGACCGAGACACCGATTTGGTACCAAACAAATATTGCGAACGACTAAACAACCGTGCTGGTGGCCGAAGCAGATGTAAGTCTAGCTTCAATATCAATATCAAATCATCAATGCCAAAATGAGGTGAGAACCCTAATTTTTTATAGTGCTAAACCTTCAAAACTCGATCGCGTTCTTTCACTTTCCGTCCGCGTGCTTAACCTTGGGCCGTGAGGTTTCTCTATACTCATGTGGACCCCAAGGCCCCTTCGTTATAACGTCAATCAACTAGAAAACACCTTTATTTTACAAAGTGAGGTGGACTAAAGTGAGGTGACCCTTTCCTTATTTTCACTTTATTTATTATTTCTAGCCTAAAGTGCAAATTAAATGCCAATGAATATTCCAATTAGCAAAGTTAATTGGGAATATTACAGCTTCTCAAGAAACGTTGCTTGTCTCTCAAGCAATCGAAGTGATGGATGCCGTAAGATCCTCTCATCCTCCTGGCATCCTCATCCCATAAATTCTTCCATCTCACCAAGAATTTCTTCGATTCTTCTTCGTCTGCACGTTTCTCCCTAACAGCCTACAATGTTTCTATCAGAACACTCGATGCTCTCATCATCCTGGGAGAGGCGAGTTTCGTTGGATCAAGCGATGTCGGCTCAGTTGCCTGCAGTTGACAAGATGTTATGAATCTCATTTTTGGCGCTCCAACTCACACGTTAACCTCGGCTCGATCAGTGTATCACCCCCATGGTCCACAAACGAGGCTTTAGCTCGTTCTTGAGTTGCTCCGCTGGTGACAAGCCCGTAGCCGTAGGTAGACCAGTCCCCTCACCTCAAAGTGTCTTCACCCGACTCGTACGTACACAATGTTTGCCCCGTCGCGGCTATGTTGTCTCGAGAGTTTTGGGAGGATGCCTGTTTTCGATTCGGCAATTGGTTATGGAGTTCGCTAACACCAAACATCATGTCCACAAAGATAAGGAACGACATCTATACAAAGCACAGAAAGGTGTCATACCGACAATATACAGGGCAATAGTTGTAGCGTATCATTTAAATGTTATTTACCATGCTCGTCATTACCATCGACGTAGTTACGTGCGGTAGTCTTCACCCACTTGTTAACTCTCTCCGTCGCTCGTCTGCTGTGGATGGAGAATTAGTGCTTTGTCAGACTCGTCTCTACCAGTTTAAGAGTTTCCGCTGTATCCGCTCATAAAACGGTCATTCTTCGCGTCGACAATGTCTGGGTTTGGCAACCGAAACCCTCCTCGAAAATAACCGCCACCGCAAGGCTGCAGAGCGTCGAAATGGCGAAAGAGCATACTGCCACTGTCAACCACCACGAAGATGCAACTTTGCCCCGCACCGTGGCAACCCCGTGATGAAGTCCATCGAAATGCTCTCCCACTTCCTCCCATCGGAAGAGGCCGCAACAACTCGGCAGATGACCTTACCCTCCCTTGTTTCCCGCCGGGCAAACTCGCACCGACATGCCGAGTACGTCCCTCCTCGAGGCCCTTCCATGCAAATCTCTGGAGCGGCTCCTCGTATGTCTGTGAACCGATGGCCCTAAGAATAACTGGTGAAGTTTCGTAGCCTTTCGGAAATGATCCTTCCACCAAGAAGATCCCGTTCGTAATAGATGACCTCGATCGACCACTCAGCATCGTTATCCGCTACCGCCCATCTGCATCCTCGTATGCAAATCTATCTTTTGGAGTACTAATTACCAATGTAGCTTCAATGTCAGTTCGTGCTCACAGTGATAACGCGTTTGCCTACCAGAAAGGGCATCAACAATACGCAGAGCCTTTCCTGACATACTTATGTCGTCGAGACCGACCTTGTCGTATCCATCAGTTTTCCTGCGAATCGCTTCGCTCAAAGTACCGCCACAGGATCGGGTTTCACCTTTAACTGCCACTCATCACATCGTCAATTCTGCCAACGTATGCATGATGGCTAAGATCTCCTCGTCGATATGATATACCGCGCATGGCGAGCTTTCCGCCAGGCGCAATTCTGGATGACCGCCCCGGATTAAAACTCATCATCTTCTCCTGGCGTACTTCCACTTGCGACAAAGGGGTCGCGAAACTGCAACGCTAATACGGACAATCGCCATCACCTCTTGATGGTTAAAAGTCAGCCAGGGTTGTCCGACCAACTCAATGCCTTCTTCCTCGCTGATTCGCGCAGGGTGTAGTGTCGAGAGAAGCCCTTGACGAACTTCCGTAGTAGGTGCGTATACGAATAAACCCTCGAAGTTCGTCACATTCCGTGCTCGGGGCCGCCCCCGATAGCTCGCATTTTCTCCCCTCCCTTCGTGGACTCTCACTCCGTCCACTCCTATAATGTGTCCTAGATATGAAGATCTCCTATTAACCCAAACTCACTGAGAGCTGCAGAACCGTTGCTCCTCCAAAATGTGTAAGATCATCAACATGTCGAGATGCCTCCCAAGTCTCACCGAGGTTACCAAAACGCACGTCTTTCTGGGACAGATCTCAAATGTATCCAAGATTTTGTTAGTGTGCATTGGTCAACCCTGCAATGGCACACTGTAAACTTCAAAGTGCCCACAATGACACCGAAAGCGGTCTTGGGAATGTCCCTGCTCTCACGGCGTATCTCATGGCCTGGACTTCAAATCAATCTTTGAGAAGAACTGCGGTTTTCCAACTCATCCATCACCATCCTCGGGAATGGGTACTCGTTCGTGTCTTCGTTTCGTAGCTCCGTAGTCAATGCACATGCGTAATGTGTCATTCTTCTTCACCAAGATTTTCATCGAAGAAGCCAGCATGACCCGCGTCGGGCCGAACGCACTGGCGAAGCGTACAACTCCTAATGGCTCGCCTATCTCATCCCGACAGGCCTTGGGATGCCTGACACTGTGTAACCGCGACCGTATCCCTTGCTCAAGCTCGATCGGTGCTCAAACCCCCATCCTCGGCACGGCCCGTTAATGTCCTCAAACCATCGACATCCGTCGGCAACAGACCGATCGTGCACGTCCGGCTCGTATCCATCGCTCGGGCCCGCAACCCCATCGTCGACTTCATATTCCCCCCCCCGCGGTGTCGCCCATGCCGGTGTCGATACTCGTCTGGGTGGATATGTGTTTCGCTCGTATCTTCTCATGCTTCGGCTCTGGGATTGTCCCACCCATCTTGGGGCCTTCCAATCCGTCGTGACCTTCCTTAGAGTAATAAGCCACCGAACTCTAATATCACGTTGGTGTCCTGGATGTTCACCAAAGAAGTGACTTGGCCAATGGCACTGCTCATCGTCATCGATAACTTCCGTGTTGTTTCAGCATGCCATGGTCGATTCTCTAGTACCAAAACAGAAACCCACGTTTTCCCTCTGCTTGTGATGCCTTCGCTCAACTATCTCAAGGCCAATGAAGTTGTGGGTGGCCCCACTATCGACCAAGACCGAAATCACTGTCCGCGACCGTTCCCTAGACGTCACAGTAGTCAAATACTGGGACTCCTCGCAATGTCGCGTAGCCCCCGCAGTGCGAATGATGCCTCACCTGCCGCGGTGGTGGAGGTGGTACGTACCGTGGCCGCACAACATCCTCTCGCTCCTCATCCTCTCATCCTCTTTCCGTCGCTCTCAGAGAACATCTTCTATGAAATGTGCCTTCCCCCCGACGCACATTTGTGTCCCGGCGTTCATGGCTCCCCGGGCAAGCAAGCACAATCGTCTCCGCCCTCGCTCGGCCCTATCATCAACCGCTCGTTCTTACCGCTCGGGAGGCGAGTTCGTGTCTCACCCCCAGCCGGAAAGCTCGTTCGGGGACAAGGTGCGTGCCGAGTCTCGGCAAGACATCTCCGTAAGTCTCGAGTCCTACCGATAGCATCTCGCGTTGTAGCCGGCTTGTTTGACCGTACTAGGCCACGAAGTGCTCGATGCCTCTTCCACAAACATATAAACTATCCGTCACGCGATAAGTCGTACCACATATCAAACCCTCAAGAAATCAAATGTATGCTCGCATCCCAACACAGCTACGTTCAACAAAATGCCGCTCCGTGATCTCCCTCCACACAAAACGCTCTACCACCCCCCCCCCCCGGTAAAACCCTAAGATATGTCGGCCACCGTGACTGCCCGAGTGTCGCCATCCCATGAACCACCACCCCGAGCCTCACCTCTAAATGCAATGAAGCCACCTTAATGGCCTCTGCTCGATATCAAGTTGTCGAACAGATGTCCAAATTTTCTTCTCCACCCAGATTTTTGCTTAGTTGTTTGATGAACCATCAAACGTAGGCAAATGGAATCTACTAGTCACATGCAAGGTCATCACGCAAGGGTGTCCGTGTTCTGTGGCTGTGTCAATACGGCTTGACGCCATACCGAATATGGAGACGCTCGAAGGTGAGAGAACCATGAATGTCCGTCCGAAGGCCTCGCCACCGCAAAAGCGCCGCCCATCGAGCCGGACTCATCTCTCCCCAAGTCGTCGACCTCGTCCTCTGGCCGTAAAGGCAGGCCAGGTCGCGTGCGTCAAGATTATCCCCTTCCGTGCACCTCCCCGTACTCCTCGTCCCCGTATCCTCCGGGGTAAGAATGTGGGCACAAGGGATCGCGCGGTGCTCGAGTCGTCACAATGGGGATAGCATCGTGCACCTGCACGTGGCGAGCATACCCGATCCCTCACCGATCCGAAGAACTCTAGAGTTCTCTCTCGACCGATTCCGCGTCACGAGCTCGTGACATCTCCCCGGCATGCGGGCGGAGGGGATCGTCTTCTTCAAACCTCACATCATCATCCGCCATCGGGATTACGCCGTTCGGGGCCTCTCAAAGTCGCTTCCGCTCCTCGAATCCGTTCCCGTGTCTCCATCGAATCACTTCGAAGGAAACTTCCACCCACTCTCGACTGTTGCTTCCTTCCGATAAATGTAGGTTATCCCCATTGCGACCCACAATAATCAATAAAGTCGAGCGTACTCCATGTTCGATACTGATCGTAATATCCCCAAGGAAATAACCGCAAGAATACACGAACATGCGGTATGTATACAAAACAAAAATGGGCCGGAACCGTATCATGAACAGCACACATAGAATGCCAGAACACTAAGCCATTTTATTAACCGAGAATACATAGGAATACATGATAATCGTAATGAGTGTACCTATCCTTGCCCTAGGCAAGGGAGACCGTAAATAATGGTCGGCAATAGACAAAATGGCCCTAGCCGGCCGAAGAATCAAGTATGAAGAATCAGTCACCGCAATGCACCGGAACTATGAGCCGGAACTGGTAAAGATGGTCGATCTTCAACTTCTCCGTACAAACCCCGTAAATGAAACCGATGCCCACCACCAACCGGCTCACCGTTGAAAACGTCGCTTCTGAAGGATGCTGTGCATGATGGCGAAACGCTGCAAGAGAAGCGGGGAATCCACCACAAGTCCTCCCGATGAGATGACCAACCGCTCGTGTCGAAACACCTGAAAACGCCGCCAAAACCCCACAAAGACCGCTCATCGATTCGCGCCCTTCCCCCCGACCGGACCGTGTCTCCTTCCTCGCTCCTTATCCGCGCCCTTCTCTCGCTCGGACCGCCGGATCCGAGTCTCCTCCTACCTGCATTCTGCGCCCCATTCCCTCCAGACCGCGTCTTCCGTGCTGGGACCGCCGGACCGCATCTCCCCCGTCCGCATTCCCAGGGTTTCTCACTTAGACCGCCGGATCTCGCTCCCTTCCTCGCCCCGTATCGGCGCCCTACCCTCCCGCACCGCGTCTTCCGCAGCCAGACCGCCGGATCTCGTCTTCGAAGAAGGGGGTATTCCCTTCCGCCAAATTCTCCACCGTGTAACCATCGTAAATTACCACCGAAATCAAGGATGATGTTTTAAAATAACTCTTACCATACAGTAATCGAAGTCCCCCGAGGCTAAGGGTGAGACTCCGACCGGAGACACCCTGCTTGTACTGGGAAATGCTGTCATAGCATCGACTAAACAACTGACAAAATAAGTAGACAGAAGTTCAGTTTCGTCATCAATATCAAATCATCATCGCCAAATGAGGTGAGAACCCCACCTTTATAGCAACCCTCCAAAACCTCGATCGCGTTCTTCACTCTCGTCCGCATGGGGCTAACTCGGTCGTGAGGCTTCCCCCCTCACACTATGTGGACCCTGCTGCCCTTTCTGGGTTATACCGCCAATCAACTAGAAAACACTTTATTTTATAAAGTGAGGTGACTAAAGTGAGACCCTCTTATTTTCACTTTATTTATTATTATTTCTAGCGCGCAAAATTAAACAAAATGAAATATTCCAATTAGCAAAGCCAATTGGGAATATTACACTGAGTTATTGCACTGTTGTATAAGGCGTGTATGTGCCTAGTACAACTACCATAAGTCATCCTGCTTCTAAACTGTGAGTCTATTTTAAGTGTAGATGAAGTAGAAGAAGGCGATTATGACAATCAAAGTTGTATCAAACTTTCCAAAATCTAGTATTTCCTTACGTACTGATCCAAACATATTGACATTGTGTGTCATTTTTTATCATGTATCACATGTTCAACATGGGGTTATACAACCCGAAGACATTCCCACAAGAGAACACAATAGATATACCAACTAAAGCTTTCTCGAAGGTGATTGTCTACCACCAGAAGCAATAGGCGACTAAAAATCCATTTCAGTAGTCAATGGATCTTCAAGGTAGGGAAGGAGGGAGTTATGGGTGACAATAGTAGTTACAAAGTACATAGTAGTTAAGAAGAAGATAATTACAACATTTAGCACGTTATGAGCATGAACAACGCAGTTAATAAAAAGTTTGCCAGGAGTCGCATAAAGACAATGTGAGTGTCTTGCTAGAGCACTTTCCTCTTTAACAAGGAGTGTTGATTTATGGTATTCATTTGCTCTAGCCTTGTAATTTTGTATATAGGCTAAGACACATGTATTCCAAGCCAATACCTGAATGGTTTTGAAAATTTACCAGATGGTTTAATGAAATAAAGTAATCATTTAATGTTTTCCAAGTCTAAATTTAGGGAAAACCCATTAATTAAAGGGTATTAATTAAACTAAGTGTGAATCTTCAGATAAAGTCATGATCACCTCCAAGTTAATCTTAGCCCTTGATTATGTTTTAGAATTCTCGCCGTTGAAGAGTCAACAAAAGAATATACAAGGAGGAGGGTGAGGGCCTATGGAAAACACATTGTACTAGAGAAAGAATCAAGAGATTGATTTTCCACCAAGGAAGAATCGAAGTGATTCTCGATTGCGCAGAGGGTAGTGGCAGTTCCGTGAGGGAGAATTTATGAAGGGTAAAAGAGTGTGGGAAGAAAAGTGAGAAGGGAGCCACAAGAAAGAGGCGCGTAGACAGCCTAGCGCGCTAAGGCCGGCCGCCGCGCAGCAAACAGTAGGAGTTTCGATTTCGCTGAGACAATCGAGAGTTCATCCGCATCCGGAGAATTTTTGGAAGAGGAGAAAACTCTAGCTTCTACACAATAGTGGTATTGGAGGTAGCTATACGAGCAAGAACAGCGATGACGCAACGGGTAGCATGAGTGATGCAATCACTTGCATAAATCACGCAGTGTCACCCGTTGCAGCAAAGCCGTTTTAATCTTTCGTGGTAAAGGAGAACCTGGCTCTAACAAGCTCATTCTCATCGTATTTTCAGTGATTGATCGATAATTTCAATCACAATATTTGTAATTTTGCATTTCTACACAATAAAGAAACCCCGTATCCGTCACATCGTTTTTCGCATTGTCAGTGACGCATTGTCCAAAAATAATTTGTCTATGTGTGAATATGTGTGCTATTTTTATGTGTTTATCGTATCGTGAAGTTTGTAGCATTATTTATTTTTGCTATTTAAACACATGAAATGTTAAATAATTGTATTTGAGAATGCAATAGAAGAAACATAATAAGTAGCCATAGTAGGATTCTACATTACAAAATTTTCAAACCCCTATGAAGATGAAGAAGCCTTAGAACCCTGCTTGAAGATGAAAAAGCCTTAGAACCCGATGGTGTCCTTACCTCATTGGTGAAGTCTGGGCAAGATGCCATGTCAATCATGTGCTCATGATTGATGCTCATAGTGATCTAGCCTTTAAGTGCCAATGATAGATGTGATACAAGCCCTCGATGACATGAGGACTATACTAGAATGACCTCACATTGACGAAATATAAATCCCATGATGGGCTCTCTGGATGGAAATTAACGGATGCTGCATCATGACATGGTTGGTAACATGATTGATGCTACACTATCATAGAAGGACACACATGATGATGACATGGAAATGATGGGGAGATAGACATGAATGACCTCACCATACTTGATGACACATAATGACATTGTTGGATACATGACAATGAAGAAACCATTAATGACCCTTGTTGTCCTAATCAACTTCTACACTAAAAATTCAAGAACAGTCATAAAGAAAATAAATTTTGACACCTTGGAGGCATCTTTCCACAATGAGACCTTTACCATCTTGAAGAGGACTTTTCCTCTTTCTAATGAGCTATTATATGCCTCCTAACTCCAACTACTCTATAAGAGAAATCAAATTTTGAAGATTATATATCCTATTTTTTAAGCTAGCCGACTCATACTCACATATTCATTCTGCTCATCAGCTGAAAGACGTGGTTCCTTCATCTTGACGTCAAACTCATATAAAAAGAAGCGTCTTGACTATTCATTTGACCAAGGAAGTTTGATGAGAATATCTCAGAAGGAACAACAACTAAGACACCGAGGGAGAGAAAACTTGAGGGAGAATTATGGAAAATTTCAAGTTGGGTGATAAATTTGTTTGGATTATTTGAAATTGGAAGTAGGAGTCAGACACCACCACAGGCAGTTGTAGGAGCTCGGACCAGTAATAAAGTGCTGGCAAACAGACTCGGATACAATAACAGGGCTATCTAACTTTCAAACCTGTGATAATATCTTTATCAGTTAATACACTGTGGATTCATGATAAGCCAGGAGCTCACCACAGTCAGCTAGGTCACCACAGGAGTTTGTAACAGCTTCAAACTTGTATTCATACTTGCTCAGCTAAGTATGAAACAAACCTTTTCACAAGTCACACTTGTTTAGACCCACAACAACAAACTAGTATACAAGTTGTAAAGGTCCTTGGGTAAAAAGCTGGCTTCGGACCTGAAGTTAGCTAGCTATGAAGAATCAAAGTGTAAAGTTAAGGGCTCAAACAATCTCTTCTGAAAGTGCACGGACCTATGAGAAAAAGCTTGGAGCTATTGCTTAATGTTGAAGAGACTCAGACCTATTTCAAGTTGGTGTGGAAGCAATTTTTTGGTAAACATTTGAAGCTATAAACAAGCATCTCAAAGCAAAATTTGGGTCTTCTTTGAAATAAATTTTAAACCTATTGTGCACTATTGAAGCAACAAGACCTCATCTAGGAGCAGACAATTTGGAACAACCTTTGTAGCAATCTTTGAGCATCTTTTGTAGCAGTATATTGAAGACCTTTTTGTTGACTTATTGAAGCAGTTTGAAGAGAACCGGTTGTGCAGACGATTAAGGACATCTTTGTAGCAACATTGTTGAAGCCTTGATAAAGGAGCCTTGAAGACATTGTTGAAGAATTGTTTGGTGGGCAGGCCTATTAAAGAAGGTTTTTGAAGTAGGCTTGGAGAGTTCTTGAAGTAGCCCTTGAAGAAGCTTAGAGCAGGTGTAGAACTTGGGCTACCTATTGAAGACACCTTGAAGGTCTTGTAGATATTGTTGAAGACCATGATGCATTAGCCATTATGAGGTAACTTGGATAATTTGATTGGGTACCATGAAGGACAGTGGAGACAGCTTCATGTGAAGAGGTCAAGGTTGTTATTGATGATGTAACGTGGAGACCAAAGTGAAGACTAAGCGAAGATTGATAGGGCTCGTTGAAGAAGACATTGGGAGTTGTGAAGTATTAGCAAATACATCTTGACAAAGTGAAGCTAAGGGTTGGAGCCCAAGAGGTTGGAGCCTTGAAAAGACAAGGTTGGTGCCTTGGGGGATAGGGTTGGAGCCCTAGAGGATTTTAGTCCTCAAGAAGCCAGTTCGGAGCTTGTACCAAATATAGGGTTTGAGCCCTTGAGGTTGGTGCCTGGATATTGACAAGGTTGGTGCCTTGAAAAGTACAAGTCGGTGCTTGGCACTATACAGGTTGGAGCTTGGGAGATTGAAGATCGATGTCTTCATCTAGGGTTGGAGCCCTACATATATTGTACTTGATTTATTGAAAAGAAGAAATTAATAAAAGCATTTATTCTTATTGTTCATTTTGTGTTCTAAATACAAGTGATCTAACTCTTAAAAATAACAATTGAAAAGAAATACCGATTCACCCCCCCTCTCAGTATTTCCAACATGTACATCTTGTAAATAAATTTGTATCATATATTTTGTAAAGTATTTTTTCTAACTAATGCTTTAGGGTTTTGTGAATTTTGTATATATTGGGGTTTTGGGTATTTTTATTTTCCTTTGTGTAGGTGATATCAAGTGAGAAGAGTTGGATTAGAGCTAGATCTAGGGATCTTGAGGGTAAGATGTAGTCTCCAAATTTTTTTGCAGGGCTAGCCACTTAAGATTTTGTAGTGAAACTGAAGATTTGAAGCAATTAAATTTTTCAGAGCAAGGGTTTCAAGTCTTAGGGCTCCCAGGCCCAGATCTTCCATCTCCCAGCCCTGCGTCATCCTCCTCATCCCCTGCGTCATCCTTTTAGGGCGATGCGTCAACTTTCCAAGCCTCCTAGAGGTTGGCCGTAAGCCCCTAAGGGCCTCAACCTCCTCCCTTGGCCTTGCGTTGAGGGTTTAAGGCCTTTTTTGGCCTTGCCATGGGCCTAGAAGGCCTCGGACCCCCTCCTTGATCCTAGACGACAACCTTTAAGGCTTGCCGTGGGTTTTTCAAGCCCTCTCCCTGCCTTGGCCTCCCTCCTTCCTGCCTCGGCCTCCCTTTTAAGCCTTCTTCTCCTCCTTTCAACCCCTGCGTTGTCCTTTTTGACCTTCTTCCCTAGCCACTACCCCTTCAAGCCGTCTCTCTTTGCAACGCTGGCCCTATTTGGCCTAGTGTTGGCCCTTCTTGCCCCTAATTTTCCCTCTGCTCACCTTTGGATTTTTGGGACTGGAGATTGGCGGGTTTTGCAGGGAGAAACTTGCTCAAAGTTGGTGTTTTCAGGTGCCAAGTCCCTTGGAGAAAAATTTGGCAAATTGGGCAAGTGTGCTTCAAGGCCTTCGGCCTAGTGTTTGATCTCTAAACCCTTGTCCTCTCACTGTTTTGCTTTAGCTGTCATATTCATTTCATAACAGTGAATTAAATGCCCTAGAATCACAGCTAAGTGATCTGAACACACTAAAAATTTATGGTAATATATTTTTTAAGTGCTTTGGCTAGTTGGGTATTAAATTTTGACCCTAGATCTTCTTGTTTTCTTGCTGGAAAATCTCTGCATAAGCACTTAGATCATATCTGATATAAATCTGAAGGAACACATTGAAATGCATAAAATTGATTGGTGTGTCATCTAGCATATTATCATAGCTTGTAGATATCTTGGGCATTAATCTTTTGGGCATAAATCTTCATTTATGGTGACTAATATCTCTGCATAGAAGGGTGATCAGATCTGATATATTCTGAATATTGAATCTTAAGAAGGCCTAAAAACTCATAATTTCACGTTGGTAAATTTGTTGCAGCATCAAGAAAGTTTTGGGCATATTTTGGCATAAGTTATTGCACTAGTAGCTCACTATTTGCGTACTTTTATTTCTGCTGTAATAAGAGTTTCCAGATCTGAGATGCACTGAATAATTCATCATAAGTGGGTTAGTTAACTTGTGTTTTCAATTGGCAAGCTTCTTGGCATTTCATTGACCATAATTGGCTCCACATGCTTGATAATTTCTTAATCTAAAGTGATTTCCTTGCTGCTGTCCTAAAGGTTAAATAATTGTCCATTGGAACACAAGTAGCATATGATCTAGCTTTGTTCATGCTCTCTAGATTATATTTGCTCTTGTTTCATGGTTTTATAGCAATTTGACTAACACATTTGTTGTTGAGTTGATCTATAAGTTCACATCCAATAAGTACTCTCTAAAGCAGTCTAATCTTAAATCTTTGGGCACCTTGATATCTTGTGTTTTATGTCATATTATCTAACTGTGTTAACAAGTGGAATTTGAGTATCTTGATGTAATTGTGATCTAAGGCATTGAGGAATCTATTTGATTGTCTTGGCATTTAAGGCTAAATCAAACATCTCTTAATAAGTGGTGTTATCTAATGAATATAATCTTGGCATAATCATCATTGGAATATCTAGTGTCTTTGTTGATGATCTTTGGCTAATTGTTGAGTTTGATTATCATCTTTAGTCGAGCATTCTGTGGATTGGTTAAGCTTGACACTAAGTTAATTGGCACTGTCTTGGTTGTAGGATTACATATAATTTATTGATAAGTACTCTTGTCACTAACGATTCATCATAGCTTAAAGTACTTAAACATTAAGCCAATCTTAAACTAATAATCTCACTCATAATCATTGCATAAGCATTTTAGGGTTAACTTGCACTAATAATTAATCTTCAAGCATAAGCTTGGTTGATAGACTCATAGGGCCACCCTTTCTCATCTAGCTTGAGGGATTCAATATCTTTTTTAGTGGTTAACAAGTGACCTTGCAGTCGCCAGAG
Organism: Pinus albicaulis; assembly: GCA_034641835.2. Lineage (NCBI taxonomy): Eukaryota > Viridiplantae > Streptophyta > Pinopsida > Pinales > Pinaceae > Pinus > Pinus albicaulis. The sequence goes on along the minus strand of CM076577.1, from coordinate 1,346,188,853 downwards.
CCATAGTCTCTACAGTGCCAGAGGCACCGGGTGGTTGGAACACAGGGGGATGTATCGTTAATCAAGCCTCTGCTTGCTTCACGCTAGCTTCCTTCCCACAACCTACTCTAAAGACTGGTCTCAAAACAATTAAGAGAGAGGTTCCATTTAGAATAGGCATATAACCTAAAATTAACCAAGATCCTTGCATCATACATAGGTCTTAGGATTTGCATAGCATATAGCTTAGTTAATCATTTAAGCAACAGTTGTCCATCTGATTACTTGGTTTTAATTTATAATAAGCAAGAATTTTGACTCCATAAGGCATTGGTCTCATATTTGAATCTAATCTTACCATTGAGTCTTGCTAAAATTAACCAAGTAGCTAGGCCACCCAATCGTGTCTCCTGGACTCGTTGGTTCCCAACTTGTCCTTTATCATCTCATTTCCATAGGGACTACCCCCCATAGCTTGCTCAAGGTTATTTGGGAGCAAGAGTGGAATTGGGGAGCAAGAGCGACATTTTCAAAAGCTCTGGGTTTGGGAGAATTTTTTTATATCATATATATTTCTATATATTTTGATGCATATATGTCAACAAAAGTATGTAGAATGATGAATTTGATATAAAAAACATAAAAGCATGGATTGAACCATATAACGTCAATCATCTAGAATTTATAATCTCCATCAACCACGTCCACAAGTTAGTAACATACAACATATCGAGTGTCATGATTCGTCAATCTTAAAGTTTCAAGCTTTCAAAATTCAACATTTATCATCATTGATCACTAAAGTTGTAACTTGTACTTGTAACCATTAATATTACCAAGTAACCAAACGACAACATAGAATATCTAACATGAAATGAAATGTTTCAATTTTCAACTTTCACGAAACATCATATTCATAATTCATTACCAATGAGTTATAAATGCCAACTTCAAACTTAAATTGTCATATATTGTTTACAAAAAATACCATAATAAATATGAAAGAGTCAATAGTTATAAAAGTACTAGAAACTAGAAGAGACAAGTAAACCTATTATCTTTTTCTCGACTCTCTTGCCACGAGAAATTTCTAATTTCTTGTATTGTGAGTCTCCTCCTGCATAGTCGAACGACCTTGGTGCTCTTGATTAAATACAAATTACATACCCTAATACCCCAGGTGCTCTTGATTATTGAGAGTTTCCCTCACATAGAGGGCTTCGTGCTCTTGATTGAATACAAGATCCATACCCTATTACATGACAAAATCCAATGGAAACGTTGCAATCACCCTAATCCTGAAATCCCGAAAAAATGATAAGTTTGCTGAATTTTGAATGAGATCTAAAATTTTACTTTCTCCATATGAAATCTAATGAGATCGAAATCACTCTCAAACATCCTAATGAGTCATTTCATTGTAATGTTAAAAATTTAAGTAAAATGATGCAAATGAAAGATCCTTTTACTTTAAGAAAATAACATTACCATGAACTGCATATCAACACTAAGGCCATAGGCTTGAACATTAGGCTGCCCCACTCAAAATTTTTTGTTTCCAATCTTCAATAGTTCCCTCTATCACTCATGAATAGGCATGCAACGATATAGGCATGGAGCGATTTTTTTTAGGGAGCGCGTTCTCAAAATTGGCTCCCACAAGAAGCGAATTTCGGGAGCGTGCTCCCTTGGGAGCGATTTCGGGAGCGCGCTCCTGTGGGAGTGAATTTCAAGAGCGTGCTCCTAGGGGTCGCTCTCGATGCGCTCCCTCCCAGAGCGCGCTCTGGAGCGGGTTCGAGAAGGGGCAGTCGCTCCCCTGCAACCCTGAGCCTACCGTTGGGAGACAACTAGAACGGAGTGGGTGGGGATCAAAGTGACAACCCCCGCCTTGAGCCGTTGTCGCGGTGCCTGTACATTCTGAGCGACAACAATACCCATTGATGTTGGGGCCAAACCCATGGAAATAATTTGACATGTGATGGATGGATATGATAGAGGATGCTGAGACGAATTGAGCTGTCTATATGGAGATATTAATGTATAAAGTTAATGTGATGGTTTGGTCAAGGTTGGCTAGGTGTTTAGGACCTTGTGACAAGTTGTCACGCCCACAAATGAGATTTGGTGGAGCCCTTGTATTGTGTATCAATATAAGGTGGAGGAGAGTCATTTAAGACATCCAAGAAGCATCTTTTATAGTGTACACACAAGACGGGCAACGCGAGTGCATGTAGTGTGGATGTAGGGAGAGTGTGTGCGGGTAGCGTGAGTGCATGCATCTAGAGTGTGGGAAGCGCGAGTGCAGGAATGTGCGAGTGCAGGAATGCGCGAATGCACTCAATGCAGGAACGTGCGAGTGCAAGAACGTGTAAGTGCAGGAACACACAAGTGAAGGAATGCGCGAGTGCAGGAACACACGAGTGTAGGAACGCCCGAGTGTAGGCAACGGGACTGAGTTTGTTGCAGACTGCACTAGGATGACGCAAAAGCTGCCCAGGGCTAGGTATGTATTGTAATGATGTGTTAAGGTTGAATTGATGCTAGTGGATGGTATCCTAGGAGAGGACAGGTTGGAATTCTGTTAGCAGCCAAGAGGAAGGGTTTCCTAGGTAGTTGGATGCCCTAACTTTGAGCAGATGCTACAACAAGGATTGTGTAGAAATTTCTGAATCTTAATTCTTATGCATAAATTATTTCTGTTAATTCGGTTAAGCTTCTCCTACTTATACAAGTTATCAACTGAATAAATTCAAGTTAACATCAAAGCAAAACACATAACAGATCTCTACCAATTCAAATCTAGAATAAGCACATGCACACATAGACAAAGTGACTGTTATTTCTGGACAAACTGTCCCCGGAAAAATCCAATGTGGGAAAACCGGACTCTGGTTGCTGGAGGGCTCTATTATTAAGAATATCTCTGAATACACAACTTTGGGTTCCAGATTTGGAAAACTGTACAGAGAAAACTCTAGATTTGCAGCAGCTGGCTGATCTAAGACCAACAATGCTGACTGATCCACACCCTCAAACGGGATTTACAGAACTCAGCCAGATCTAGGCCTAGAAACCCCAAATTTTCCCCTGAAAGACACTGCGTCAGCCTTTGAAGGCCTCCAAATGCTCAGCGCTGTCACTAGAAGGGACTGCATTACCTCAGACTGGGTGACGTAGTCACTACACTGCCCCAAAGGGTCTCTGCGTAACCCTTGAAGGGTTTCCTAAAAATCACGCTGTCCTTGCTGCTGCTGCCTTCCTCTGCACTGTCTTTCCTGATCTCTTCTCTGCTTCTTATGTATTCTAGACCCCAGGATCAGATCATCCCCTTGGTTTAAATTCTCCTCTGCAACTAAAACACTTGAGAATTTTTAGCAACCCCGCCTAGAATCTCAGCTTAGCTTCAGTGCTCTGCCTCTGCGTGTCTTACAAATGACCCCAAGCCTTTCCTTTATACTTTTCTCATTGAAAAATCAATGGCCAAGATTAAATCTTTAATCAATGGCTAAGATTAAAAGAAAGCTTGATCTGTGTGACTTAAGACAATTTCATCACATGTTTAATTAAATTCACTTTAATTATTTTATTTTCTTAAGTTTTAACTTAGGAAATACATTAAAATAATTAATTAATTTAATATCTCCTAAACCAGATGAAATTTCCCAAATCCATTTCTGGGTCTTGTAGATCAAATGAACTCTAGTCCTTCCTCAAAATTTGGGACCTAGAGCACAACTGATGCTACCCCAAATACACAAAATCTCAACACTCCCTCTTAGCATCAAGGGTGTGCTCTAGCAATACATCACACTTATGCATTACATGATTTTGGGCACTGGTTCTGTGCTGTTGAAGCTTGGCCTCCTGCCACTCAACTCTGCACTACTGCTGCCATTCTGTACTGTTGCCCATGACTCTGCCATTGCCATTGCAACCACTATATTGCAGCTCCTTCTCAATATGTTGCATCTATGCTGCTCATAGCACTGCCACTGCTGATCTGCTGCACTGCAACTTCAGTTGTTGAAAGAAACAACTGAATCTCATGCCCAATATTTGACAAACAAGTTAGATGGGCTGCATCCTCATCACTGAAGCTCCATAGGCTACAGATCTGTGCTGGCATCTAAATAATGATGCACAACTACAACTCTGCCTGCGTAATTAGAGTCCCTTTGCACTACTGAAGTCACATCAGTGCCTTGTGCTGAAATCTATCATGCTGCTGCTGCACTGTGCTGTCCCTCTGAAGCTCTCTACGTTGCTGCAGCTCTGCACTGCGTAAACAGTACTGCACTGCGCTGTTGAAATCACATCAGCCTCTGCGAGGCTACTGCTTCTACACTGCTGCTGCTATGCTTTGCGCTGCTCCTCCCAGCCTCCAGATCTGCCTCTGCTTATGCCTCATCTGTGATCTATGCACCCACTGCTCCACTTGTCCCGCTACTGTCTTAAGGCTGTTGTAGCTCGCTTGTGATCCAAGAGATGAGCTGCTCAAGGATCTCGCCTACTTCCATGTAGCTCCTTTATATGTCCATGTCACCTCGCCTCCGTGGTTCATGAGCACCCATGGCTACATCATCTCTTGACCCATCATCTGCCACCGCTGCTTTGGAAGAAGATGCTTCCTTGTCCTTCTTCTTTTCTGGACAATGGCTGGAAATATGTCCCATTTCGCCACACTGGAAGCACTTGATCTTAGAAAGATCCTTCTTCTTCTTCGGCTGCTTCTTCGATGCCAAGGCTGCATCTTTCTCCTCTTCCTTCTTAACCTTGCTCAACGCAAGGCTGTGCTGCTTCTTGGTGAACCTTTGTAGTTCTTCTTGCCGCAGGATCGACCACAAGTTGTCCCAATCTGGGAGGTCTGCTCTGCCCAAGATACTTTGGACAAAGGTTTCCCACTCATCCGTGACAGCATTGAAGGCAGTCTTGACTATCACTACACCATCTACGGTTGCACCCGTTGCAGTCAACTAATCCCTGATTGACTGCAATCTGAAGAGGAAATGCTCGATGTCTTCTCCCTTGGTCATCATGAATGACCTCATTTGGCCTCCAACAACATCTTTCTTTGGACTGATTTTCCCTCATATAGGGAAGTCAAGGCCTTCCACATCTCATTAGCTGTCCTCTTTTCAGCTATGTGTGGCACAATATGATCCTTGATACTGTCCATTATCAGTCGCTTGGCAAGTCCAGTAGCTTCTCTATGCTTCCTTAGGAGATCCGCATCTGTCGGCGTGGCCAGGGTCTGCTCTGCATGATCTCTTAGGTGATATGCCTCTAGGACAATCAGGATCCTAGCTTTCCATACCGAAAAGTTTGAGAGGCCCTCTACCCTATCCTGATCGAGCAGTCCATGAGGAGCCATCTGTTCAGACTGTGTCGGAGCTCCTCTTCTCTATGCTAGAGATCTTGGATCTAGGGTCCTTTTCGAACTGGGAACCCTCTGCTCCCTCTGACACTTGATTTCCCTCCTTGGAAATGTACCAAATCAACTATGATTTAGCTTCTTCTTTGATCCTCTGACCAAACTGCAATTTTCCTTTGACAAGAAACTCTCTGAGAAGCTGATCTCTTCCCAAACTTTATCACTTGTGGTAAGGTTAAAAATCTGAAAACTTTAGAAGTTTAACCCCACCAGCTCTTCTGAATTTCTACAACTTTTCTGTAGACTTTTTCTGGATCTGACAGATTCAGATCTGAATCACATTGGCTGGCTTTAGACCGAACCAGCGCTGTTTCTGAGTTGCTTCTCCGCAGTAATTGCGTGGGCTTGCTAGGACACAGTGCTGGACAGCGTCACCCTTCCCTCTGCGTGAATCTCCTCCTGAAAACTGCGTTGTCCCTTCAGATCTGCTTTTCTGCTGCCTTTCCAACTGCATTCTGCAGCTAGATCCTTTAGATTCTTCAGCTGGTGACCCTTCTAGATCTGCAATTTCTCTGAAACTATGTAGAAATTTTTGAATCTTAATTCTTATGCATAAATTATTTCTGTTAATCCGGTTAAGCTTCTCATACTTATACAAGTTCTCAACTGAATAAATTCAAGTTAATATCAAAGCAAAACACATAACAGATCTCTACCAATTCAGATCTAGAATAAGCACGTGCACACATAGACAAGTGACAGTTATTTCTAGACAAACTGTCCCCGAAAAAACCCAATGTGGGAAAATCGGTCTCTGGCTGCTGGAGTGCTCTATTATTAAGAATATTTTTGAATACCCAACTCTGGGTTCCAGACCTGGAAAACCCTACAGAGAAAACTCTAGATCTGCAACACGTGGCTGATCTAAGACCAACAACACTGACTGATCCACACCCTCAAACGGAATTTACAGAACTCAGCCAGATCTAGGCCTAGAAACCCCAGATCTGCCCCTGAAAGACACTGCCTCAGCCTCTGAAGGCCTCCAAATGCTCAGCGCTGTCACTGGAAGGGACTGCGTTACCCAGACTGGGTGACGCAGTCACCGCCCCTAAGGGTCTTTGCGTAACCCCTGAAGGGTTTTCTGAAAATCACGCTGTCCTTGCCGCTATTGTCTGTTGCTGCTGCCGCTGCCTTCCTCTGCACTGTCTTTCCTGATCTCTTCTCTGCTTCATGTGTATTCTAGAATCTAGGATCAGATCATCCCCTTGGTCTAAATTCCCCTCTCTGCAACTGAAACACTTGAGAATTCTTAGCAACCTCACCCTAGAATCTCAACTTAGCTTCAGTGCTCTTACTCTGTGTCTTACAAATGACCCCAAACCTTTCCTTTATACTTTTCTCGTTGACAAATCAATGATCAAGATTAAATCTTTAATCAATAGCTAAGATTAAAAGAAAGCTTGATCCGTGTGACTTAAGACAATTTCATCACATGTTTAATTAAATTCACTTTAATTATTTTATTTTCCTAAGTTTTAACTTAGGAAATACATTAAAATAATTAATTAATTAAATATCTCCTAAACCAGATGAAATTTCCCAAATCCATTTCTGGGTCTTGTAGATCAGGTGAACTCTAGTCCTTCCTCAAAATTTGGGACCTAGAGCACAACTGATGTTGCCTCAAATACACAAAATCTCAACAGATTGGTCACTCGTGGTCTCTGTTGGAGGGCAGCATGAGAGTGTAGCAAGTGTGGATAGTGGATTGGGCAATTATGGTCGGTTGGAGGTCAGCATGGTAGTGCCCAAGTTGGAGCCCAGTGTGCATGATCTTCGTGGACTTAAGTGGTTGCTAGAGTGGATGAAGAAGAGCTCAAGAGTTTGATCAACCAAGAGTAGTTTGAGTAGCCCTAGACTTGCCGCGTGGAGAAGGACATCTACAACAAATGATGTTCAGTCCTCCTAGCTCGTGTTCATTGTGGGATATGGACATCTTGTAGTGATAGGTGGCAACCCTCTTGCCCTATATTAGTCTTCATTGGAGCAACACAGGAAGACTATAATGCGCTAAAGTCTTTGAGTAGCTAAGGAGCAGCAGTGGGCAGTTGTGAGTTGTTCACAAATGGAGTTGTGAACAACTTGACAAGAGTCTCGATGTGTTGTGCCCTTGGTGGAATAATGCACAATTAGTGAGCAGATTGGATAGCCGAGGTTCAGTGGCCAGATGGACTTGGATCGTTGGTAGAGGCAGTGCTGTAGATCGGGAGCTGAAGGACTGGGAAGGTATAGGGTATGACTGAGAGGAGCTAAGAGAGTGCGCTACACTAGCCGGATGGTCAGAGTATCTTGTTGAGGGTAGATTGGTCGTCGATGGTCTGACACCAAGCCCCAATTCTGTTTCTTGTATCAGTGGATGTATGAGGGCCATTATCCCTATTACGGGAGCCCTAGATCGACGTATTATTTAGTTGGATTAATATTAGCCTAGATCCATCTTAACTATGGATCTATCAAGTGTTGAGAGGGATCAAACCTCTCGAGTTGCAAACCTCTTTTTTGAGTGCAAAACTTGAGAAAATGTTTGCACCTTGAGAGATTTGATCCCTCTCGGCGCTTGATACATCCGTAGTTACGATGGATCTAGGTTGGTTTCAGTTCTATGCGACCAAGGAAAATCTATCGATAATATGAGGAACATATGATTAATTTTATCAATAATATGTAAATACATCTAATATTAATATAACCTTTTTAAATATGCTAAATATGTTTGATATTTATTGATTCATTTTAATTTTAAATTTTCTTAGTTACCTATGTTTGTTGAGATGATAAATATTGTAAAATAACTTTAATGATGAAAAATGATGAAATAAAATTTTTGAATGCAAAGTGACAATGTAATAATATTGAATGATAGAAAATGTGAATAATAAGAATGTAGCCAATTACAAATAGCCTTCATTGTGATCAATCTCAAACTATTTTCTTCTACTATTCTTATTGCCACCCTTGTTAGTTTTGTCATCTTTCCATTTCCATATCGATTATATGAAAAAGACAATAGAAATTATAAATCATAAACGATTTAAATATTTAGCTCGAGATTTTGTAGTAAACATCATACCTTGTCTCTCTTTCTCTCCAATATTATTAGGTTTAATTACTATAACACAAAAATCGTTCTACATTGTCAATAATTTTTTGTGCTTACACTAAAATCAATGCACACTATTAATCCAATGACTTTAAAACTAATGAACCCTCATACATCCAATTACATCAAATCAGAAATCAACATATACACTAAAATCAATGCATCTAATGCAAGAAATCAAATAAGATTAGAAAACATCTACATAGATATCAATGCATCCAGTGCAAGTAATCAAATAGGATTAAAAATCAATGTCTACACTAAAATCAATTTATCTAGTGCAAATAATAAAATAGGATTAGAAACCAACATGTACTCTAAAATCAATATATCTAGTGCAAGCAATCAAATATGATTATAAATCACCATCTACACTAAAATGAATGCATTTAGTGCAAGCAATCAAATAGGATTAAAATCATTTATATTGAAAAAAATGCATATAGTGTAAGCAATCAAATATAATTATAAATCAACATCTACACTTAAATTAATTCATCTAGTGTAATGTTAATTTATGTAGATGTTCTATGCTTGATGCAACTTTACTTTTCACTACAACAATCACATAAACAATCAGGTAAAATGTTGATAGAACATACCAGTGGATCTACAGAAGACAAACCAGAAACAGAAAAATGTGGTGGTGTGTTACGGCGGTCAACAGGATGCTTCAACCAGCGAAGTCTCCTTGGTCAGCCAACCTAGCATGTGTCTCAACAGCCCTCAAAACAGCCACACGGTCAACTCAAAGTCAACCCCAAAAAGTCAATGCTGTCCAGAAAAGTCAGTGCAGGACAGCAGCAAGAAAGTCAACGCAACTCGGTCTTCAGTCAACCTTTTGACCTGAGTTCTTGTGCCAATATGTACGGCCTTCCAAAATCGAAGTCTCCACCAATTTTCAACCTATTTGGACCATGCATTGACCAAAGTCAACGCTGGTCAAACTTGCGTGGAAACCCTAGCTGCAGTAAATTCATCCAAACCCTAGCTGCAGTAAATTCGTCCTTCTTCCCACGTGTGAATCGAAACTGCTTCCAAGGAGCTCGTACTAAATTAGAGGAGATGATGTGTGAGGATGAGATGAGTGAAAAAGTCCTCCAATGTTCACTCTATTTATATCAATCACTGAGGTGTGTGACACATCTGCTGGGGGTGTAAAACCTTAAGGCCGACCTGCACATATTTGAAATTATTAAAAATAAATTCAAAATAAATGTTTTGTTCATCAGATTAAGATCAATTTTAGATTGATCTTACACCTCTCCGAAAGAGGAACCCAATACAAATATTGGTATCTTCATCTGAGCATCACAACATGGAGTTTGGACCTAGTTGTCCAATTTTAACACTCCCTCTCAACTAGGGAGAACTCCATCCACCTGTGCAATCAAACACCGTGCGTCATCTTGTCGTAACTTGCTTTGCTGGCCTCTTTATTTCAGAACAGAAGTGGGTCAGTCACAAAGACATCATTCCCCGACTGACAGATTCAGCCCAGAGGTTCGAAACCTCTACCGGACTCACAAAGAGTCTCATACCAACCCGAAGTTGGTTTACTTGACCCGAAGTCAGTAGGAGGTCCGAAACCTCGCTTAGACTCAAGAGAGTCATATATACTAACCTGAAGTTAGTCTCACTGACCTAAAGTCAGTTGGAGATCCGAAACCTCACATGGACTCAAAGAGTCACATACCAACCCGAAGTTGGTTTATCTGACCCGAAGTCAGTAGGAGGTTCGAAACCTCACTAGACTTGATCCCAGATCAAGTGGCTGGACACATGTCATCCTAGATAAAGAGTACGACAATCTCTGATGCGTCCATCAGTCTTTGCTACTAGTCTCTAGCTTTTCCCACCCCATTGGCCAAATGAGAGGTACTTCCCATGAGTCTGGAACTCAAATGGGTAGGATGCATACGGGGCACCAATCATGAAAGGCGAACCAACTCAATCATCAGGGTGGGGCCCAAGCACACCAACAGGGTTCGGCAAGCCTAGCCCTGTGGTTGGTTATAGCTCCGAGAAGCTATCCCCAAAGCCACCCCAGAGCTCCCAGAGCTCATCGTCCAATAGGACCCTCAGAATAGGGTCATTCCACGATTCCAAGATTCTCACAGAAGGTTAGGAACATGACCTTCCCCAAGGGCATAGTGAGAATATCCGCGACTTGTTCATCAGCTCCTATGATCGAGCCTTACGACGCCTCGCTGTACCATATCCTGGATAAAGTGGTACCAGCCATAAACATGCTTGGATCGATCGTGGAACACGGGATTCTATGACAAACGAATCCCCCTCTAGCTATCACAAAGGATAACAGTGGCATCTAGCACATGCTCGAACAACTCACTGAAGAGCTTTCGCAACCAAGTGACTTCACAACAGGCCATACATGTTACAATGTATTCGGCCTTAGCGGTGCTCAACGCTACCGACTTCAGTTTCTTGCCCGAAGCAGATCTACGTGTGAAGTAGCATCCAAATTAGTATCCTTCTCAACCATATCAGAGAGTGCTTCTTTGAACGCAATGATGTGCCTTGAGCCACCACTATCTATCAATCGGACATCCATAGTGTCGGGTGGAGATGCAATAGAGAGGGCATATACAAGAATGTATTCATTTCTTTTATCAACAACATTTGATTCCTCATACCGGGAATTTCTAAATACATTGAAAGGTTGATCATTTTCGCCAGAGGGAGCCTTCCTCTTTCCCTGGAACCTGTTGTTCCTTTGATTGTCATCCCTCCGGTTGTTGTTGTTGTCATCATCATCAGGAGAATCCTTCTTGAAAGGGCATTCTCTATCATAGTGACCTAGCCTATGACAAGTGAAACACTTGCCCTTCTTTCTTTGTTGTTGTTGTCATCATCATCAGGAGAATCCTTCTTGAAAGGGCATTCTCTATCATAGTGACCTAGCCTATGACAAGTGAAACACTTGCCCTTCTTTCCTTGGGTCGCTGCTTTTCCTTTGTACTTAGGACCACCAAAGTTCTTCTTTCTAGAATGAGTAGCGTATGCAGCATTTCCTTCATTTCCATACTCCTTCATCCTTGATTCTTCTTGAACGCATCTTGACAGTACTTCGTCAAAGTTAGGTATCACATTATTATTTAGAATGGTAGTGTTGAACACATGCCATTCGGATGAGAGCCCTCCAAGTGCGGTGAGTACCATCTCTCGATCAACTATTGTCTCCCCAATAGCCAACAGATTGTTCCTGATCTCGGTCAGCTTTAGAAAGTATGATTGGACAGACTCATCCCTACCCTTCTTCAGATTCTTCAATTGATTCTTGAAGAATAGTACTTGATTTGCATTGTTGGCCTTGAACATGAGGACCAACTTATCATACATCTCTTTGGATGTGCCCAACTCAGAGATGTAGACCACCAGACTTTTATGAATGGATTCCCTGATCATCAGCTTTGCTTTGATCTCCCCCTTCTTGTATTTTGTTTTGGCAGCAACTGTAGCTGTGGATGGAGGTTCTTGGATTTTACCCTGCACATAGTCCATGACATCTTGGTCTTCCAATTTGATATCCAATATCATCTTCCAAGCATGGAAGTCATCCTCCTTGAACCCATAGTTTGTGGAACCCATTTTCCTCTTCGGCGATTGCAACAAATAGGGCTTGTGTTCACCTCACACTCTGATACCATGTTAATTTATGTAGATGTTCTATGCTTGATGCAACTTTACTTTTCACTACAGCAATCACATAAACAATCAGGTAAAATGCTGATAGAACATACCAGTGGATCTACAGAAGAAAAACCAGAAACAGAAAAATGTGGTGGTGCGTTACGATGGTCAACAGGATGCTTCAACCAACAAAGTCTCCTGGGTCAGCCAACCCAACATGTGTCACAACAGCTCTCAAAACAGCCACACGGTCAACTCAAAGTCAACCCCAGAAAAGTCAACGCAAGACAACAACAAGAAAGTCAACGCATCTCTTTCTTCGGTCAACCTTTTGACCTCAGTTCTTGTGCTAATATGTACGGCCTTCCAAAATCGAAGTCTCCACCAATTTTCAGCCTATTTGGACCATGCGTTGACCAAAGTTAATGCTAGTCAAACTTGCATGGAAACCCTAGCTACAGTAAATTCGTCCAACCCCTAGCTGCAGTAAATTCGTCCAAACCCTAGCTGCAGTAAATTTGTCCTTCTTCCCACGTGTGAATCGAAACTACTTCCAAGGAGCTCGTACTAAATCAGAGGAGGAGATGATGTGTGAGGATGAGATGAGTGAAAAAGTCCTCCAACGTTGACTCTATTTATATCAATCACTGAGGTGTGTGACACATCTGCTGGGGGTGTAAAACCTTAAGGCCGACTTGCACATATTTGAAATTATTAAAAATAAATTCAAAATAAATGTTCTGCTCATCAGATTAAGATCAATTTTAGATCGATCTTACACCTCTCCAAAAGAGGAACCCAATACAAATATTGGTATCTTCATCTGAGCATCACAACATGGAGTTTGGACCTAGTTGTCCAATTTTAACATGCAAGCAATCAAATAGGATTAGAAATCACCATCTACACTGAAATCAATGCATTTAGTGCAACAAGTCAAATAGAATTAGAAATCATCTACATTGAAATCAATGCATCTAGTGCAAGCAATCAAATATCATTAGAAATCATAATCTACACTAAAGTCAATGCATCTAGTGCAAGCAATCAATTAGGATTAGAAATCACAATCTACACTGAAATCAATGCATCTATTGTAAGAAATATTCTTCCCTCTCCCCCCACTCCATATATATCTATATGTCCCCCTATCTCTCCTCCTTTGTCTCTTTATCTCACCCCCACAAACACAAACACTCTCTCACTCCATATTTATTAATCTCTTTGTCCCTCCCTCCCTGTCTCCATCTATCTCTTCTTTCTCTTGACCTTCCATCTATATCTCTATCTCCCTTTGTCTCTTTATATCAACCCCAAAACATACACTCTCTTTTTCCAATCTATCTATCTATCACTCCCTCCTCTCCCTCCCTCTCTCTCTCTTCCCCTTCCCTCTCTCTCCCCCGCTTCTATCTCTCTTCCCTCCTGCTATCCTCTCTCACTCTCCCTCCATCTTCCTTATCACTCCTCTCTCCAACTTTCACTCTCTATGTCTTTCTTCTTACCTCCCTCTCTCTCCCCCTCCATCTCCATCTCTCTTTCCCTACCTCTCTCCACTCTTTCTCTTCCTTTCTCTCCCACCTCTCTCTCTCTCTCTCTCTCTTCACCTTCTAACTTTGTCACTATATGCCTCTCTCTCTCCTTCTCTCCATCTCTTCTTCTTTGTCTCTTTATCTCACCCCCAAACATACACACGAGTCTCTCCATATCTCCCTTGTCACTCCATCTCTCTCTCCACTTGTTACTCTCTATGTCTTTCTTCTTCCCTCCCTCTCTCCCCATCCAGCTCCATCTCTCCATCCATCTCTCTCTCCCCCTCCAACTCCATTTCTCTCCCCATTCGGATCCATCTATCCCTCCCTCTCTCCCCCTCCAACTCCATCTCTTTACCCCTCCCTCTTTCCTCCTCTCTCTCAAGTCCCCTCTCTTTTCCTTCCTCTCCTACCTTCCTCCCTCTTCCCCCATCACTCACTCTCTCTCTCTCTCTCTCCCCTACAATCCTCTACATTTCCCCATCACTCTTTTCCTCTCTCTCCCTTTATCGCCTCCCTCCCTCTATATTCACCCCCTCTCTCTCTCTCTCAAATCCTCTCCCTTTCCCTATCACTCTATCTCTCTCTCCAACTATGTTACTATATCACTCCCTTTCTTCTTCTCTCTCCTTCTCTCCCCCCTTGTCTCCATCACTCTGTCTATGTCTCTTTATCTCACCTCTAAACATACACACTCTCTCTTCATCTCTCCCTTGTCACTCCCTCTCTCTTCACTTCTCACAATCTATGTCTTTCTTCCTCTCTCCCCCTCCAACTCTCTCTCTCTATCCCTCTCTCTCTCCTCCTCTCATCCTTCGTCGCTCTCCTATTCTCTCCTACCTCTCTCTCTCTCCCAACTCCATCTTTATGTCTTTGTCCTCCTCTCTTACCCTTCTCTACCTCTCTCTATCCTCTCCCTCTCTCTCTCTTCATTCCTCCTCTCCCCTCATCTCTCCCTTGTCAACCCCTCTATTTCTCCACCTCTATCATATGTCTTTGTTCTTCCCTCCCATATATATCTAGAGTCTATATATATATAAAACAAAATTAATATTGTATTAATATAAAGTTATGAAATTTAATAATTTTAATATTATAATATATTAATATCAATATTATATTTAGTAATAATAATAACAATAATAATAATATTAATATTAATATTTTAAAGTTAATGTTAGGGTTAATAATGTTTTTTTTTTTTGCATGGTATTATTATTAATTTGGTTCATAGGCATAAAATATAATTAGATGTTGATTTCTACTCCTATTTGATATATTTTTATTTATTTACCTTACCTTTTTATACCTCTTTTATAAACATGGTATTTGGCCCATGGTATTAATAATAATGTGTCCCATGGTGGTCCAAAGGCGTCACCTAAATAAAAATTATTTTTGAGTTTTTGTAAATGTAAAGAGGTTTATGGAGTAAATATAAAAATATGTTTTATTTATTTACCATACCTCTAGTTTATTTATATTTTTATTTATTTATCGTAAGTATAAAAAGAGGTTTTTATTTATTTACCATACCTGTGGTTTATTTATATTTAATTTATTTACCATATCTCTTTTTTGAGCGTCTGTAAAACTCTTCATATTTTAAATTTATATTGTTTAAATTTATTTTTAATTGTTTATTTATATGGTTATGTAAGTCTTTTTTAAAGCCGACATTATTTCTATTTTATTTAAAAAAGAAAATAGTTTTTTTTTTTGGCTTCCGACATACTTACACATCAGGGTCATACTGCGTTGTAGAATGCGCCTCTCGGCGCAACAATGAAGTTGGGTTGTACAAAATTGTGTAAAAAGTTGTCTATATTCTGTGCACTAGTAGATTTACTACTGTTTATATTCCGTTGTGCAATATAGCTTCATTGTGATTATGTTATCAGAGCGTGTCTGAGCTACTTTGAGGGACAGTGAATCAGAGTGTGCACAACGAAGCACCTCAAAGGGAGTTGTAGTTGTCCAGATGATGGAGCAAAGGGTTCAACTTGTTATGCGATAGACGCCAAGATTAGAGTCGTCGAATTTGGACACGCCAAGTCGCAATATTGGTCACCGAGCATGACGTTATTTCTCTTCTTGGCATAAATTAAAATCGACCGGGTCTCTAGTCCTCATCGTAATCTAGACTTGAGTTGTATGTCCACTATCACGTGACCACAAGACTTATAATTTCCAAGACCAGGAATAAGGTTCCATTCCCGAATCGAACTAGCCGTAGGGAATTGGTCAACGACTGTCAGACGAAGACTGAGGGGCCGCATTAGCCACCACAGAAGCCGCATATTATGACAAGTAAAGCATGGGTCTACTGTGTGCCCGTAAAATTATTTACAAATGGGCCGAATTATTTTGTGTTGAACGAGTAGCTAATTTTCTAGGCTAAAAGAGGATGAGTTACATTTGGATTTTGGAGCCACGATAGCCTGTGTGAGGATCAATTTTTAGTATAGTTGTTGGCTATTGGGAAGGTACCTTGGGTATTTGTGGTGCTAATATGAAATTTTTGGGTTGTATGTGTCACGAGTTGAGACCGAGATCCTTGCTATTGAAAAGACCTTTGTGGCTAAGTATCAGATCTGAATATTGTCGCTGCGATAACCTCATCCATGGGAGCGGAAACCAAGTTCTTTTAATTACTGTTATCACTACTTTTAAAGCCACTACAATGTCTTTATAAATGTTTTATTGTGGATTAAAATCCACAAATTTTCTGTGAGTTTGCACTTCTATTGTTGGGTATAATTTATAAACCGAGTATGTTGTTACTTCGGTAGCACTATTGAGGCTATTCAGAAAGTGTTGGTCGAATTTGCTGAGTCTCATCTGGGGTAGAATCTTGTCAATATTCCAAACTGAACATTAGTGTTGGAAACTGTATGTTGTATACTGCGTAAAGCTGAGTCTGTTGAAAGATATATGTGCAATACTAGGGTTTGTCAGTAACAAGTTATCTAACCATGACCAAGAGCGAGTTGGGGCAGTAAGTTACCCTATGCCACTATTGTAGGTGATGTGTTGAGGTCTGAGTATTTGTTGTTGTAAGGTGTAGAGAATGTCATAAGACTTTGAATCAAATGATGAGCTAGAATCTAATAGTGGGATGTCATGTGTTAGGGTCCATGTAATTTCTAGATGTGCATGAACTAAGTGCATTGCTTTAAAATTCTTAGCATGAAAGTGAACTGGAATTATTGTATGAAATTGCACCTACATCAGTTTGTCATCAAATTGTTTGTCAAAACACCTCTTTGAGAAATTCAAACTGGAAAAATTTTGACCTAATTATCACAGTTAGACATGGGTGAGACCTTTATGAACTCCCTTAATAAACCAGAAACGACAAAAAACAAACCCTTCTCAAAGGGGATCTATGCCATTCTTTAGAGAGAACAACCAAAGGATGTCCAGAAGGGGCAGGAAATAGGGCACAAAATATTTACTCTTGGGACATACTTAAAACACATGAGAGTTACATGGAAAGTCCTTTTCAAACTTGATGAACTATATGAACTCCTTTCCAAAGTGAGCCAATACTAATTTGGGATCTAAAACTAGCTATGCTTGCTCTCATACGACACAAGTTCTTGGAGGAACTTTGGGTCAAACTTCCAGTTGCATCATGTCTTAGTAACATTATGAGGTTGACCGCACCTATAGCTTCTTATAATGATGTTGTCACGAGGAGAGTTTTCAGATTGATAGTAGAAACTTTCCAGGACTTGGACGACATTGCACATCTACCTTGGGGAGGGAGCTTGAGATTTTAGAAGTCACGACCATGACCAGGACTTATGAGATCATGTTTGATCTTGAGTGCGATGGCTTGATTGTACAAATGTTGCAATGTTTCTTTAACATTAGGAAACATAACCTTGACACAGTCATAACACACATGCAGTCTATTTTGTCTTCAGTTATGGGAGATAGTGATACCATTTGCAAGGAGTTGCGGACAAGATTATTGAGCATTTGGAGGAGAGAACAACTGGTCTCACTTGTTGCTTATGAGCTAGCCGAAAGGTTCGTTTAGCAAAATATTAGATTGTTCCAGAAACAGTTGACCACCAGGGAGGAGCTGCTCAGGATTGATGGACCATGTAGCAGGATGAGTTGAGGAGGAGGGGTCTTTGCTTCATTTGCAAATAAGCTTGGGGATCCGATCACTCATGCTTGAGTGACACTCGGGCGATGATAGGGGTAGAGCAGGAGAAGATTCCGTCTAATTCTCAGAGTGAGGATTCTTCTTTGGACGAGAACATGGACTCATACGAGGTTACCTTTGAGGAGCACGAGTCATGCAGAGTTGTTGACATCAGACCAGATTTATATAGTGAGTAGTCAATGGACCCTATGGGAGACATTCAGGATGATGAGTCAACAGTGATGAGTCAACACGAGTAGCATATGGTGGAGCATGAGTCAGCTGAGGGGAATGATATGCATAGTATGCATGATGAGCCTTTTGTGGAGAGCTAGTTGGAGGTTCATATTGAGCCTTTGATGGATGTGCAACTACTCGTGGGGTCAGCCATTGATGAGGAACATACAGATGTACGGACGTCTAGCAGGGTGATAGTAGTTGCAAACACTTATCCTCAAGAGGTGTTGGAGGTTGACAGGGAAGTTCTACGGGAGGCTAGTAGACAACAAGAGCATGGCATTTACGATCAGAGGAGGGAGGAGCTGCTGGAGATGGTGGTGCATCCATCTTTGGGCCAACCCACTGATGAGGTGCAAGTAGATGCACAGGCAATTAGCAGAGTTACAGTACTTTCATGGAGCAACAATCTCCAGGAGTACATAGACAGGGTTTGTAGCACATCTTGCCCACTTTTGCCTATTATAGAGAGAGGGGCCTGCTTACTCAGACAGATCTCGTTGATGGATTGGACAGAGCAGCATGAGTGGAGCATGGACCGACGACAACATAGTAGACTTGTTCCATATGTAGGTGTCCTTGCATGCGATTCTTTTCCCGAGATTGATTGGCGAGAGATCTTGAGTTGGTATCTTATTGATGGAGTATCATTCTTAGTTCGGAGCACAGTACAATAGGATCCCTTAGATGAGAGGGTTATTGCATATTTCAGTGGGCAGTGGGTTGTGAACCGTCAATTTATCAGTGTTTTAGCAGCACTAGCCCAACAAAAGTGGAGTAGGTTTAACCTTGGCCTATGCCAGAGGTTGGATTGAAGAGAGGTGATGAGATGGTATTTGCTTGATATAGCAGCAACACAGTCTGAGCCATGGGACTTGCGCGATGATTGGCCATGGTGGCATTGGGATCTAGGAGGATTGGTTGATGACAGGTACAGTCAGAGATGGGCATGGGATCCAGGTATTGGGGGATCTCGTCATGTTTGGATTACTTGGAGGCATGATGTGGACTAGTGGTTCATATGGGATCCTGGTATCAGTTTGCAGATGCCTCTACAG